>CAMZMU010000085.1:119439553-119646695 GCA_947311845.1 Poa pratensis | reverse complement strand
CAATAAGAACCAAAACCTGCTTGGTTAGTGTTGATGGAAGGATCACTTGCAAATTTTTGTAAGATAGATATTAATTCATGCAAGCTACAATTTTCTAAGTCAAGCAAAGGATCCTTGACTTCATTAAGCATTTTAACTTCCTCAACTTCAACCTCTTTCATTACCCCAATAGATTCTTTAGCAACTCTCTCTTGCTCATGAATGTGTTCCCAAGACTTATTGATAACCTCTTGGCAATATTTTATTGTTTCCTCATGTTTTTGGGCTGTAATGATGCTCTTTAATGATGAGACTTCCTTAGTAAGCTGATCTACCCTTTCAAACAAAGCATCTTGTTTTTCAAACTTAGAGATAAATTCCTTATTAAGCTCTTTTTGGGTAGATATAAAAGATCTAATGGTGTTTTCCAAGTCACTAGAAACATTACCACTAGAAGCATATTTATTTGGCACATATGGGGGTTTATTATAAGAGTTATAATTGTTGTTACCATACCCATTATTACCATAGTTCCTAATGAAGTTGACATCAATATTTTCAGAATTGTTTCCAACTAGTTCTTGCAAAGGAACATTTTCAACACTAGGTTTATTAAGCAAAGCAAGAATAGTATCCATTTTAGATGACAAATCATTAGTTTCTTCAATAGAGTTCACTTTCTTAGAAGGATTAGGTGCCCTATCAGTATGCCATTGACTATAGTTTTGTAAAATGCTTTCCAATATATTTTTAGCTTCTACTATAGTCTTACTCATAAAAGCACCTCCAGCAGAATCAAGTATGTTTCTAGACATGTAGTTTAAACCATTGTAGAAAGAGTGTAATATGGTCCATTCATTAACTCCATGTGAGGGACAAGTTCTAAGCATAAGTTTTATCCTATCCCAAGCCATAGCAACATGTTCATTTTCATTTTGCCTAAAAGAAAGGATGTTGTTTCTATTTTGCAAAATTTTAACAGGGGGATAATATTTCTTAATGAAAGCTTCTTTTAGATCATCCCAAGAATTAATACTACCAGATGGCAAGGAATGCAACCACTCTTTAGCTTTTCCTCTAAGTGAAAAAGGAAATAACTTCAGTTTTAGGATATCACTTTCCACATTTTTAAACTTTTGCATGTCACATATTTCAACAAAGTCATGAAGATGCATAGAGGCATCCTCCATAGCACTACCACCAAATTGTTCCCTAGTTATCAAGTTCAACAAACTAGGACTTACTTCATAACTCTCAGCATTTATCTTAGGTGTGGCAATAGCTCTCGTGATAAATTGATCATTAGGAGTGTTTGTGTAGTCACACAACTTAGTTCTTTCTCCCATTTTAGCAAGTTTTTTTTGGTATTTTTAATTTTTTATGCAAAACTGAAATAAATATGATATGATATGCAATGACACTAACAAAACAAATAAATTGCTTTGTAAGTAAAGATGGATAAGATGGTGCTCACGTAGGTGCAACCTCCCCAAGCTTAGGTGTTAGCACAAGTTGGTGACGTTGACTTTGTTGTGAGATGAATGCGATGATGCACACCCTTGGATAAATCTCTCAGCTACGATTCCCCGGCAACGGCGCCAGAAAACGTCTTGATGGTCCCGAAGAGCAAGGCTTGATACCTGCAAAAGTAAACGGGATTAGGTTGAGACTCCAAGTGCAGAGTGTATAGTAAGTGGAAGACAGTTTTCCCCACGAGGGGTGACTCGAGGGTTTAATATCGAACTCTCGGGGAATCTGAAGTGGTAGATTTATCTTCTTATCCTTCTTTTGGTTACCTACAAAACAAGGTTAGATGTTTTGGTCCTCAACCTCACCTGTGGTTGTCAAGCACAAGGTGTAAGAATGATATCAGGATAGTTATGCAATGCAAACAAGAAATAAATATGCAATGATGGTGGATGCAATGTAAATGATATTTTTGGGTTTTTGAATGATGTATGCAAGATGAAAAGTATTTTTGTATTTTCGGATTTAATGATGGCTGAAAATAGAAAAGTGGTATATGGTGTTGTAAAGGTGTTTCTTATGATTAAAAATGGACTGGGGTTCATGGTTTCACAAATGCACTCTCTCTTTATAAAGTGGTAGACAATGAAACACACACAGTTAACATATGAGATTGCAACACAGGGTTTGATAACAAGTTACTTAGATATATGGGCATCACGTCCTAACATAGAGATCTTTTGGTTATTAACCTCTTATACTCCACCAAGATGCGAACTAAATCATAACACCTCAGTAATTAAGATAACTCAGAGTATAGCATTAAGTATCATGACATGAAGTGAAAATAAGAACATGCTAGATCTAGTCATAGAGTAGTGGCAATGGTCATGCCCACATCCCCGGTAGCATGGTATTTTAGTTTATCCCTAGTGAGGCAACAAAGTAAGGTAAAGATACCAAAGTGGATCGCAGAACTCTCTCTCACGTTCACTGCACTAGCCACCCCCGTTACTCCAACTAATGCACACGTTCCCCCACACACGCTCTCATAAACATGCTTGATCAAAACAAGTAGACAAGAACGGGGTACATAATATGCATCTATACTCATAACTGAAACAAACATTGCAATCTCAAACATATATTAACTCATAAAGATCCACCACAAAGGTATTACAACGGTGACCATAATCATGTTCAGCAGCTCATACGGTGCTAATTAGTGAGGCTCAAGAGAGGAGAGATACATAAGTTACTTCCACAAACCCATAGTCCAGAGGTGGACTACTCCCTCTTCATCATGGAGACGGTGGAGAAGTCGATGGAGAAGATGGAGACCACGCCGACAGCGCCCCGCCGGAGTTTTCCCCCTCCAATCTGCAGCTCCTGATCTCCGTTTCGGTGTTTCTGTGTTTGTGCGGCGCTCCTTCCAAAGAACGTCGGGGGACCTTTTTTATCGGCGTTTTTAGGTCAAGACGATGTCGGTGGAGAAAATCGAAGGCAACGGAGCCACGAGGCCCAAATGGGTGGGTCCCACGCGGCTACAGTACCAGGCCGCGTGGGCCCCCCTCGTTTGGCCCTCGAGCCTCCGTTTGCTCGCTTCCTTCGCCCACAGGTCTTCTTCCTTCCAAATATTGACGCCCGTAAATTTCCAGGTGATTTCGTTGACGTTTGGGTCCCTGAAACATTAATATAAGAAAACAGGGTTTTCTGCCTGTGCAGGGTTAATTCCATAAAAATAGGAAATAAATGAATATTCCGAATAATCATTATAAAACATTGATATAACCCTTATATGATGCAAATATGATTGGAATATAAGCAATTAAAGTGCAAAGTTCATGTATGCATTTTACATGCATCAAACAGCGAGTTCGTCACGAAAAATAAGACTCCGGACTTCGATAAAGGGTATGAGAAGATAAGGGACTACTGGGAAGAATTTGTGGCGTACAAGAAATCGGAGGAAGCTCAGGAAAAGTCTGCAAAAAATAAGGCAAATGCTGCTAAAAAGATCTACCACCATACTATGGGGGCTGGTGGCTACGCTTTTGGCATGCCTAAGTGGGAGAAACTTGAGGCGGACCTGCTGGCTAAAGGGATCACTCCAGAGCCACTCATGGATCGAACGGGCAAGAAATTGGTTTTACGGGCATGGGGGCACGTTGGACGCAGAAGGGAAGTGCATATATAACAGAAGACACAAAGATAATCCCCTACTACCCATCGAAGATTAGAAATGCAGTAAAGGATGTTGCAGAGGGACGGTTCATTCCCGATAGAGAGGATGACGAGCTCACACGCGCCCTTGGGAATAAGGAACACGACGGACGGTTACGAGGCGTACCAGGCTCCAAGCCCAAGACAATTGCGATTCCCGAGCACAGGAAGAAATTTCCTGATAGAAGCCATCAGAGGAGAAAGGAAAGGGAGGCAATGGAAGCACGCGCTGCTGCAGACCGGCTGCGTAATATAGAAGAAGAATTAAAGCGGCAGAAGGATCAAATTGCCGTCAGCCAGCAAGGTACTAGCGGCCAATCTCAGCGGCACATGGTAGAAGCTGCATGCGATGGTACCGGCGGCCCATCGAATCGGAAAAGCAGCGTGGCTTCCACGGAGCTCCAGGATGGTACTGATGATGCAGTGACGGTGGCTCCACTTCGTCGCTACCCAGTGGATGATATCACGGAGAGCACACCTTGTGAGATGCATGTGAAAGTTTTTAACTTAACCATGAAGGTGGCGGTCGGCTATGTCGTACCAATTGGACCTAATCCAACTTACCATTTCTCTCCGGTTCCAAATGGCTACGCTGTTGTCGCGGTGGATGAAGTGATGAAAGATTTTGAGGAGCTGAAGCTGAACACCCTGCAGGTGAAGATGGGGAGGTGCTTGAACTTGGAGAAGCCAAGAAAGCGACCATTCTATGGCCAAAGGAATTCATCGTGCTTCCGAACTGGCAGCCAAGGCCATCGACTCCTCACCAGTCTCCAGCGCAACAGTCCTCTTCACCGCCTCAGCATTCTCCAGCGCAGCCGTCTCCGCCGCCGCGTCAGCCGTCTCCGCCCACCGCTCGTACTATGAGGGGTAAGCGATCACCGAAACGTAAAGGTCGCCCCTCCCAAAAGTACCTCATAAGAATCTTCCCATTAGACCTTATGACAGGACTGTAGCGGAAAACGCCGCGGAGGTGGCTGCCTAATAAACTTTTTTTGCACCAAAAAGCCCGAGCAAAAGCCGGTATACGATGAAAAAACCAAAAAGTGGGCTAAGTCCTTCCTTGCGCAGCCATCCCAAATATCGATGAATCTGCAATCTGACTATGGTCGTGAACTTAGTAAGCTAGCACGTGCCCAGTCTGAGCAGAACAAGGAAAGAAGTGCAAAAAGCGGGAAACAAATTGCCCAGCTCGGACAGCAGAAAAATCAATCGGTCCCCCCGCTCATCGTGTGTTCCGATATCGACAAGGATTTCAGAGCCGATATGGATAAGGACCTGCAATTATTGGACCCCAGAGCCATACCTGCTGCTAGAGAACAGGGTATCACTGTATCGCAGGCCATGGAAAATGCTATCGCCATGGGTATGACTCTTGGTCAACTTTTAGGCTATGAAGATCAGCCAATGTTAGAGATAGCACGGAAATATGTCACAGGGGAGTCTATGGTCAGTAATGAGGAGCTCACGCGTCTATCAACACATATGCGAAATCTGCACAACTGGTACATGGTGCACACATCAAAGAAGGACGCGAAGGAGTGGATTGCGGTGGACGTTCGAGTGGAGCATTTCTTCAAACCATACGGTATACAGGTTCAAATGACTGAACTGTTTCAGTTATTCAATCAGCACGCCCTCGACAAATCTATCCTCAGTTGTTATTGTCTGTAAGTGATTTATTTTCGTAATTAAGTCTCTAGCTCAGCTCGTTCATTGCCTGTATTATATTATCCTGACTATATATATATATATCCTTTTGTACGCTATTATGTAGAATGAAGATGATGGAATGCAAAACATCTAGACATTATGAGGTTGGGTTCGTTGACCCATATATCGTTAATGAACATACGTTACGCAATCACCCCAGAGACGTGGAGCATGACCTGACCACCTCTTTAATCAAGCAAAACTTCTGTACGGAAATACTATTTCCTTACAACTTCAAGTGAGTGTTTCTGTCTTGTACATATTTTTATTTGGCTTTCTCGATGTTAAGTGTAATTGATGAGCTATGCATGTCTGCTTTATGTAAACGTCCGCAGGTTCCACTGGATTCTGCTAAGCATTCAAGTTGACAAGTCCATAGTTGAAGTCCACGACTCATTAAGTTGGGACCAAGCGACGTGGACCGAAATGAAAGAAATGCTCAATAAGTAATTTCAATCATTATCACATTATATCGGCCTCTTTCGTTCGTTTCCTGATATCAAGTAATTAATAACTCCTTTGTTCATTTTTTTGGCCAAAGCAGGTGTTGGACACTATTCAAACAGAATGTAGAAGGTCCATTCAAAGATGAGCTAACTTATATATCGGTGAAAAGTCCGCAGCAGCCACCGGGGAGTAATTTATGTGGATTCTACGTTTGCGAGTTCATTCGCGAGTTGACCTCTGAGCGGAGAACAACTTCTTTGAGCAAAATGCGGGAGAAGCTCGACCCAGAACGGCGCATACGAGCAATTCAAGAGGAATTGGCGGGATTTCTGCTTAGGGAGGTCATCGATGAAAGGGGAGAACATTATGCTGCGGACGATGAACTACATATGTGATCTATCTCCATGTAATTAAATAGTTGTATTCTCGCAAGAGATCGAATATTAATTATATATGCATCAACGTGTACTGTGTATATAGTAGAGCGTATAATATGCGTACGGAAACGATGGAGAGCAAGTCGGCGATGCGAAGAAGGGGGAGACGACGGAGGCACCGGCGAGAGGGAGAGGGGGCACCGGCGAGAGGGAGAGGGAGCACCGGTGAGAGGAGAGGGGCACCGGCGAGAGGGGGCACCGGCGAGAGGGAGACCCTAAACCCTAAATACAAAAAAAACACTCATTGGCCACGTGTTACGAACCGGGACCAATGAGTCTCCCCCCACGCCCAGCCAGAACTGGCCACGTGGAGCCCCATTGGTCCCGGTTCGTGGCTGAACCGGGACCAGCATTCGTCCCGATTGGCTAGTCTCGGTTCGGGAACCGGGACGGATGGCCCAACCGAACGGGACCATAGGCCAGTTTTCTATTAGTGGCAAGGTGATGTGTCCGTATAGCGAGAGGTCTATGGTGACTTTTGTCAGACTTAAAATCTACGTGCTCTTAGGGGTAAAATTAAGGTGAGTGAAATAAATTGATTTTATCTGATTCGTATCCGAAGTGCCGATTTGTGGTTAATATTTGTATGACAAAAGTTACACACTAACAATATGATTGTTTGTCAAAGACTTATTTTAACAAACCTAATATGAAATGTATTTTAAATCAGAACATAAACCTTGCATGTTTTGCCAAAAGAAAACACCTAATATGCAATGTATTTTGAATGACTTGTAATGAATTTTGTTAAATTATGTTTGGCGTGTGAGGTTTTTCCACCTGGTGTGGATGAGCGGCAGGCACAATTAGAGCTAGAAATAGATAGCAGCATAATAATTATAAGTTCCGCCACTAACAAAAGATGTACTGTGTTAAAGACACAACAGACGTATACGTGTACAAACTACAACCACCTCGATAAACGCATGCACGCATCACACCCAATTCTATGAGCAGTTCCAAAACAGTGAGCCGGCAGATTATGAGGTTAACAAAGAGCTACATCAGCACCATTTACGGAACCATAGTTACATGGTTATTGGTCAAGTTCAAAAATGCTTGGTCAGGGTGATCAAGTTCAGAAAATATCATTGTACACGGCAATTTCTGTTCAAATGGGCCCGACTGGCCACCACAATGTTGTCCTTTATTGTCGTGGATAATGATATTTATCCAGGATTAGTATATGATGCAGCAGATACATGATGGATAGATTCCTGTGCTTAGTCGACTGTGCCTGCGGCCCATGCAGTGACCAAATGCACGACACCACATTGCAGCAGGCTTAAGCATATAATCCAACGCACCGGCAATAGTCAACTCTATATATTTTTGGCTCTAGCTTTCCGGAAGGAACCTGCATCTTAAATAGAAAGGAGCCGCATGCAGCCTATCGACCGTAATACTACAACAGATAAGACAAGCCGAACATATTGTATTTTCCTTAATTATGTGTTTAATGTACTTAGTATTATCATTCCTAGCGAACTGAGCTTCAAAGGTTAGGTTCATTGTGGTGGAATCAGCTCACCAGATTTAACTCCTAGTTTTGACGTGAGTACTCATATTTATCTGAATTTAATTCGGAATTTAATCAGTGGGCAGGTGACGTGGCTATCAATAGCGAGATCCTCGTGGTGATTTCGTTGACCTCAATGTCCGTCGGCTCGGTCTACCGGAGGTGCTCATAAATTTAGAGTGTATGTTCATAGGTGATGTATATGCGTATATATGAGTATTTTGTACTGTTTTTATAAATAACATTCCTAAAAAATACCCTTGTATCACTGCTGCAGAAATTTACAAGTACATAATGGTTTATCTACAACGGGCAAACTTTGGTGGGTCTCACATTACAAACAGGTTCCTCCTCCCACACATCAGTAAAAGCAAGACATCATAGGCGGTTTACATCTCTAATAGGTAGTTCTGTTTCAATCGTCAATTTAAGGTAGACAACACTCATGGATTACTTTTGCGCCCATCATTTTTAGGTTTGATATCATTGGCGGGTACCCTCTTATGGTAGCCAGATAACTGTTTGGCATGGGTCTTTTGACATATCAGAGGCATGCCTTTTATGTAACCCACCAATTATAAATTGGCATCTCTCTCTCTCTCTCTCTCTCTCTCTCTCTCTCTCTCTCTCTCTCTCTCTAACATGATACCCTTCACAGAGGAGAAAGCACGAAGGTGACGATGATGGCTTTCATTCGGTGTTGGCGGTGGAGGCTTCCTGTGTTGTGGAATCAACAATAGCTTCATGCGGAGCAGTGTCGAGTTTGCATGGACAAATATATATACTTTTTGTGGCAACGAAGAAATATTTCTTTCGCCACGGATTTTTCACAATAAAGTACGGCTCGAGAATTCGGTTATGAGAGAAATCATGGCTCCAAAATGAACCTCTACGGACCAATATCCTGCTTTATACACTATCACACGTAAGAAAAGCGACACCACCATGAAGGTATTGGGCACAACACCTTCTAACGTGACATTTAGAAGGGATTTAATTGGTGCATGCCTTGCTTCATGGAATGTATTTATAGGGTGATTGGCTTTAGTCCAAGTAGCGCAAGGAAAAAATAAATTTCGTTGGAATCTATGTGAGAACGGAAAATTCTCGGTACACTTCATGTACATAGCTTTAGTTTTTCCAATGCGCTAGTAATAAAAACTTGGCATATTTGGAAAATGAAGGTGGCACTGAAAATTAAAATATTCATGTGGTACCTTCGTAGAGGGGTTATTCTAACAAAAATAACCTCGCAAAGCGTAATTGGAAAGGAAATACAATGTGTTGTTTCTGTCACCACGACAAGAATATTAACCACCTTCTTCTTCCAATGCAAGTTTAACTTTCTATATGGTCAGCCATCCAAGTGGTTTTAAACTTGTATCCACCTAGCCAAGTTGTAGACATTTTTGACAACTAGTTGCAAGGAATAGAATGCCAGGATATAATCTCATTCAGGTGGGAGCATTTGCCTTATTATGTTCACTTTGGTTATGTAAACATATGCATATTGGCTCCAGGAGATGTCTATTTTCAAAAACTGGAACATCGTGCCATTGCTCGTGGATGGAGAAAGCGGCGAAATACCCTCCCCCACACCAATACCCATGGGTGGTGGTTTTTTTTTGTATATTTTTGCCTTTCACTTCTACGACTATTTTTTTTACAGTTGTGTGCATATTATTGTGCAGGGGCCGGGTGCAATCTCCTTATTGGTATTACCGAATTCGTGAATTTAATAAATCGCCCTTTTATCGAAGCAAAATATAATACATATTCATGGGTCAGAATGAGGGTTCACACACGGGTATACGTGAAGGTCTTACATATTTGGACGGAGGGAGTGTTAATGAATTTTTACATGGGCAGCATAAAAAATCAGCTAGCATTGTAAATTCGCAATCTACATTCATGGAAGATCTAACAATCAAATTACCAGTTAAAATTCACCACGCACTTGCAAAGACATGCGTACGCTAAACCAATATTGCTGGTAGCTAGTATACGATCTCCCAATTAAGCAGAGAATTGTTGAACACCTCTAACAGAGCCGGCACATCCAGTTCCGTCTCAAACTCTGAAATTTCTGCAGTTACATGTGCTGTTTCTCCTCTCTGATGATCCGTATCGACAAGATTGGGCAGATATTCCATATTGTTATTGCTCATGCCGTCGCTGGCCTTGCAGGTGTGATCACCGTAGTACACCACAGTGTATTTTCCAACCTGATCCTCCTCCGCGTCTGTGGAATAATTGGCGCCATCTTTATCCTGTTGCTGAATTGTCTTGGTTGCAGGGCAGTTCCGTTCTGTGTATGCGCATCTGTAGTAGCTCCTGCTTAATCACAAGTGTATGCATAGTATACATGATTAAAGATCATAAATCGTCTCTTGCATTGTATAATCAATAATCACCTAAATGTGCGTGTGCATCTGTGCTTTGTTTAGTAATCTGTTACCTAGCATGTTGGCTTCCGTTGATGTTTTTCTGCCCATATTTTCTCCACTGGTGACCATCATAATCTGGAACATTTGTCACGAGTGATCTTGATCGCTTACCATTGATCCTCCTACAAGATGTCATGTATTTGTCAGAAGTGATCTTGAGATCATGTAAATAGAAGAAAATATATACAATATACTATCACAAATGAACATGGAATTAATTAGCTTTGTGAACATGTTGTTATGCATAGGATCGATTGAAAACGATATATACTGAAAGTCCCTATACACACACCTTCTCTTTCGGCCAACGGTGCTACTAGGCATCTCCTGTTCCTCCAATCTCCTATCGATATCATCATCAGCAGCAGCAGTAGTACTAATACTGCTCTTCCTCACCAAGGACTTGTCGTCGACGGGCTCGACAGCCACTCCACCCCTAGCACTGAAGAGCTTTGATACGACGCTGGTGTTGCAGCCGATCACGTCATCAAAGAGCTGGAGGGCGATCTCCGCCGACCCACTGTCGACATCATGGAGTTGTGGAAGGATGAGCGCCCGGAGCTGAGTCACGAGCTCCAGCTGCCGCTGCAACAGCACCTCGATATCGGCACCATGGCCGCAGTTCTTGCTATGATCCATACGCTTTGCGATTCTGCTTTCTTAGCCTAGGGTCACGCTGCTCGCAAGCTCTTGCCAGTTATATATATCGGAGAGATACACCAGCGGAATGTACAGATTGATTTTCTGTTTCGTAATGTGTACTATATAATTACGTTGGTGATGTGTACCTTGAGTTTAAATAACGGGTGAGGCGTCCGTTTCATGGTGTGAGTGCATGGCAACGCGCAAGTGAGACTACTGGGTGAGCACGAGGGGTGGAGTGAGACCTTTGACCAGGAGGTGTTTCGTGCCGGCTAGGAATATTGTCTTATCAAAGAAAGAGTAAAGAAAGAACTCTACACCTAGACCAGAGATCATCGTGGTGATATGGAGAGACCCAGGGTGTGAACTTCGGGCGTGTTTGGTAGCCCACGAGGTTCTTAACCAGGGCCTGACGCTGCAAAAATCGTGCATTTGGTTGTTTGGCTCAGCCCGCGTTCCTGCATCTGCACGAACCTTAAAGCACGCTGGGCCTGACTAAGGAGGAACGGCCGAATTGGCCAATTTCCTTGGGCCAGGCTGAGGAGAGCTCCGCGTGTCTCGCAGTCGCACGCGTTGGGAAGCGCGGGAGACGTGACGCTTCGCGTTAGCTCCCCACTCCCCAGTCATGTCACCGCCCACTCTCTATCTCCTCGTCAAAACCTCTCCGCCTCACCGCCCCTCGCAATGGCCGGCCCTCGTTCGCCGCCGCGCCGCCCCCTCGGCGAGACCCCGCACTCCCGGTTGGTGCAGAACGTCGTCGTCCAGCAGATGTCGCCGGAGGAGCTCCGACGGCAGTTCCACGCGCCTTCCCCAATCTGTCAGCGGAGGCCATCATCGGCCGCCGCATCGATGGCGGGACCATCCACGACGTCCTCGCCTTTCGCTCCAGCTCTGCGTGCGGCGGCGCCGACTGGATTGATGGCGCCGATGCCCGCGCCGCCACTGGTGTCCATTACCATGCCCGGTTTCTCCGGACCACGGGCACCGCCTCCACCCCCTTCAGCGCCTGCACCGCCGGCACCGCGTCCGCCCCTTCCACCGTCGGCAGCACTCACGATAAGTTCCGATTTATCCCACCTTGTCAGTTAGGGTTTCATGTCAGTACGAATCCGCACTTTTAGGCTTTAATCTGAGCTTCTATATGCTAGATTAGTGTAGTACATGTCAGATTCTCATGTAGATGTTGCGATCTGCTGTGTATGTTCTTGTTTCGAGCTTGATTTGGGGATTTTTGTGCCCAAATCGACATGTTCTTGACATTGGGGTTTTTGGAGCATTTCCTCATTGTGCATGTGTTGTTCTCAGCTTGATTTGAGGTTTAGATGTTCCGATCTACTATGTATAGCTAGTGTACTGCGCTATTTGGGGTCTTTTGCCCCAAATCCAGATTTCTTGCTTCTGCATTGATCGCCCGTTTTGTGTTTCTGCATTGCTAACGATCGTCACACTCCATGACAAGGTACCCAAGGCCGAGCAAGATGGCCCTCCTCCAGGCTTCCAGCTGATGACGTGGATCACACGTTTGTTGGGAGACCCCAAGAGGAAGGTATGAAGCAGTGTAGCAGCAGTTTCCCTCAGTATGAAACCAAAGTTTAATCGAATCAGTAGGAGCAAGAAATCACTTATGAAGGTTGTTAGTGGCGCGCTGACGTGGAACCTGCACACAACACAATCAAACTACTTTGCCCCAACGAAACAGTGAGGTTGTTAATCTCACCGGCTTGCTGAAAACACTACAAGAAATGTGATATTTGTCGACGAAAACCCTGGTGACGAAATTGCATACCGTCATAGATATGTCTTAAAAGGTGACGAATTCATCTGGCGTCACGCATTTACGTTAATGCTTAATGGTTTGATTTTTCGTCAACGAAAAATCGTCACCCATTACCAAACCTGGAAGGGCTGCCATCGTCTCTGTTAATATGTGACGAATTAAGATCGTGGTCTATGTAAACCATCATTGAATATAATATGGGACCCACATGTCAAGGGAAAAACAATTTGTTATAATTTCAAATTCATTTTTCATACGGACCCAGTAGTCCAGAACTTTTTTAATTTTATAGATTTTTAATATCATGCTTGACCCACATGTCATATATTTTTTATTTTGATCTCAATTATTAGAAATCTACAATAACATATAGGACCAGCCTGCAATATGTAGCGTTCATTTTGAATATATAAAAAACTAATACAACAAGGAGGATTTGAACCCACGACCTCCACAAGTAAAAGGTAATAGCAAACCAGTGCACCACCTCGCACCATCTGATTTAGTTGGACACGGAACTATTCTAGTATGTATGCAGCGAGGCAATTACTTGAAAACAGAATAAAAGTTGGAGAATTGGTGCAATATATAAAAAACAAATGCAGCAAGGAGGAATCGAACCCAAGACCTCTACAAGTAAGAGGTAATATCTAACCAGTGCACCACCTTGCACCACCTGATTTAGTTGGACACGGAATGTATTCTAGAATGTATGTGGCGAGGCAATTACTAGAAAAAGGAATAAAAGTTGGAAAATTGAGTTCTCGAACCCAAAACCTCCTTAAAGAAACAGATTATGGTTAACCGCTAGACCACTGCAAGATTTATGATATAATAAAAAGTGGGACCAATAAGTAATGTCTATGCAGCAAGACAATGAATCGAAAACAGAATATAAATACCACATAGGTGTATCTGGGTGTGGGAAACAAGGGTGCCAAACTGTTTTTTTCAAATTATTGTTAGAAATATTATTTTTCATTTTTAAGTGCTAAAATGACTTTTTTTTGTGAAACAAGTACAAAAAATATGGTGTAAAATTGCGCCAGTCCAATTTCCACACGAAGTAGTACATATTTGATGGATAATCCCCAAATATTTTCTCGCTTTCTACCTAATTTTGCCTATTTAAATGATTTTATGTCGATTTTTCGAAAGTAATTCAAATTTGAGCTATAAGTGTGTGATGGTTTGCTCTTAATTTTTTCCAAAAATCACTTTAAGGTACAGAAGTAGTGATTATATCACTGAACCAATGATAGTTTTGAAAAATTCGACCTCTTTCAATGAATAGCCATCCTAACCATTCTGACCATGTTTTCAAAAAATCAAATAAAGTGAAAACAAACTCAAAAAAAAAAATCCTTTGGCATGGGGTCACTTTATGTGTACTAGTTGCTAGCATAAATGATAAACTTCAGTTTTGACAAACTTTCAAAAAAAATCCATCACAAAAAGGCCCGACATCTATAAACATGTATAGGTTTCAAGCAAAATGACCAAGGTATGGCTATTCCCGTGTCATAGTTTGTGATAAATTGCCCATATTTGGCACATAGGTGTATCTTGGCATGGGAAACAATGTTGCCAAACTGAAATTTCAAATTATTTATAGAAATATCATTTTCTATTTTCTAAGTGCTAAAAAATGACTTTTTATGAAGCAAGTACAAAAAACATGGTGCAAAATGGCAGCAGTCCAATCTTCATGCAAAGTAGTACATATTTGATGGATAGTCCCCACATATTATGAATTTTCTCGCTTTCTACCTAATTTTGCCTATTTAAATGACTTTATGTCGATTTTTCGAAAATAATTCAAATTTGAACTACAAGTGTGTGATGGTTTGCTCTTAATTTTTTTTCCAAAAATCATTTTAAGGTATAGTAGTAGTGATTATATCACGGAACCAATGATAGTTTTGAGAAATTCGACCTCTTTCAATGAATAGCCATCCTAACCATGTTTTTTTAAAAAATCAAATAAAGTGAAAACAAACTCAAAAAAAAAGAAATCCTTTGGCATGGGGTCACTTTATGTGTACTAGTTGTTAGGATAAATGATAAACTTCAGTTTTGACAAACTTTCAAAAAAAAATCCGTCACAAAAAGGTCCGACATCTATAAACATGTATAGGTTTCAAGCAAAATGACCAAGGTATGGCTATTCCCGTGGCATAGTTTGTGATAAATTGCCCATATTTGGCACATAGGTGTATCTTGGCATGGGAAATAATGTTGCCAAACTGAATTTTCAAATTATTTATAGAAATATCATTTTCTATTTTCTAAGTGCTAAAAAATGACTTTTTTTGTGAAGCAAGTACAAAAAACATGGTGCAAAATGGCAGCAGTCCAATCTTCACGCAAAGTAGTACATATTTGATGGATAATCCCCAAATATTATGAATTTTCTCGCTTTCTACCTAATTTCGCCTATTTAAATGACTTTATGTCGATTTTTCGAAAGTAATTCAAATTTGAACTACAAGTGTGTGATGGGTTGCTCTTAATTTTTTCCAAAAATCATTTTAAGGTACAGAAGTAGTGATTATATCACAGAACCATTGATAGTTTTGAAAATTTCGACCTCTTTCAATGAATAGCCATCCTAACCATTTTGACCATGTTTTCAAAAAAAGTCAAATAAAGTGAAAACAAACTCAAAAAAAGAAATCCTTTGGCACGAGGTCACTTTATTTGTACTAGTTGCTAGGATAAATGATAAAATTTAGTTTTGACAAACTTAAAAAAAATCCATCACAAAAAGGTCCAACATCTATAAACATGTATGTAAAGGTTTCAAGCAAAATGACCAAGGTATAGACATTCTCGTGGCATAGTTTGTGATTCTTTTGTTAACTAAGTACAAAACTTATGGTGCAAAATGGCACCCATCCATTTTTCCCACAAACGAGTCCATATTTTATTTACAAATACCCAATTGTTTGGAATTATCTCGCTTTCTATGTAATTTCGGCCATTAAAATAACTTTATGTCGATTTGTTGAAACAAATTTCACCCCTCCAGCCAATGAGATGAGGCCATAGCACTCCACGCGGATCGACCTAATCTGACCGAGCTGAAGTGCTAAACCGTCCACACCTGATCCATCCAACGATCCACCACCTATCCCGCATCTGACCCTAACCCTATCCTGCTATCCACAATCCCACGAGAGACCCCATAATGCCACGATCTCTCTCCTTCCCTCTCGTATGCGCCGCCGCCGCCGGCTCTCACTCCATCCAACGCAATCGCCGCCACCACTCCTCCACTTCCCTCGATCCCTTTTCTTCCAGCCCCAACCGCATCTGCGATCCCCTCACGTCCTGCGAGCGCCGCCACCCCTCCTAATTACCGGATGGATCCAAACTGGCCGGCCTCTCGGCTCTCTCTCTGTGAGACCAAGGCGGGGATGTGCCGGGGCTCAGCGCGTCGATCTGGTACCAGCATGGACGAGCAAGGCGGCTCGATTTGTGGCGCTCGGGGACGGAGGGACCGACACGGGCGGGGAGCTCTCCAGAGCGCAGGAGCGGCGGTAGGGAGGCACGGAGGAGGTGGATCTGCTCATGACCAGACTAGGCTGCTCCTACCGGCGCCGACTCGGAGCTTCCGCCGGCCTCCTCTTCACTGACCACATCCCCGAGCTGCCGCCGCCGGCCACCAATCCAAGCAGCGAGGGAGAAGGTCGTTGATGATGTCAGTACCTGTCTCCCTCCCTGTTTTACATCTAGATCAAAGCTGCAATTTCATGTCTGTTTTCCTGGGAAATGCTATCTCACGAAAGGACTTGTAGATAGACAGGATGTATTTCATTGTTGCTACGCTGTGGTAGAATTTCTTTTTGGGGTTAATTTCTGAAGCAGAGGACGAATCGTTTATAATTGGAGATGCCAGATATCAAGTTCCCAAAATCAAGGAGCTCCTGTTGATGGAAAGGCGAGCTATATTTCATTGTTGTACATTTTAGATGTATATGCTTGTTGTTGTAAGTACTTGCATGTCTTTTATAGCATGAACACCTGCAGCTAGTGTATGTGTAGTGCACTTGTGTAAGCTACTTCTTGTTTGAGGTGATATACATACCACCAACCTTGTTACCCTTGCGGACCAAAACAATAATGTTACTAATCTTTTTGGTTTTGGGTGAATAAACCATGACACAAATGGTTGTGTGCTCTGCAGGTTTACTTTGGCCTATTGATTTTCCTCGGGTACATGGTATACGACAACCCAGGAGATCATCGAGAGGATGCACTGTAGCGACATGGACTGAATCAATCACGCGCTCACCCACTTCACCGATTTCATCACCGCTTTTGTCCAGATCTTCATCATCACGGTGAGCACCCGAGCCACGTTGGCTGCCTATCACCTGTCCGCCCACTGGTTGACATAGTTTGTGCTCCAGTTCTATGTGATCTGATCCATTGTGCTGACAATGTTGTCTTTTGTTGCAACCTAAGAACGCAGGTGTCATGAAATAGCTACTAGTACCACCACTGGTATGTAAGAAAGCTGGCGTAGAATATATTCACATGCACAAATTAATGATTCTGATAAAATGAACACTTTGGTATGGATTTTCGTTCACTGTTTTTTGCAAGTAACAGTAGAATTCATATCCTTCCAGCTTTTGCCACTTTGATACTTCAATATGAGTTTTGTTTACTGTCATTATATTATGAAGATTGAATCCCATTAAATAGTTCTGGTACTGTGTAAATTGCAAACCCAGGTGTGTCCATCTCAATAGGTCCAGATTTATACTTTTTCCTAGCCAGTTGTTTTGGCGATTCCTTTGTCTTCCAAAAGGGATTGCCAAATCAATTTGGAAAACTGGAATCTACAAATGCTTCATTAATTTCTGTGTAAACTTTTTACTGTAGGCAACAACTTCGTCAAGGAAAGAGAAATAGCACGAAGCAGCAGCTCACTATAGAATATGATACATCAGGAAGCTAGTTCGATAAGAAAAGGCGCATAACTGAAGATGCATACGAAGCTTGTGCAATAAAAATCTATGTTGTTAATTTTTTTCCTGATGGGAAACGTGATTTGTACATTGCTTTTGAGTGTGAGCTTCTTTCATGTGTTAATATCTGTGTATGTATCTGTGATGTGGCATTGGTCAGACCGTATAATGTGATTTGGCTCTGAATTTAATATATACCGTGGTGTCCATGTGAATTCAATTTATTCTGAGAAATTGTTGCAATTTTAATATAGAAAATTAAATAATGATTATTGTGGGTCCCACCAGTTTGTACAATGCGGGTCCCACATGACAGAATGCCACGTGCCATAATGTGGACCCACACGACAGCATTCCACGTAATTGCCGTCGGACCCATGTTGTCAGCAGCCACATCAACATGATGGGACCTACATGTATGGCCACGTCAGTTCTTTTAGACCAATCAGAAACATCCGTACATTTTGATATTGACGAAAGCTCCAATTTTCAGTGACAAATCTGTTTGTCAACGATTAACCCTCAACGTTGACGAATTTTCTCTTTGTCAACATCAAACGTTTGACGTGACGAAAAATTGCATACCGTCACCCCGGATATTTTATGAGAGCTTCGGTGACGAACCCCATGACGAACAAATTTCGTCACCCCCATGTAATCCTTGACGAAAATTGGCTAATGCATGACGAAAGTGATTTGTCAACAAAAATATTTCCCTTTGTAGTGAAACAAAGGATTAAACGTATGGTGTGGAAACAGTAGTAAATTGCAGAGAATGAAAAGGAACAATGATTGCAGTTGGTTGTATTATCAGTGTAAAAGAATGGACCGGGGTCCACAGTTCACTAGTGGTATCTCTCCATAAAAGATAACCAACATGCTGGGTGAACAAATTACAGCTAGGCAATTGACAAAATATTGAGCGCATGACGATGCATATATATGACATGATGACTACTATGATATTCATGTGGGCATTACGACAAAATACATAGACCGTTATCCAACAGCGTCTATGACTAATAATCCACCTCCAGTTGTCATACCGAGTTCCCCGTTGGTATTAAGTTGCAAGCAACGGATAATCGCATTAAATAATGTGCGTAATGTAAACAAATGCATTAGACCTAACGGCGCACCCTTAAGCTAAGCATCGGTTATTTTATCCCTAGTGGCAACAGCACATCCACAATCTTAGAAGTTGCTGTCACTCTCCCAGATTACCGGAGGCATGAACCCACTATCTAGTATAAATACTAACTCTTGGAGTTACAAGCATCTACTTGGCCAAAACATCTACTAGTAACAGAAAGCATACAAGATCATAAATAACATATAAAATAGATTGATAATCAACTTGACATAGTATTCAATATTCATCGGATCCCAGCAAACACAACATGTAGCATTACAATAAGATGATCTTGATCATGATAGGCAGCTCATAAGATCTAAACATGATAGCATAAAGTGGAGAGACAACCATCTAGCTACTGCTATGGACCCGTAGTCCAAAGATGAACTACTCACTCATCACTCCGGATGCAGGCATGGTGATGTAGGGCCCTCCGGTGATGATTCCCCTCTCCGGCAGGGTGCCGGGAAGAGCTTCTGAACCCTCCCGAGCTAGGGGGCGGCGGCGTCTCTGGAACTTTTCGTGGATAATGGCTCGGGTGTCTAGGATTTTCCCGTGAAGATGTATAAATAGGCGAAAGGGCGGCGGCTGGAGACGCCCGTGGGGCCCACACCACCCCACGGCGCGGCAGAGGGTGGGGCCGCGCCGCCCCATGGTGTGGCTGGCTCGGGGCCCCCCTCGTCTCTTCTTTGGACTCCGTGTACGTGTTGGAAAAATAGGAGGTCCTATCCAAGTTTCGTCCAATTCCGAGAATATTTCTAGACTAGCTTTTCTGGAATACAAAAACAGCAGAAAACAGGAACTAGCACTGTGGCATCTTGTTAATAGGTTAGTCCCAGAAAATGCATAAAAATGCTATGGAGTGTATATAAAACATGTAGCAATTGGTATAATATCAACATGGAATATCAGAAATTATAGATACGTTTGAGACGTATCACCAGCCTCTGGTACCATTGCTCGGCGTCATCCCCTACAACAGCAGGCTTCAGAAGCCAATGTTGCTTGGGAGGGAAGAGGAGGCGAAGTAGCTGCTGAAGGTGGTGAAGGGGAAGAAGCCCAAAGGTTGGACACATGCCAAGACTTGAAGTTCCTCGGCGCTTCTACGTACAGCTGGACCGGGAAGACCTGCACATGATGCTGATCCCAAGGTCCTTCCATGCCAGCTTGAAGGCGTGGCTCTTGATCCCCCTGCCTCGCTGCGTCGCCATCTGCGCTTGCAAGTACTGCGACGAGCATGTTCAGCTCCAGTACTACAAGGACACCGACGAGATCGTGATCGGGAGGAACTGGCCAGATGTCGTCTACAAGTACAGTCTGGAGGAGAACGACATCCTAGTCTTCAAGCTCATGGCTACGGGCTTCAAGATGGACATATACAAGAACACCAACTCGACGGCAAGGTCCTACACTTGTCCTGAGCACGGCTAGTTCTAGCGTGTTTAAGGTAAGTGCATTTTGATCAGGGGCATGTGATGCCCATGTTAGTGTTGATCAGGGGCATGGGATGCCCCTGCAAGCTGTTAACCCGGGCTTAGAATGCCCAGAACTTGTTTTGATTAGGGTGTGTATGTCCCATGTTTGTTCATCAGGGTGTTTTCTGTCCCCTGATGTGGTGTACTTAATTAGTTTAGTTGTGCACTTAAACATCTACCATGCTAATATGTGTTAGTCCTTACGGTTCCGTGCTTGTTGCTACTTGCTGATTGCAGCTTACTGCTTGCTTCTTGTGTTAGGGGGGGTAAGATGACCAGTTCTGAAAGTGGTGAGCATAAAACTAAACATGCATGCAACCAAACAGCAGTGTTTTGCAGCTAAACAGCCCACAGCCAAGAATGCAGATAACCAAACACGAAAATGCGAAATAAATGGGCAAAAAAAGAAAAACGATATGCAGGCAACCAAACGGTCTGCAGATGTTGGCTCAGGCCACGTTTCAGCTGAGCCAGGCCCGCCAAGGCCACGGAGACGGGAGACCCGTTTTCCATGCGACTAACCAAACACGCCCTTCGTGTTCGGTGAGTACAGTACGTACGACCTTGTACAACAGTACAAGGGTACTGAAGTTTTTCGTGCCCCGGGCATATAGGGAGGAAGCAGGAGATCCGGTTGGAGATGGTCTTTATTTTTTAGTAACAGTGTATTTCAATAATGTAAAAGAATATTACAAAAGTTTCTCACGGAAACTATCAAAAACACCGTGTAGAGACGAATGCCTGAAAACATTGCAGAAAGAAACCCCGTACCAAGAGAAAAACAACAAAGCTCTTGGGGGGGTCCCTGCACACACCGACACTATCGGCCATCGCCCACCACCAACGCCGCCGATACGCTCGCCAGCAGAAGAGGAGAAATACTGCATTGTCGACAGAACCGGAGAAGCACCATCGCTAGCAAGGCTTTCTCAGCCGAAAACCAGGCCTGCAGCGCGCGGCGCATATCGCTATATCGCTGAGGCTTCCCAGCCCCAGATCCTTCCTGAGTTGCAGATGCTCTCACCCGCCGTCATAGACACTTTAAGTAGTTTCGCAACATCAAATTCCTGCTTGTAACATTCTCTGCATACGTTGAATCTCTGCAACCATTACCACCCGGTCTCATAGAAAAAATATCAAACATAAGTATTGCATACACCCAAAAATCAGACATAGAAAAAATTGATTCCACTTACCTCTAACCACCAATAATGAAGGCACCCACCCTTCGTCAATTCATGCTCTCCGTTGACGAATCTGCCTCGTGGGAGCATCGTTGGAGACACATCAAGCACCCCTAAGTCCATTACCATAGCCCTGGTGCTTCTGGAACCTCGGTGGCATGACCTCAAGCAGTACCACCCGTCAGTGCGAAGAGAGAGAGAGACGAATGACCAAAATTGCCTAATGCGCTAGAGCAACTCCACCGGCACCCCCAAAGCACCCCCCCCCCCCTCAAGGCTCATTGGGGTGCCGGACACAAAAAACGGGCACACCGACATCCCCCAAGTGTCTGGCCCGACTCGATTTCTCTCGGGCAACCCCCCGAGCGGCCTCCAAACTTGGGGGCAGACTCGGGGCTGCCGGACAGCACCTCTGAAAGGCGTGGCCCGCTTGTCATAGACATGCACCGTCATAGGCCGGTTGTCCTTTGCACCCCCACCCCGTCCTCTACTTTCCCCTTCCCGCTGATTTACGACACTGCCGACGCCCCTGGTCCACAGCCCCTTGTCGTCACCGTCACTCCACGTCGCTCCTCCGAGTCCCCGCGCTCCGCGCCGCATCCAGTGGTCGTTCAGTGCCGCCACATCTCGGCCTGCCGACGCCACCAGTTTCTCCCTATCACCCGCACGGAAGGTATTCGAAGTCATTGTATTTGTTGTTGATTCATGGCATATCTTCATTGCTAATTGACCATTGTAAAAATAGGCTATGGATATCGACGATGATATTATGATTCACTAAATGGTGGAAGAGGAGGCCAACTTTGATGATGATGATGATGATGATGATCAACTCGTTCTCGCCATTCTTATGGCTGCAAATGTGGAGCTGGATGCACTCCCAAACGCGGAGGGTTGAGGAAAGGAAAGACTGCCAACAGGACCAGTTCAGAACAACGGGTCATATGCTGCTTTACAATAACTATTTTTCGCTGACCCCGACAAAGAATGATTTTGAATTTCGCCGGCGCTTTAGGATGCAAAGAGAGTGTTCATGAACATTGTGCATGGTGTTCGAGACTACGATGACTATTTCGAGCTGAAAAAATATTGCACTAAACTTCTTGGATTCTCATCCATTCAGAAATGCACTTCTGCAATACGATATCTTGCATACGAATGTTGTGGAGATTCTTTGGACGACTACCTCCGTATGTCTGAATCCACAGCCATTGAAACCACCTACAAGTTCTGCAAGGCGGTGAATGCAGTGTTCGGACAGAAGTATCTGAGAGAACAAATGAAGAAGACACAACTCGACTCTTGGAACAAGCTGAAGCGAGAGCATTTCCTGGGATTCTTGGGAGTATCGATTGCATGCATTGGAACCGAAAGAACGAAGAACTGTCCATTCTCTTGGCTGGGAATCTACAAAGGAGAACATGTTGAAGCTTGCAGTGTTGTACTTGAAGCATTGGCAGATTATGACATGTGGATTTGGCACGCATTTTTTGCATGGCCGGTTTACACAATGACATCAACATGATGCAACGCTCTCTGGTGTTTGAGACTTGTTGAGGGAAAAACTCCAGAGTGCAAGTATGTGATCAACGGCCATGAGTACGACCAGGGATACTACCTAGCAGATGGCATCTATCTCGTTGGGCGGCATTTGTCAAGACCATCGGCAACTCTGTTGTTGAGGCAAACTCTCACTTTGCGGGTTGGCAAGAGAGTGTCCGCAAAGATGTGGAACGAGCATTTGGTGTGCTCGAAGCCCGGTTTGAAATTGTCAGGTACCCTTGTCTATCTTGGTCGCAAGAGCAGATGTGGGAGATCATCAATACTTGTGTTATCATGCACAACATAATTGTCGAGAGTGAGCTTGATGCTAACTGTGTGTTCAATGAGCCCTATGAGGTGTATGACGGGATAACCAGTGTAACTACTCTCGACAACCAAGCGACCTCACGACGTGTGACGTCATTCACAAATTTGTTTAACACGTGCCTGTTATGAAGCTGGGCTAAGCTTTGGCACCCAGTTTGAGGATTAACGTTGATGCAACCCAGCCTAATCAAATGGCATGCACCTATGTTGGCCCATGAATTTACCAAAGTAAGGGCTCAAACTTTCCCGGAAAAAACAACAAAACATTTCTTATTTGCTGAGTTTTCTTTAAAAAATCAGAATTGTTTTCATTATTTATTTATTTATTTGTGAAAAGGACCCTGATATTAAAAGAAACACCGAACATGACAAGACAGCTCAACAAGAAGAAAATTACAACGAAATCTTCGAGATGTCATTCGTCTTTAACCTCCAAACCGTGTCGACGACGCACCGTCGCTGCCGCTCCTCCCAGAGCCAGCTTGACATTGTTGGTTGCGGACGGGAAGTCGCCGAACGGGTCAAGAAGACCACATCCATCCCAGAGCCGAAGAAGAATAAGAATCAACGACCGATAAAGCTCCATGACGATCCGAAGAACGCCAGCAGAAGAAGTCCTCGAGAACCACACCACTCACACAAATTTCTCGATGTCACCGCCGAGATAGGGCTAAAGCCAGAGAGACTTTATTAGAAGAGGCGTCGCCGCCACCACCTGAGCGCCGCCCCACCAAATTTTAACCCTAAAACGAGGTTTTCATTATTGTCTTTAAAATGTTAATCTTATACGTCATATTTAAAATGGATGGCAGATGATGAAGAGGGAAGCCGTATGGGCCGGGCGGGCTGAAGCCGTGCGCGGTGCTTCCCGCGCGCTGCACCGTCGGGTGGGGTGCGTGGTGGTGTCCGGCTGTTGTGCGGCCGGGCGAGCGGGGGCTGCAGCACGGTCGGCAGGAGATGGAGGCCTCCTGGCCAGCTTCCCTTTGTCGGCACATCGCGTCGGCTTTGGGAGCGGCAGCACGCGAGTGTGGCTATGCGTGAAGTTGTCCTGCAACACTTGGACGCCGGGGCGGCGGCCCTGGACTTGGTGGCGGCGTCGAGCTGAGATAGGAGGTGGCTCAGCACGGGCGGGCGGTTCATGTGTCTCCGCTGGGTGAAAACTTTGCTCTGGTTGTCGACCAGGACGGGCGATGGTGACGCCCTCGGGCGCCACTTCCTTCTTGAAGGCGTCGTCTTTTTCGGTGCTCCCACTCCTCCGCCCGAAAACTTCCGGGGCAAACCCAGATCCTCCATGGATTGGGCGAGGGCGGCGCTTCGGCGTCGTATTCCCCTTGAGGCCTCGTCTTAGATGTTTCGCCGGCCAGAGAGACCCGTGGATGTTGGTGGTCAGCGGCGACGATCTTCTCGTCTTCGGCTAGGTTGTGCGTGGCCCTGGGGCCAGTGTGGATGTCGGAGCGGCGGATCCGATCTCGCCTCCGTGGCGTCGCGTTGAGGTGCATGGGTGTCGGCCTTTCCTGCTTGGGCGGTTTCGTCGTCGACCTGTGTGGAGCGTGCCCCATGGCCAACGTGGATGTCGGAGCGGCGGCTCCGGGTTTCGCCTCCGCTGTTGCGTTGAGGGGTGTCGGCCTTGCCCGCTTGGGCGGTTAGGCCGTCGACTTGTGTGGTGTGTGGCCTCGGGGCCGGCGTGGTGAGTTGTGTTGTTGTATGCGGTTTTCGGCCAATTTTCCTTATAAACTGGTCAATTCACTTCTTCTATATAAATGAAAAGGCAAGACTCTTGTCCGGTTCCAAAAAAAGATGAAGAGGGAAAGTCACGGACAGACTTAGCTTCAGCAAGTCATCAAAGCTGCGTCCATGCAGCAGGGAGTTGTAGCGTGTCTGCGGGTGTGCTTGCATTAGGTTAATTATCCATAGCGCAAGGCCTCCAGCGTGCTAATTTGAATGGGCCGGGCAAGCCCAAATGAATTTGAATGGGCCAAGCCCAAAGGAATTAGCGAAGGGCCATTGGTTTTTTTTAGATAAAAGGCATAGGCCCAGCTTTGAATTAACAAAGCAAAGGTTTAGATAGCATTACAACGCTGCAGCTTAGCCAAAATAAAGACAACACAACGACATATAGCTTCGCCAAGGAAATAAACTAACACTACATCAGGAAACAAGAAGGGGAACATCAGGTAGCATGGGGGAGGAGCTCAGCATGGAGCTTCTTGAGTTTAATCATCCAGAGCACTCCCGTCCTATCCTGCTGCTTAAGCAGTGGTGCCCAGGTCTGCAAAAAGATCATGGTTTTAAATGTTATTGCAGCCGGGTGTCTTACGAACTTTGCTTCAATAGCGCCCTTATGTAGGACTTGCCACAAGGCCCAAGATTGGGCAGCAGACAGTAACCAGAGCAAGCGGCGATTTGATCCCCAAAAACTGGAGACAGTAGCAAAAAACTGCGCAAAGTTTGCTGGGCACCATGTCCTCCTAAGGACACGGTGTAGCACACTCCAAGTAAATCTAGCTAGCGAGCAAGAAAAGAAGATATGAGTCGCATCCTCCTCAACCGCACACACCGCACACTTTCCATCTGAAGGGCCATGACGGGTCGCAAGTTGTTGCCCTGATGGCAGCCGGTTTTGCACTAACTGCCTGGTGAAAACTTTGATTTTAGAGGAAGTTTTGCTTTCCAAATGTCTTCGAAGTGAGAAACTGTCGCCCCTTGCGACAGCTGCTTATACATGGAGCTGACTGGGAAAAGGCCCGAGGGCTCTAAGGACAGGATACCAGTTCGTGCTCCTGCTCCTGAACCATGCTATCCAAGATGGCTTCAAGCTGCGGCCATTGTGCCATCCCGGCCGGGTCCAGCGTACGGCGGAAGCGGCATCCACCCATAATCGCCTGGGACACAGAGAGCGAAGAATTGTCGCAAATATTGAACATATGGGGGGAAACGTCGGTTTAGGAATCCCTCCCCATAACACCAGCCCGTCCAAAACATGGTTTTGTGTCCATTCCTGACATGATGTTTTGCCCCCACTTTGAGCAGGTGATTAATCTTGTGAAGGTTCTTCCAGAACTGCGAGACCCCGTGGCTCGAGCTGGCAAAAATGTCTCCTTCAGGCGTGTACTTGGCTCTAATAAGGGATGCCCAAATTGTGTCATCCATTTGGTAAATTTTCCAGATCCATTTCAGGAGAAGAGCTTTGTTCATGTGTTTTGAGTTGAGAATACCAGAGCCCCCACATTCCTTTGGTCTACAAACAGCTGGCAAGTTAAGCATGTGGTACTTCCTTTTCGGCCTGGAACCTTCCCAAAAGAACCGGGCACGGTGTGAGTCAAATTGATCATGGACCCCATCTTGAAGTAGGAACATACCCATCGCAAACATGGGGAGGCTAGGAAGGCAGGAATTGGAAAGGATAAGCCGTCCCCCCGAGGACAGAACCTACCAATCCAAGGTTCAACCCTAGCTCCTAGTTTTTGGTCAAGAAAAAACCATTGTACGATCTTCTCCGCATTTGCCCCTGCCCAGCCACACAGGTTTCAGGATTGACTGATTGAGCATCGCCGACGCCGTTAGGTCATGGCCGCACGGAGTCTTTTTTTTACTTAACAAGACTCCTCATCGATTTCATATAAAGAAACCGTCAGTTTTAAAGAAAATCAAAAAGAAAAATAAAGCGACAGAAATGAAAAGAACGTCTGTATGACTCAGTTCGTCGCCTGTGACTCAGTTCGTCGCCTATGACTCAGTTCGTCTTTGATTGCCCAAGGTATTATTGTGTATGTGTGTGTTGCTTTTTTCGACAAATATATGTAGACATTGCTACGTGCTAGCTTGATCGAATCCAATAATTAGGACTTGCTAGTTATAAGAGTACTTTCTTGGCACTGCATGGTTGTAACATTGGAAAGAAAATAGCTACAAAGATCAACATTGAGGAGATTAGTGACTTGTTTTGTAGGCTTGGATGTAGATCTAGATGAAAATAGTAGAAATATAGCTTTCTTTTATATTGCAAAACATTATTGTTACAATTTTATATCTTTAGTATGACTTGATATGATATATTTTCATGTTGTGTATTTTTTTATGGTCAGTGTTTGTTTGTCCCCCTATGGTTAAATCATGCATCCGCGAGTCAATGTCTTCTGAATCAGTGTTTCAGAGGAAAAACTCTATATGCTAGACCAAGCCGGATCAAGGATTGTATATAGTAAATGTTGACGCAATCTATGTCAAGCAAACGGGTATTGGTTCTTAGGGGCGTAACGATTAGAAATTGTTCTGATAATACAAGGCTTCACATGAACTTTTTTTTATAAAGGTAATATACTAATATCGCGGAGATACCAATTACACCCAACCTCTACAATAACGGAATGTCCTAAAGACATTAGGGATGCACACATCTCTACAACAAAAAGAAGAAGAAGAAAACAAAAGATCCCACTACAGTGATCAAATCCTTGTAGCTGTAACCCAAACCACCACCAAGACAACATCCGGATTCCAAATTCTCCAAAAGCGACGCCTCCAAGAAGGAAAAAGTGCACAAGCGCCGTCGCTGCCCGATCATAGATCTTACGTTTTCACCCTGGAGAAAGGTCGCGCTCTCAAAACAATGTCTTCAACAAGGCCATTGCCAGGCACAACCAATTAAGGTCAGACCTTAGATTTTCACCCTGAAAGACAAGACTCTGTACTCCTCATGTGCTGCCGTCCCCGCTTGCCGATGCCGCTGCTACAAGTCACGAATCACCAAGAAAATTCCTCCTCGCCTCGAAGACTCGGTTCGTCATTACTAGACCTCAGACCTTAGCCACCATGACATTCTCCGCCACTGTCGTCACCAAAGAGATCGAAATACTGACATGTCCCATGGTGACAACAGACAACGAAGTTTCACGCCACTCCAACCTGAAGCCTCACGGCCAGAAATATGGGTGCGCACGACCGAATCTCATCCGATCTAGCAATCTATAGGCATCAAGCGCCAATGGAGATCTCCGGCGGAGCCTTCTGCAACTCGTCACTGACCAGATTAACGAGGCCAGACATCAGGCAGAAAACACTGTCTTGACGCGATAAGAAACCTAGGATCACCACCTTTATTATGCAGATCGTCGGGCCCCCACGCCGCCGCCCGCCGGCTTCCAACAGCAGGCCGAAAATCTCATCATGAACTGCCGCCACCACACGCACCACGCGGAGATGAGGGGCTTAGCCACACCGAGTCCCCCAAACCAGCCGCCCTCGCGACCACAGCAGCCGCCAAGGTCGCCGAATAAAACCGGGGCCGCTGCCCCGGCGTTCGTCTCCGCCAGTAGAACCGCGCTGTCCAGGGCCACCGCGAGGAGGGTGGGGTCCCTCCGCCACCATCTGTGCTAGGGGATGAGAGCCCGCCACCGCCGTCAGCCGCACGACCTTTGACCGGCAGCATCCTTCGGCAGCGGTGGGGGGCTAGGGATCCGCCCGAGTCGCCCCTCCTGGTAAGGACGCGAGCGTTTTTTTTTTTTTCTCAGATAAGAGGTGATATGGTTTACATTGGTGCATGTCTACCTTTATTATGTTTGGATAATCTATGGGTTGCTATTACTGCTTTTGGATGATGGTTGAATTATTAGAGGATTCTCTAGAACCATTTTCGAGGCTCGTGTTTTGCAGAGTTGCTCTAAGCAGATTTATTTTGCTGAAAAAAAAAACAACTTCTGTATAAATTCATTCACGGCACAAGACAGAGTCAAACCTACGATCCAATCAGCCTCTTTAGAACAATTCTTAAAGCGCAAGAATGAGGAAAGGTACCATGATACCATCAAGATGTTATTTACTCGTCGAAATCTGTAGATGGTAACTTCAAAACTAGCTCTTCAGTGCTAAGCTACAAGGGAACTTTGCAAGAATATGAAGAATGCTCCGTGAGACACAAACTATTTTTCTGTCAAAACTCCTGTTTACTTTAGCTAGTAACCAAACTTAGCTCATAGGATCATGCAATCTCATTTCTAACCAAAATTAAATCAGGAAATCCAACTTGATCTAAAAACAGGCAACTTAATTAGGAATTATATATACCAATTTATATATGGTTACTGACCATCTACAAAGATCTAGAAACCAAACAACTGGCAGCTGTTGAGAACAAATGGCGACTCGTTAACGAAAAAGTTGTTAATCCAGCTTCCGTCCGTTGCCGCGACGTGCACCGGCGACATGATCGGCCCGGCGAAATCCATCTCCCGGAGCAACATGGGAGCAGCAGTGGGTGACGTCGTCGACGTGTCCCGCTCCCAGCAGCCACCGTCGACAGCAAACAGGCTTGAACAATCGCCGCGCTCCCTCGGCGTCAGGGTCCCGCTAGCGACGGCGCTACCGCTCCATGTGATATCCGAGCTCGCCGGCGACTGAGTGGCGGTGCTGATAGCGCTAGAGCTGTTAGGAAAGACGGCGGTGATGTCTGGGGCTGATGGGGTCTTAGTGCGGATGGTAGTCTCAAGGATAACTGGCGCCGCTGCCGCTTCGGTCGTCTTGCAGCTGTGCTCCGAGATGTACACCACCGTGTACTTGGGCGGTCCACCGTCGCCATCACCGTCGTCGTTGCGCTGCACCGTCCGTTTGGCCGGGCAGGCTTGGTCCATGCTGTTGGTGCACCGGTAGTAACTCCTGACATGGATGAAATCAAGCGATTTAGCTTAGTCATTGTTACTTTGCAATTGATTATTTGATCCTGGCATGCGTGTAGCTAGTAACTCCTGACATGGAGTACAACGTAAGCATATATGCTGGATACTATGGTGAACTGGTGATGCGACCGATGTGATTGAGATGGATGTACCATCGTGTATCTCGACTACATGCGGGCATGGATGGGCGTCGTTGCAAGTGGGGAATTAATCACTGTGCAGAGATGGGTGCGCGAGACTGCTTGCTGTCCGGTTGATAACGAAATGGCAATAACTTTTAGCTAAGCTTGGATGGTTCATAGTTGGTGCCTTGCTGCATGTCCCCTAACAACATTTTGCATGTCCTGCAGCATCTTTTAGCTATTTTTGAGGTGATTGATTGAGACATAACTGCACTATCTAAATCGACGCTAAGCACCTTATCTCGGCTCCAACCTCTGCCCTCTGAGTGAAAACTGATGGAGAAGCACGGCGGCGCAAGAACTTTGAGCCACTGAATAATGAATGTCGATGGTGTCGTAAATCTTTACCTCGGGTACTTGGCGGCTTCGATTTGCTTCTGGCCGTACTTTTTCCACTGGTAGCCGTCGAAATCCGGAACGGTCGTGACGATCGTCTTGTTCGTCGTCGCTTCCTTCTTCCTCCTGCAACGAGTAGCCTTCGTCGCGGTGGAACAGCAACCACCACGTTGCTTCTGATCCTCCTGCAGGTGGCGTTCGTCCTCCCGGGCTCTCTTGCGGCCCCTGCGCCCGAGTTTGCCGGCGCCGATGCAGGACGCCGGCGCCTTCACCGGCGAGATGCAGTGCTCGACAGACAAGTCGGCCGACGACGACGAAGACCACGACGCGCCGCCGGCTGGAGACGGGAATAGAAGCTCGTGCAGCTGCGCCACCAGCTCCCTCTCCCGGCAACGCAGCTGCATCCCGTCCGGCGCCCCGCAGCCACCGACGGCACCTCTGTTCAGCTGCATTTCAGTTCGAATAGCTCGACTGTGCCGCACGCAGTACTGAGTGTGTATGACACTGCTGGCTAGCTATGCTACTCCGGTGGCTTCCTCGAAGTCTCGAAGTCGCGTCTTTATAGAGGAATCGCGCTGTGGTACGGACGCCACAGGACACGTGGGGCCCAAATACTTTACACACCCACGTGGCGGTCCTTCCGTGGCGATCGATGGGCCCACATGGAAACGTCCAGACCGGTGGCCCGTGTGGGGCCCACGCCGCTAAGATCGTGGAGGACGAGAATGGGATGTGCATGATAGGGCTACCTCTTCTTGTACACATGCATACGTGATGCACGCCCGGGTATGTACAAACCACACGAGAGGTACATGTATTTCTACACGCGCTCATGCTCGTACATATATACACGAATAATCGGAGATCTTTCTATGTGAGAACCTGACTGTGGTAGAATGGTTAGAAGGGTGGTCGTATCTCAGCGCATCAGAGTTCAAACCATAGGTTTCACACTGCTGTTTCTCATTTAGGCGGAATATTCTTCAGTGGAAGGCGATGTTCTCGTCGACAGCGAGACACCTGTGGTGACTTCATCAATCTCAAGACTCAACCACCGGCTCAGTTTCTCGGAGGCGCTCATAGGATTAGCGTGTGCGTGTGTGCGTTCATAGGGGTGAGTGTGTGCACGTGTTTGTGAGCGACTGCGTTTGTACTGTGTTTCGCAAAAAAAAGGAGATCTTTCTACGTATAACTTGAGACAACCTGACAACCAAACACCCATTTTTCGCATCCCTAGGGCTAGTTGAACTCTGAAATACCGTCACATAAAACAGATAGCTCGATGTTATCTATACCAAGCAATGGATGAACATCTGCAACATGCTCTTCTCCAAAGCACTCATGCTCAGAAGTACTGGACAGTGGCAAGAGATTTATTTCACGTGAAGATCCCGCCCCTGCATCCGGCTACGCTGTTGGTATCCTGCTAGACCAGAGGTTTACTACTGATAGATGCAAGATAATCACTAACATGCATGCTATCTGGAATGCTCGCAATCGTTGGACTCGTGACAAAGAGATTCTTACACCAGAACATCTGATGAAACGAGTGCGTGATGACCTTTTCCTACTTGAGATGCCAAAGGGCCATAGCATCCCAGTGGGGCAGTCTTGGCGTCAATCTGAGCCGAGTTGGATCAAGATTAACACGGATGGAGCCATCAGTGCAAATTACGAGCAAGGAGAAAGTGGGGGTGTTGCAAGGTCTCACTTATCTCTTTTGGGCGCTTGGAGTAAACCCCTTCCTAGGGTATCTGATCCTCTGATTGCTGAGATTCTCTTGCTACGAGAAGGTGTCATTTTCGCCCGTCTGAGGAGCTACTCGCATGTGATCATGGAGGTCCACTGTTTGGAGGTACTGAACCTATGGTCTTCGCGTTACAGCTCAAGAGCTGCTGTGGCGCCTATCTTAGATGAAGTTGGGGAGCTAGTTGTGCATTTTTTTTCTTTTTCTATCAAACATATGAGGAGAGAGGCTAATAATTCTGCTGACCTATGTGCTAAGCATGCATGTTCTCTCACGAGAACAGAGTGCCGGGCATCAGAGAGCCCGCAGTTCTTGGTTCACAGCCTTCTGGCTGAATGTAACCGCCTTTATGTGATCTAATAAAGCTCCCGAAGTTTATGGCAAGAAAAAGGGGGCTAGTTGAACTCTATGCAGCCAGCCAGGGGCGAAGCTCTCAGTAGGTTAAGGTATGGCGGCTGCTCTGGCTTGATTTTTTACGAAAAAATTCAGATGCAAATGTTTTTTTCTGAATAATCGGACTAAAAATGGACACTGTATGAAAAGTTTGTCCTTATTTTAATGAAAACACTAATCAAAAATGACACCGGACCAAAAAGAGAGACTGGGTCTAGTCTAGTCTGAAACTAAGGACTTCTGTTTGCAACAGCTAAATCTCAATCTAACAAAATCTGACTTACTAGATGGGGTCTTTAAGGAGGATTTGAAGGTGTTTTTGCGAGCTTATGAGGGTGGCCGAAACCAGCTCTAGGTATGAAAGGGATTGTGTTCTATGGTTCTAATTTTGTTTTGTATGTTTTACAGTTCAGTCAATGTCTTTGGTTAAGAATGTGATGACACGTGCTCAGCTGGAGAAAACATGGTGAAAGCCCCTCATGGAAAATGTCAATTTGCGCGGAAAATAACATCCTAATTGTAATTAAGTATGAATGAAATGGTAATAAAATGGGGAAATCAATAGAAGGGGAAGAAATCAGGTCATTGTCGATTATTTTCAAAGTGTGGACATCTTCTATATTGCTATAAACTCTATTAACACCCATTTTGGACAATCGCTTCAAGGAGCTACTTGCATAGTCTCATGCACTCCAAAAATAAGCTCTCCAACTCTGTTCTGTTAGGCATGTCCTACTGAGGATGACCTGACTAAGATACTTATACAGGTAACCTAACACGGCTTCCACAGGGTCCCAAGAGCGGCATCAGTCCACAGAAAACAAAGGCAGCGCGTCAACGTCGAATTCTTTCCACGGAAAAAGTCTACAATTTATAAAGACCATACATAACTACCGGCATGACGCACAAAGTCTTGCGTCAACGTGACATTAAAATCCATGTCCAGTTCGTCCAGCACCAGACTGTGCAAGCGTTGGACCGTTGGTTGGACCGGTCATGATTACGTCCACACAGATGACGTCCTGCTCTTGACGTAAGCGAAGCTCTGGTCCGTTCTCTCCTCTGCCAACACGGTCTTCCCGGCGGCTGGCCGGTAGAAGGCACGTGGGTGGGACCCATCCATGCCTCTCGCTTCGCTCGAACCACGCTAGCGGTCGATTCGCTCGTCAATGAGGCGTTCCAGTTTACATGCGTGTATTTTTGAAAAAAGATACTACTCCCTCCGATCCATATTAATGGTCTCAACATTGTCTAGATACGGATGCATCTAGTCAGACTAGATGCATCCGTATCTAGATAAAGTTGAGTCCATTAATATGGATCGGAGGTTGTAGTAGAATTACTTATAAAACTGAACGGGGGAGCCTCTCCCTCCGTTCCTTGATATAAGGTGTACAGTTTTTTCTGAAAAGTCAAACTTGACTATCTTTGACCAAGATTTTAGAAAATATTATTGACAATTACAATATCAATTCAGTACCATTAGATTCATCATGAAATATGTTTCATATTTTATTTTCTTAATATTTCAAATATTAATAGTTTTTTTCTAAAATCATGATCAAAGTTAGTCAATTTTGACTTTTTAGTAAAAACTATACACCTTATAACAAGAAACGGATGGAGTAAAATTCAGTCAGAGTTCTATAAAAGATTACGTCATGCTTCGTTCTCTCCTCTTGCGGTCTCTGCTGCCAACACGGTCTTCTCGGCGGCCGGCCGGTAGCAGCAGCCATTAAGGGAGGCTCAACTGGATCTGGCTGAGTAGCTAGAAATGCGTACGTAGTTGCTTCTTTTGTTTTGGCCTTCGGCACATTGGACGTTGCATTAAACTGGTGGTCCAGTGCCCTGCACTTTTTGATGCGGAGACAGACGTACTAGAATAATTTCAAGGGTAAATTCTTTTTTACCCAATTACTTGCTCTCTCAGTTCTAAATTAATTAACTTCCATTTGTCCACACATGGATGTATCTAGATATGTTATACGTATAGATACATCCACATGTGGACAAATAGAAGTCAATTAATTTGTAACGGAGGGAGTACTTGTGTTGTGTGCACTATTTCTAGTTTTGCACAGGCTTAAGTGTTGAGGTCAAACAAATGCCAAATGGAAACATGTGAAGGTGACGGAAGACTTAATAGTTGAATAGGAAAATTCATTTATGTCGGCGGAAGATTGAATCTCGGTACTAAGCAGGTATTGTACATGATAAAGCCACCGCTAAAAAATAAATTTTTCGCACGGTTCCTTCCAAAGTGCAAATATAATCTAGCAAAGTGCAATGGGCATGAGAATTTACAGCACGGTTTTTGTCACCATGTTTTCCAGTGTGTAAGCTCGCACGTCAGTCATTTAAGTGATTTTTAACTTGTCCACCCCCACATAGTATTGCAAATATTTTGGCAACCGGTTACGCAGACTATAACACAAATATATAATTCTCATAAGGATGAAAGCGCTTGCTATTATTTGACCGATTTGGCTATGTATAAATGATTTGATTTTTAATGGTAAAGAATTCTACTCATTTGCAGGTCATTCACCTATTTGCTCCATTTATCTGTTCATAGAGGTTTTTACACGGAGTAGGTGGTGAGAGATAGTTTTATCCCACATGGATGGTAGAGTGGCAGTGTAGTTTAAGATCGGTCCTCCTTCACTTTAGACATTGCTACAAGTTTCTAATTACTTGTATTAAGCTTCTTCTTTTTTTCTGTTTGAGCGTTTGTGTGCATCCTAACTATGCAGAGTCCATATGATATAGCCCTTTTATTGAAAGTAAAATATTGAGGCCAAATATGGAGTGTAGGCAAGCGTGCCCATCCTCTGTGGTTTCCGATGGTGATATGTGTGAAGTAGTACTCGCTCCGTTCACAAAAGATGTCTCAATCTTTTCTAGATTTGTATGTGTGGGTAGATACATACAAATCTAGAAAAGATTGAGACATTCTTTTGTGAGCGGAGGGAGTAGTAACTATCATGTCGCGCTATGTGTTACACCTTTACTTCCTGTCAATATCACGTCAGGCGGTTGTTCACATTGAAAATATGTATGAATACTCAATAGAATCAAAATGGCGTCGCTGTCTACCTATGAGGAAAAGACATTACGCGCCATAGATTTCGTCGCAAGAAGTGAGACAGTTAATTGGGTGGATGATAGTCACAGGTCGAAACTACCACCGGAGCTAGGAACCACAATTTTCTAGTCCTGGTCTGGACTCCAGTCCAGACCAGACGAGTCCAGACCAGACGTGAAGCTTGCCTGCTTATTCAGTAGCTACAAGCTGTCCGAGTAAGGACAGGGACACTGAACCAACAAACATGCTTCATGCCGCTACGTGCCTTGCATGGTTCTTCATCACACCCCAAAAAAGTCGTAGCTTGCTTTTCAAGGTACTGTATATATGTTTCCGGTTTCCCTCGTGCTGCACGCTCCTAACAAATATCAACTTTTGGAGTGTGAACATATGTATGTACGGGCAGCTAGCCATAGCAGAACATTGAGGAGACCAGGACAGCCATTGGCTTCTGTCGCACCCTTTTCAGTGAAGTTGTTCTCATGAAAAGTGAACATGAAAAGTTGGCTCTGTTTCCAGAAGGTCCAACTCAAAAAGTGAAAAGGCAGAGAGCGCTCTAGGGTTCCGCCGCACCACAGCGCCGCCGCCGCCAGGTTCTCACCGCCGCCCCTCCCTCCCCTCCCCCCCCCCCCCCCCCCCTTCCTCCCAGGCCCCTCGCGCGGGGGGCTCCGGAGGCTCCCCTTTCGCAGCTCGCGCGGCCACGGCTTTGGGCCTCCCTGGCCGCTGCCGGCGCCGGCGGCGGTGGCGGCGCCCCGGCCGTCAAGGATGGAGGGGCTGGAGGCGGACCCCGAGGGCCATCTCCTCGCGCGGGGACGGGGGCCTCTGGAGGTCGCGCATGGCGGCGCTCGGTGCTAGCGCCGCGGTGGCCGTCCGCGTGCGTGATGGCCGCCACGGCGGAGGTGGAGGCAGCCGGCGTTGAGGGCTGCGGAGGTGGTCGTGGAGGTGCTGCGGCTGCTCGGTGGCCTTGTCCACGGAGGAGCTGCGGGGCGCGGGGAGGAGGTGGTGGCGGTGGTGGGCGGGGGGAGGTGGTCCTGCTGCCGTGGTGGAGGGGTGCTGGACATGGAGGAGCTGCGTTGCTGTGGCTGCTGGCAGCGGTGTGCCGGGGCGGCGGCCCCGGGTGGAGGTGGTGCCATTTTGGCGGCGGCCCGTGGTGGTTGACGGCGGTCGGCGCGGCTGCTTTGGGGCGGCGCGGCGGCCGGAGGTGGAGGCTTCAGTACTCCTGCCGGCGTGGTGCTCGGAGGTGCTGTCCGTCTTCGTCCCGGTGCCTCCGCGCGGTGCAGAGCTCTGGTGCAAGATCGATGGTTCTGGGCCTTCTTCTCTGATGGTCAGGTGGTGGTTGGGTGCGGTGGGTTGGGCGAGGTGCTGCGAGCAGTGGCGTGGAGGCTATGCCGGCCAGGTCGGGTCGGGCAGTGGGCCGATGATGCGCCGGCGTTGGTGGTGGTGGTTGGTGAGGCTTGCCGGCGCCGGTGTCGGTGGTGCGACTGAGGGTGTGCTTGGAGCTAGGGTGAAAACCCCGTCCTGGTCTGTACCGTGGCTAGTGATGGCGGCGGCTGTGGCCGTCGTTTACCTTCTTGGAGGCATCGCTGATATGTTGCAGCCCTCTCTTGCTCCGTTCCAACCAGTGGTCCAGCTCCGGGGGAAACTCTTGACCTTGTGGTCGGACGATGACGGCGCCCTGGCGTCGTTTCCCTCTTGAGGGCTTCGTCTTTGGAGCTGGATTTCGGCAAGAGGGACCAGTGGAAGGCCGAGATGTTCGCGTTGAGGCTTCTGTGGCGATGATGATGAGGACGAGCAAGGTCGGAGACGTGGCTTTGGCTGCGGTAGTCGGCTCTTCTCCGGCGTGTCCTTGGGGCTGCCTCGGCATGTCTTGTTGCTGTGAAGTCGAAGCTGCTGCGGTGGGTCCCCGGTGGTGTACGATGACTGGCGACAGGTGTTCCTTTCGGCGGGTTTCCTCGGCGCCAGCCTGCCTGGTTCTCCTTCTTAGCTCTTCCTCAGAGTCGGAGCTGCGCTGCCTTTGCGCTGTTGGGGGAGCTGTCGCAGCTACCCGGAGGGTTCTTTGTGTTGCGGCGGGCGTCTTTTAGGCCGGGGCGGCGGCCCCGGATGTTGGTACGACGTCCGTGGTCTGCGAGCAGCTCTCCCTGGGCAGCTTGGGCTGCGGGTGGCTGGTTCGTGCGGCGTCGTGGCTCGGTTGCGAGCAGTGCTATGTCGGGACGGCGGTCCCGGAAGGAGGTGCTGGCGGCGAGGCTGTCGGGGCTGCTTGGGCAGCGGCAGCAGCGGTTGTCTTTTAGGCCGGGGCGGCGGCCTCGGATGTTGGTTCGGCGGCCGTGGTCTGCGAGCGGCTTACCTGGTGCAGCTTGGGCTGTGGGTGGCCGCGTCGTGCGGCGTCGTGGTTTCTCGAGGTTGTGGGGCTTCGCCCCGTGGGTTGTGTCGTGTTGTTGTATGGTTTTCGCCCAGTTTCTTCCATAATAAACCGGGCACCTTCTGCTTAATAAATGGTGAGGCAAAGCTTTTGCCTCGGTTTCGAAAAAAATAAATGAAAAGTTGGCTCCTGTAGTATGTACTCGTTATTTTTGTCTTGATATCATCCTCGTGATTCTTGCAAAAAAAATGATGTCATAACAAGCCTTGCAAGTTGCATGACAAATTATCCTGCTATATCAAGATTTCACTACTTTTACCTCACATGAAAAAGATATCAGAACTTTGATGCAATTAAGTTCGAAACATGGATGCAGGAATTCAGATTGTTTTCTAGGGGAGGATGCAGGATGGTAATGAGTAGTTATAGTTCCTTCGTAACAAATGGCGCCAATAATCACAGCAGAGCGGCGGCAGCACCGGTAAGTAAGCAGAAACAAATAAATTAACGGGCCACCATTTTGCATTTTATCAGCTGATTCCTGCGCCAACTGACTACTTTCAAAAATTCCAGCCCAACTAAGCTAAGTTTTCACAGCTAAGTTGTGTCCACTCAACATTTTTTAATGTCTGCTTACTGTGTAAATGGCTGTGGAAGCTAGAAAATGAGGAGGGGATCTGGCAGAGTTTAATTTTGAGAAAGTATTGTAGTAAGGAAATTTTAGTAGCAGTTAAGAAGAAACCAGGGCAGTCGCATTTTTTCCAAGGCATTTTAGATGTTAGAGAACATTTTTACCAATTTTGCAGAAAGCAAGTTGGGGATGGTACAAACACTCGTTTCTGGGAGGATCTCTGGGTAGGAAATGTGCCTTTAATGGTAAAGTTTAAACGTTTATACAATCTTACCTTCAGTGCTGGCATTTTGGTTTCAAAAGTTTTTGTAGAAGGTTGGGACAGTTTGAGATTTAGAAAGACACTTCAGGGTGAGACTGCTGTCATGTTTGTGGAGTTGCAAAGTTTGTGTGGTGACGTGGTTCTTTCTGATCGTAGGGATAAGTGTAGATGGATGCTAGATAGTGCTGGTAAGTTCACGGTTATATGAAGTTATAACAGAGGTATCACATGAAGATAGGGCGGGTTCAGGCATACTGGAGATTCTTCTACGCCGACAAGACAATGGTGTCCAAGGTGTGGAGAATTTCGGCTTAAAAGAAACTATATCTATTGCATGCTGGTACCTCTGGTGGCTACGAAAAAGACGCACACATGAAGAAAGTGTGCCCCCTGTTAACCGATGCAAGATCTCAATTTTAGCAATGGCTGCAAATTCTGCTAAGATCTCTAAACCAACGATGGCTCGCTCTGATGTGAGATGGACCAGACCGGAGCCTCGCCAAGTTAAGTTGAATGTTGATGCTACCTTTCAGGCTGATGGAGGAGATGGAGCCACAGGTGCTATTTTGCGTGACTACCAGGGAAATTTTATTGCTGCGAGCTGTACATATATTCCCAATGTTTCATCGGTGGCGATGGCGGAGGCAATGGCGATGAAGAATGGTCTGGCTCTAGCTTGCAGGCTCGGATGCAACACCATTGTTGCTGAGTCAGATTCCGTTGAGACTATTGATGCCTGCACAGGGATGGACACTTGGTGGAATGATTCGGCTGCCATTTTTGCGGACATAGTTGATCTAGCTTCTAATATTAGTTCTGTTGAGTTTAAACATATTCCGAGAGAAGCTAATACACTAGCGCATGAATTAGCTAGGAAGGGTTTTACTGATAAAATTCATTGTATTTGGGACGATGATCCCCCTAGCTGTGTGTTGAGTAGCCTGATAAACGATGTAACGATTAATATTTAAAGCAGCAAGTTTCAGACACACTCTTTTCCTTCCAGGGTACCTGAGGGGACTGGAAGGTTTTTAATGAGACGGCTTGCTAGCTTAATATATGGGAAGGTTGAAAAGTTTCAAAAAAATGAAGCAGATTAATTGTCCTTTTAAGAAGCTCTGGTTTATTAAGATTCCGCTTAAGATTAAGGTTTTCATATGGTTAGTGGTTAAGAATAGTATTCTTACGAGGGACGTGCTTAAGAAAAAAGGCTGGAAGGGGAATACAAAGTGCCTGTTCTGCAGTGAGGAAGAAAGCATAGAGCATCTTTTTATTACTTGTGCTATGGCTAGGTATGCTTGGGGGTGGTTCAGTGTGCTTTTGATATTCGTACAAATTTTACGTCGATTTCGAGCTTGATTAGTTGGGTTTTCAGGTTTCCTGGTAAGATGAGGGGAGTGGTAGCAGTAGGAGTAGTAGCTGTGATTTGGTCGTTATGGAAAACGAGGAATGCAGCATGTTTTGATAAAAAGTTCCCGTATGATCCTACTAATATTATTGGTCAAGCTGCACATTGGTTAAACTTTTGGGCTAATCTCCAGATCGAGGTCTACAAGATATGCAACGCATAGGAGCAAGAGCGATGCTGCGTGTGGCAGCTCAAATCTTCAGCAGACGAAGCGGATGGGTACCGATGGTCCTGAGGATAGAAGAATAGAGCAGAGGAAAGACCTGGGGAATGATGCAAAGATCCTGGGAGTCGAAGAGAAAAACAAGAAAAAGTTGCCGGGAGAGTGGGTGTAGTTTGTAGTTTGTGTTCTAATTTGTTTGAGTAGTTCGGTTAAGACTTGTAAAACTGAAGGAAGTTTCTGAGTTCTGGGTAGTGTTGTGTTGGATGCTGTTTGTTTCGTGCGTAGTCCTTGGGGTGGAAGAGATGCAGTTTGTAAGAAACTACTCTTTGTATTATCGGTTTCGTTTCTTGAAATGAAATCGGGAGCGAGGCTCCTCAATTAAAAAAAAATTATATAAACTTTTACCAACAAAACAATGTTAAAAAAAGTTGCCACGAAATAACGCTCAAAAGAATTTACCAAGAAAACAAATCAATTTCCCTCCCTAAAAAGAAAATTAGTAAATTCCCCTAAAAGTAGAACAAACACAATCACTATGTAAGTCTGCAAACAGCGCAAGCACCCAACACGACGTTTGCCCACCGCAGTTCAATCAACAATCATGAACTTCCTTCCCAGATTCCTTGACAATTATGTGCTGCTTTTGCTCAAAAATTATAAGTGCAGTTTAAATTACACGATTAAAACTGAATATTATACCAGTTCATACAGTTGTCAGCCGCCACTTAAAAAACTAGTTTTGATCTCCGGATACAAAAAAATATATACATATAGCTAGAAATCACTAAGGTTTGATTCGCAAAAAAAAATCACTAAGCTTTGTAGATAAAAGGCAGGGTGGTCATGGTGGAAGCTGGCAACCAGGCACATTATATATCTCCACTGATTATGGCTTATGTGGAGTTACCAGTTTAGACATTCGCATACTCGACATGTAACAACAAGCTGGAGGGAACTTGCAAGAACAATGGTATGCTGAACATATCTGGATTCATGACATGAATTATTTTTCTATGATCAATATTCTGTTGTTTTATTCACGGTTAAACTCGGATACTAGTACCACGTATGACAATCACAAACCTATATATGTTAGTGTGTAACGGGGATCAGGATTTACCAACTTTTCCTGAGAACAAAGTTGAGTTGACATTCAGTGAAGGCGTACATAATCCAACATCAACTGTTGCCATGAGATGAGAATTTTAGCACCATCGTCTGCCCCAGCAAAGACCTGCACTTGAATTATACTACGTGAGAATGTGACTACATAACAGAGGAACAAGATTGGAAAACCATAGATCTGACAGTGCAAGTGACAATATATAACATATCTGGTAGTGTGCCCATGTGCTCACAATGCCTAAACATCATATCAGTTACGGTCAATTCTTACTCGAGCAACCATTTTTCTCAACACTAAGGACCTCTTCTCAACACTAAGCACCTCCAGCAAAAAGGTAAAGATTGATGTGCGATCTTACTTATACTTACTTTTCTTTTCATGGGAATCGATACTTGCTTCAGTGTTGATGCTCCTGTAGCATCTGACCACTGGTAGTTTGGTTCTGCAAACTATGAAGGAGATGGCGGGAGGCCGGGTCGAATTGAACATACACGGTCGAGTTGAATTAAACATATTTCTGTATGCCAGTGCGTGACCACATGCTGGACCCTCGGCAGCAAGCCAACAGGTTTGGGTTTGGTCCTTGATACAGATCGCTGCCCCTTCTTCTCTGCACCAGAACAAAGAAATAGTCAAAATCTCTATGATGCAAATCTGCAGACAAAACTCAAAATAAGATATTTCTGGAACATGATCCTCATGGAACTTCCATGTACATCTGCATAAGTTGAGGATTTTATACGTGGAAACTTCCAGCTATAAATTTGCAAATATGAATACACCACTCACACTATCCTAAATAAACAGCATTTGCCGGACAACAACTCTATTACGAACACTGGAGATGGACTGCTTTTATTACTCCCACTAATAAACGTTACACTTTCTCATCGTTCTGGAGATGAACAATATCATTTTTGTCAAAATAATTTGCATATACAAGTATATGACTAACAAATTTGTAACAAGGATACAAAATGCCTGCAACAAGATATTGTTGAAAACACATTAAGTGCAGGATGGCGAAGTTTCACTTCAACTCAATCTATACCTTTCTTCACATGATATGACATTGTTTTCTAAAATCAGAGACCAGCTATTAGTGTGTTACATGATACAACATGAAACATTCAACTATACAGTAAAGTTCCTGGCTTGAAAAACTCGTAGCATCGACTGCAGCATACACTGGGCCAGGGAAAGTAGCATACTCTTAACATTCTAGCTTCCTTGAGTGACTTGAAAGGAGGTTAAATGTGGATGGTGATTTTGCAAAAATAACTGCATAACCGTCATCCATGTGCTCTGCACCTTCAGGGAAGAGCTGCCATAGAAGGCAGCCTCCTCCAATCATTCCTCTCTCCCAAGAGCTCAAGAAATTGTTGTAAACTGTCTCCATGAAAGTTTCGCGGAACTCATTATCAAACTTTCCATCCTTAAGTGACAATCCAAACTCCCCAATCATAATGGGCATGCCCAGCAAATTGGCTGCATCATCGATATGTTGTTGCATCCAAGTGTTCACAAATTGAAGGTGATTTTCCTCTACTGACTCAGGCAACCTAGCAAGAGGATCATAAGCTCAGTCATGATAGTAAATTCCATATTTCAGTGAAGTGGCTTAATTCAGTTCCTATAGCTAATCAGTTATGTGTGTCATGAATAGACATGAGAACTCACCAAGTGTCAGAATAAATATGAACTGAAGCCAAATCAATTCCCAGTGCTTGATGATTCCTAATGAAGTCTGTTCCAACATGCCCTGAATAATCATCTGGGTTGACAACCAAAAGTTCTGGAGTAGATGGACCGTAATACCCTTCAACACCAATCTCCACGAGGTGCAGAGTATCTATAGACTTCACGTAAGATGCCATCTCTTCTATCCACGCCTACAAGAAACAAGTGTCTTCAAAATGTGCACTGGGTATACATACATGGAACATCAAAGTTACAAAAATAAGACCACGATAAGAACCTGCAGTGTATCGCCTGATGGATCTGAAGGGCAGCGCGGCTCGTTAATCAGTTCCCAGGCAAGAATAGTAGGATCGTCTTTGTAGGCCACATTTGTGATTGTGTTTTTTCTTGTCAGAACAGCCTAAGCAAAGGAAACATATGCAAAACAGGACTACAGAACTCAGGGCTGGCAAACTAAAATTAGCGAAACAATTTTATGGTATCATTTTATATTTCTAGGCATATAGCACCGGACATGAAATTCATTACTTGCAAATGGCATGATAAATCTGAGGGATTGATTTCTTGTGGTTACTTGACCTAGCAAAGCAGAAATTTACCTCAACAAAAGCTTTGTAGTAGCTCTTAAGTGTTTGATCAGAGAAGAAGTCATCGTCAGAAGTAAGATTTACGCCAGCCTCCTTGCCCCAGCTTACATACTGTGCCTTCCCTCCATAATCTTCCCAGTTATTACACAGTGCAAGTATCAACCGCATCTTATACCTTCTTGCCTCGCTGACCACGAAATCTAGTGCCTTTCGAAAATAGATAAAAAAATCAGACACATAGCCCGAAGAAAGAGTACTGCTGTCGAGAGATCAGACTTTTTTTACCGAGACATAAAATTTATTTCAAGAAATGTATGATGCGCATCCTTTTTTTTTTTGCGAGGAATAGGTCAGTGGGGCATGTGAATGAGACATCAGCTTCATCAATCTCATGGCATAAGAAATGCTAAGATCCGTAAAACTTTGTGATGATGTAACAAGAAGTACGCTACTCGGCTACTCATTTCATCAAGCAGGTGCCGTACGTCTACACAGGCAGCTCACCTGGAACACCTCTTCGTCGTAGCAGAATGGCGCCGTCTGCAGCGCGCGGTACCCGCCGTCGTTGAACGCCCAGGTGCGGCACACGTTGAGCCCCGCGCCGGCCGCCTCGGCAATGGCCGCGGTCACCCGCGGCCGCGTGGCCTCGTCGGCGGCGAAGGACATGAGCCAGTAGGTGTTGAACCCGTGGATGACGAAGGGGCGCTCCGCCGCCGCCGTCACCAGGTGCGCGCCTCGCCGCTCCACGGCGGCCCACTCCTGGTCCGGTTCCGGCTCCGTTGACATGGCGGTGGAGGCGAGGCCGAGGAGGACGTAGGGGAGGAGCGAGATGCCAGGCGTCGTCGTGCTCCAGGCGGTGGCGGTCAAAGGACACATCATGTAGTCCATGAAGTCAATGGCAGCTTCGTCGGTTCGTGTACTACGGGCTCCGTTTAAAACTAGGGCCGAGACAAGATGTGGAGAGATTTTGTGCTCCCGAGCACGTGCTCCTCCTGTTAAAAAATTCGAAAATTATATTTATAAGTTTCAAAAAATTCTGAAAAAAAATTCGAGTTTACCTAATGATATATCCCACTAACATGCAAAATATCAAATTCAAAAAATTGTATTTTAAGCTACACAAAAATGCCAAATGTGTAGATCTGAGTATATATATTATCAAATCTCTAAGTTTTATCAAATTTGTTATTTTTCTGTAGCCCATAATATAAAGTATCTCAAATTAAATTTTGCACGTTTGTGGGATACATCATTGCTACATCCTGATTTATTTTCAGATTTTTTTAAACACATAAATATAGTTTTCGAATTTTTAAATAAGAGAGATCACTGGTGCTCAGGATCAAGAAAGACTTTCCGCGACACAAGGCTGAACACCCAATCTGGGAGACTGACAACCGGTCCCACTTAACTTTGTTGCAGTATTTTCATTTTCGCAAATATTACGGCATGTGCAATGGTTGAGAAGGCTATCTCCGCTTATTCTCTCCATGTCATTTAAGAGAAGATAACAAAGCATGTTATACAATGAATTAACTCTTTAGTGTTATCTCTAATACATTATTGTTTGTAGATCATAAAATTATAAAATAATTAAAATTTAACTAAAAATGTGTAACTAGTAGATTGTTGTATCCCAACCTATGATTGGATTGAGATACAACGATTAACACGAATTACAACAGAAATTGGGGATTGGGAAGTAGAGGAATCAGAGTTTGGGAATGGGATCAGCAGAGCATGAGGTGGGGAACGAGACGAACTTGGGGAGGAAGAAGGCTACTACCTTTGATTCATTCTCTTTGATGCCTTTCCCAGTGTCCCTTCCTTCTTCTTTATACTCCAACGCCCAGCCCAAGCACAGCTGGCCCAAAGCCCATGATGAGAAAGCCCAGTCCACGCCCAATGGATGGTGTACATGACATTCTCGCCCCCTTAAATTCCGGCTTGCCCTCAAGCCGCTTTGACACACACCACCAGGATCCCATGTATCAGTGTCGGAATGGGCAAAGAGTCGTGTCGTCGTGTCACTTGTATCCCATGGTAATGGCTGATGTTTGTTGCTGAACAATTTGGAGAATATTCGGAACACCTTGGGAAACAAAGCGTCAGCTGAATGGTGGTGGAACAAAGTGACAACTCCAGTGTCGTCTGACAGATCTGCCATTTCATGTATCCTCAGCAACATTCTCTTGACACTATCACCATGATCACATTGCTCCTGAATGTGCTTGCCCCTTGCAACAAGTGAACCATCACTAGCGTCAAACCCCCAAATTGTATGCTTAGTCTGAACCATGACGTAGAGAAATGTGCCTTGTTCAGATCCAGACCCCTTGACATATCTTAGAGAGAACACTTTGTAACTTGCACAATCAGGTGGATCATGAGCTTCATGTAGCATGAGAAGGGCTAGCCATGGTACCTTAGCAAGAACATGTACAATTAGATACCAGTCTGCAAGAGTTTGATCATCTTGCCAAATTCTTTGTGTAGAAACTAGCTCTGGCTGATCACCATGTAAAGAACTTTCAGAGTGGCCAGTAGGAAAAATACTTCCACTTGTTGCCTTATACATTACTGTAGTACAAGCATCAACCTCATGAACCACTGCTCCAGAAACTATTCACAAACCTTTGCATATTCTTTGGATTGTACTCGACAAGTCATTCACTAACATCTGTTGTTCTCCACTGCATGTGTAGCTGACAAGGAGAGAAAATTCTAATATGCAGTCAACATCAACGATATGTGTGCTCCTTAGCCGAATTGCTACAACATCATGCAAACCAAACTTATGAGCATGGTGTGCAACCAAAACCTCAACACCAGGCACTACATGCATGATAGCTATCACGTGAGTGGTCCGCCCAAGTTCAGGAATTACTAAGACATTAATGTTCTGCTCACGGTTCAGTAGTAGCACAACACCCTCTCCCCTATGCTTGATCAGATGTAAGCAAGAAGCACTTCCAATTTTGATATCCATCCAGCCAAGCAGAAAATGATATCCTTTGTTCCAAGAATGAAAATCAATGCCACCAAGCTTTTGTTGTGCCATTCTGATTTTGTAATGTGATGCACTAACAGTCTGAATGCCCATACATTCCGCTGCAACCTAGTAATTGAGGAGCAATGCTCCAGACCACATCCTCCTCAAAACAAAACCTTGTGCAAGCGCAAACCCATGAGTGCAGTACGAAAACTCAACCGCGTCTAAGTTATTCATCCAAAAAATAACCTCCAGAACCCACCAACTGTTGTCGAAGAAAAGTTCCAGGACATTTATAGCAGAGCATTGCACTGATTCCATCATGATGTTTAGAGAAAAGATAGAGCATGGTACCTCCACTGATTTTCCGGCACTACAAGCAAACAGCTCACCTTGCCCTTGATCATAACTCAACCTGAATCGCGACCTCAGCATACATGTGATGCCACATGTGTCCAGCAGTGAATTTCTTGAATAGATTCGGAGCACCCATTCCTTAGCACCAAAGAGAATACCATCCAAATACCATATACCCGGAGACGATTTCCATTGCTTGAGCAAGCTGACAAGCATCATGTAAGAACCATGCTGCAACACGACCGCTGGACAAAACAACTTGAACAAATGCACCCTGTGCAGCTGCTTCTCTCCAGGACTGAAAGCATTTTGACACCAGGCCTTCTTCTCTGGTGCCGTAAGCTTGTAGTTGCACCGAAGTAAAGTCACAAACTGGAAGGATGGCCATGGCAGTGGCTTTGGAGCAGTTTCCTGACCTACACATTGTTGTTCTGGAGGACATGGTGGCGGTGGTGGTGAGGAGTGGCGGTACTTTCTTCTCGGACTGGGCTTTCTCATCATGGGCTTTGGGCCAGCTGTGCTTGGGCTGGGCGTTGGAGTATAAAGAAGAAGGAAGGGACACTGGGAAAGGCATCGAAGAGAATGAATCAAAGGTAGTAGCCTTCTTCCTCCCCAAGTTCGTCTCGTTCCCCACCTCATGCTCTGCTGATCCCATTCCCAAACTCTGATTCCTCTACTTCCCAATCCCCAATTTCTGTTGTAATTCGTGTTAATCGTTGTATCTCAATCCAATCATAGGTTGGGATACAACATAGATAAGCAACTTGTATAGTGGGCAACGTGTTTTATATCTTTCCTAACTAATGAGAGATCACCTCTTAGTTAAAAGAAGACAAACATCTTTTGGTCCTTCCTCCCCGAAACGATTAGGCGAGTGGTGGGTGGAGATAAGTCAGCACAAGTAGTTCATACTTAGGCACAGATGCTACCGTTGTGGGTGATGAGGTCGAGGGAGGCATGCACTGGGAGAACTGGGACGACAACGAACACGGCCACAATGATCAGGCCTCAAGGGAGGCCATGGAATCCCTGCACGTGCTGGCGGTGGGGGAGAAGAGAAGCAGCATTGCACACAGTGTGCCTCGAGAACTTCGTGGCTGGCCAGTGCAGCGATCTTAGGATGATGACATGCACACACTCTTCCACCACTTGTGCATCTTCAACTAGCCTCCTCGTCCATCGTTGTTGTTCAATGTTCCACTTCGTGGTACCATCGCGGACCAAAGAGACGACGACGAGTGACGATGATGAGGACTCGAAGCTCATGAGTGAGGACACTTCAGATGAACAGGTAGGCGGCGATGAACTAGACCGAATAGAAGAATTTTCATCGAGGGGTCGACCGATGATGACAATCGATGTGATGTGATTCACATCTTTTTGGGATGTCAAATCAGTCCTTTAGGAATATCTAGTCCTTTCTTGTGTTTCTTTTTTATAGTTTCATTGTTATTTCTTCTGATCTTTTTAATTAGCTTATCTCGAGCGATCTGATGTGGAACCCGTGGAACGTGTATCCCGTATGGTGTGATGTTGGTTCTGCCCTCTGGTTAACTCGCTAGTAGACCATTGATCCTTGCTCGCTCTTTTTTTCTTGTGTGTTCTAGTTTTTCGTCTGTCTCTGGTGACACGTTCCTTCCTTCAATGTCGGTTAGTGAGGCATTGAGGTCCTCGATCTCTTTCTGATGTACTGCTTCTTTCGGGGCTTCATTCCATACATAACGAGTGGCGGATTTCAGCAAGAGCGGCAACCATTTGGTCATATTCTAGACTTTATTGTATAGATAGGTTGAGTCACTCAAGTAGAAATAGTTTTGTTCGATTTGTGTTGACTGAATGGTTTATTGCTAGACTAAACCCTAGTCGGTAAGACATTTTATTTGTTCTTCTTTGATCCATCGCAATGTGTGTGGCATCCTCGTTTATGTGTTTTCATTTTGATAACTAATTTTAACAATTATACATGTAGCATTTGTTATAAAAAACTTACCATTCAAAAATTTAGAATACGAATTATTGATATATCATGACATATAATTCATATTTCTTTCATCAGATTGACTGTCAAATTTAGACTTGAAATGTGTGTAACCAACTAAGTGGCAACGGAATGAGTAGTTGGTTATCTTGTTTGTGGTTGTCCTTTCTAAATATGCAAAAGTGGGATAGTAAAAATTAGCACACACTTAGTTCTTTCATTGGGTTTTTCCCTTAAGGTTGACTCAATAAGAGCAGCAACTAGATAACCATGTTCGGCTAGTTTGATCCAGACCGTTGATGTCGAATCCCTAATACTTAATACAACTTCGGCGTGTGATGTCTCTCGGTGATGTAAATGTTCACTTCTTAATTTGCTCTTGCTCTGATACAGTTTTCTACTATGTGGTCTGCGATGTACCTGGGTGGTAGTCTGTTCAAGCGGAGACAGTGTGGAGGTGGCGACATTCTTGTGGTGGACCTGTGTCCTCGGGCTCCACCGTTGCGACGGCGCTCGCTCCAGCGTCGGAGCGGAGCTCAGGAGGTTTGTCAATGGCGCGTGCAAACGGTAGTCTGCATCAGTGGCAACTGGAAGGTGGTAAATCATGAAAGAGTTGATCTAACATGGATTTAAGAGCCACCGAAGGTCTTGTTTGTTTATAGGTTTTTGTGGGGATTAATGAGGATAATCTCCACAGGGATTGGGTGAAACCCCAAACTTCACCCAGTCTAATCAAATCTTTATTAATCCCTAATCCAGAGGGGTAATGTTTTGGATATTAAATAAAATACATTAGATTTTAAAAATTCTATGTAAAATGGGGATAAAACCGAATACAATAGAAGCAAATGACCTTTTAGATATATGTAGATTTATTAAGATTTGACCGGGATAATCGCATGGGCTGCCTCGGCCACGAGCCCACAACCGGCCCAAATTTCCCAACAAAAACAACACAACGATTCCTCGTTCGCCTCCCTCTCATCCCCTTTCCTCTGTTCCTCTGCAGCGCGCTCGCCTCTTCAGACTCCAAATCGGAATCCGAAACCAGAATGGATTCGGCCAGGAGTAGACAATAAATCTAGCAAGGACAGTCTTCCCTTTATCAGTTTACTTATATCGGGGTTGTCTCTCGAGTTTCGATTGCCTAGATTTGCAAAGGAGCAGGAGCAGCCGATCGATCCAGTAATGGAGCCAGCAAGGGGAGATCACCGCGATCCCACCGTAGCCGTTGCACTTGCACGGCGCTGCGACGGGGATTTCTCCCGCACCGAACCGCCCCGCGGGTGGTGGCGTAGTCATCAGGACTACGTACTGAGGCACCAGGAGGAGCGGATCAGGCGAGCCCCAGCCGCCCTCGCCGCCGAGGGAGATGAAGCCGCCCTCGCCGCCGAGGGAGATGGAGCCGCCCGTAGCAGCGAGCCGTCTTCCGAGAAGGCTATGGAGGCATTGCGCGTGCCGGCGGTGGGAGAGGTGCCGGAGCAGGACTGCGCCGTGTGCCTCGAGGACCTCACTGCCGGCGGCCTGAAGCTGAGGACGATGGACTGCTCCCACTCCTTCCACGAGCGCTGCATCTTTGCCTGGCTCCGCGTCGACCGGCGCTGCCCGATGTGCCGCTTCGCGATGCCACCCCGGACCAACGACGAAGTTGAAGCGGGAGCTCGCAGCTAAGTAAGACGCTGCAGATGAACAAGTTTGCAGCAAAACTATCTGTAGCGACGAATGTTCGTCGAGTGAGTGAACCAATGATCCGTCAGGTTAACCAGCGACGATGGAGAGCTCCGAAACTTCCGGAGCGCCGTTGGAGGCGACTCGAGGGCGATTTTGGGTTCTCGCCGGCGATCTCGCCGGGGATGATCTGGGATCGGTCGAGGGCGACAGGGAGGGACGTGAAGAGTTGGAGATCAGCGGACAGGACGGCGAGGCGGTCGATGGAGAGCTAGCGTTGCGGTATCTCTGCCGATCGCCATCACCTGATGTGGATACGTCCATGGAAGATCGACCTTCGAGGGAGGTCAAACGAGCTAGCGTTGCGGTATCTCTTAAGCCTTGTACGTGTATAGTAGTGTGTAGTTTATGTGTGGTATGTGTATATATGTGTTTTTAAATTTCAAAAACTTCAAAAGTTTCAAAAGGAAATTCAAAAGTTTCAAAAAATTCAGAAAATTCAAAAAATCCCGAAAACTTCAAATAAATTCAAAAAATCCAAAAAAAATCAAGAAATCCAAAAAATTCGAAAATTTAAGAAAAAATGTAATTTTTAAATGACAAAAAAAATAAAAAATTCAAGGTTTTTTTCCCTCTCATGCATGCCTACCCCCTCCCCCCGTGGATCGCCTTTTTTAGTTTTGTAGAAATAAAAAAAAATGATAAAATCTTCAAAAAAATAAAATCCTTTGAGATGTAGTTAGGTTTTAGTGTCTAGTTGGTATAGAAATTTTGAAATATGAATTTTGACCTTTTTTGCAAAAAAACAGAAAAAAAAAATTTGAAAACGGCCATAACTTTTACATACGACGTCGAACAAATACGTTTAATATAGCAAAAAAAACTAGAGAAAATTTGGAGCTCGATTTCACCGGGGTTTACCCGGTGAACTTTTCTCGGATTCTCAAAATTCCAAAAGAAAAAAAGTTATTTCAAAAAGAAGATTTTTTCTACAAAATAAAAAAAATCAAAAAATATTTAGAAGTTCATAAAATTGAAAAAAATCTTTTTTTAGAAAAATATTTTTTTTTGGAATTGTTGAATTTTTTGGATTTTTTTTGGATTTTTTGAATTGTTTTGCATTTTTTTTTGGATTTTTGAGTTTTTTTTGACTTTTTTGAAACTTTTGTGGCGCATATCCAACATGCGCCACAGAAATACACATTTCTGTGGCGCAATTTCTGTGGCGCATGTAGGATGTGCGACACAGAAATGTGACTTTCTGTGGCGCATATAGCCACAGAAAGACATATTTCTGTGGCGCATGTGGTTTTCGTGCGCCACAGAATTTCAAAATTTCTGTGGCGCATGCAAAACTATGCGCCACAGAAATATTTCTGTGGCGCATGGCTATTTGGTGCGTCGCAAAAAGTGATTCTATCTATAGCTAGTTTCCTAGTAGTGAGTCCATGGGGGAACTACTCACAAACCATCATGGAGTCGGAGTGGAGACGGCGTGGTCGATGGATATGGCTCCGGGGGCACTTCCCTGTCCCGACAGGGTGCCGAAACAGAGATTTATGTCCCCCGAATTAGGGTATTTGGTGGCGAAGGAGCTCGGATGCGTTTTGGAAAAATCCTTCGAGTGTCCATCGTTTATAGGTCAGGAGGGATTTTATAGGCGAAGTCTCGACGTAAGGCGGTAACCAGGGGGCCCAGGCGGGCTGAGGGCGCGGCCCCACCCCTGGTCGTGCCCAGAGGCCGCCTCCTCTACTGGAGGGTCCTCTCTTTCTGATATTTGGGCTCCTTGGCTTATTTGTGCTGGAAATAATTCGCTTAAATTTTCGTCCAATTCCGAGCACTTTCATTTTTGGCCCTTTTCTGCAATGCACAGATAAAACTGACAGAAACTGGCACTGGGCATCGTGTTAATATGTTAGTCCAATAAATGTCATAAAATAATATAAAACTATAGTAGAAACATGTGGCATTTGATATAAAACAAGCATGAAACATCAAAAATTATATATACGTTTGAGACGTATCACTCATAGCCGACGAGGGGCAAGCTGCCTTGGAGCTGGAAGCCCAGAGGAAGGCAGCACAATCCCCTCGCCTAGCGATGGAGGAGGCGCACCACCGGGCGGCGTGCACAAAGGAGCACTTCTCATGGGAGAGAGGCTTGTGTGCAGCTTGGGCTCTGGACATAGGATTTTGGGAAGGCACTCCAAGGCTCAGGTTGCAAAGTTGGTATCGGTCGCTGATCCCGATTCATGGTAGGTTGTGGCGAGGCGACGCCAGGCGGCTTGGGAGAGGAAACACTCTCTAGACAGTTTTCTATCCAGGGAGAGCACCATGGCCAATCCATAGGCCAAGCAACAGGTCGACCTCCCCAGACCTCGAGAGAAGGATGTCATCAAATAAATTATGTATGTAACTCTTATACTATTATCTATATGTGACATATAAGAGACTATTGGCAATTTATAAATAATGGAAAGTCGATCTTAGTTTACATGAACAATTACACATGACAGGACAATATGATGTAACACATAAGAGCAAACCAATTAGATCGGCGGTGACAAGTTTACCTGGTAGTCTCTCTTATGAATACCTTACACGTGCTATATTAAATGGTTTCTCGATAGATTTCCATGCATAACTTTGTTTTGAGAAACTAACGCAAGCAAATGCATACATACACACATTGCAATGAGCATATATAATAATTAAACTTTGTGTGTGTAATAGTAGAACTCATAATGTTATAAGTTCATCGATTATTATTATAAGCAATGCTATTTTAGTAACTAGTATAAATCATAAACAAATTATCAACTTATTACGAAACTCAAGGTAACTTGTAAGACATATTTGATCAAGGAAAAATGATCATGTCAACTGTTCAATTTATTCTAGAAGTTTCTATATATTGGCTTACAAAATCATGCATTACGCGCCTCTGTTAAGAGATTTTCTAGCTTCTATGCATTGAAATATTTACTAAAATATTTAATAATCTAATAGTACAGAAGAACATTAACACAATAATATACATACATGTATATAATTTACAATTGTAAGAACATAAAGGAGCCTCTTTTTTTGCACTTAAGATCATTTTGTATCTTGTTTGGGAAAATATGTCACAAAGAAAAATATTTTTGCGCAACTCATATATAGTTTCAATGATATACATTACAACTATATAACGAAAAACTATAAAAATAACATTGTATGGTTAAAATGTTAAATAAATATACAACATATATTTATTAAAACCTTAATATGGTGAAAAAAACTAAGAAATTATAAAAGTTTAGTGTAATTATATTTAATTAACTCGTCCCGTGTCCAAAAATTAATCGAATAGCCTTGTGCTACGCAAGGTTGCAGCCTCATTACCTGCAATATCTCCAATCAGTGTGTTGTGATAAATGATGTTGATATACGAATGGTATGTCATGTGCTTTTTATAAATTTTAAAATATGCAATACTCTATTTGCACTATAACTTTAAGTATGTACACATATGATGATGGCTAATTTGTAGGAAAATAAGATAATTTGATCATGTCTGAGAGAAGTGTATGTTGGTGTAAAATTCTTGGTAGTCAAGCAAAGGAGATACCTTATCAGAAGTTTGAAATGCTTAACACAGTTGGAGCACATAATTTTATGGGCAATATATTTTGTGTAACCCATTTTACCCTTAAGGTGGTAGCAATGCAACTGTTAACTGTCATTTACATTTTTAATGACCATACTATTTCTTACGGAATTCATCACCTAGTGAGGATTAAATTTCTGTTGTTGAAGATTGGTCACAGTAGATGGGACTTACTTGTTGCTTGGAAAATTTGCATTTTTTACACTTGAGGGATCCAAAGGGGGTGATATAGAAGCTTCCTTAGCTTGTGTTGTTCTTGAGCACCCGTCATCGCTGGAATACTTAACACTAGAGTTTGGTATCGATCTTCCTAGAGATTTTCTTTGCAAGGGGAAGAATAGTATTTGCATGGTCAATGAGAAATTCCCTCACCAGATCTCACTTAGATTTCGAAAGGCTGAAAGTGTGTGCAAAGGTTAAAAAATCATGTAAAGTTTTTCTCCATTTAGTTCTTTGGATTAAACTTTAGAAGATAGAATTTACCAACTAACAAAATCTTCAAGTTTATCATGTTATGCCTTAGGAACCTGTATGTGCATGTTATATTTCGTTTGATCAAAGTCTTAGAAGTTGATATAACTGTATATACACTGTATCACAGACTACTCGGCAATGAATCTGCATAAACTCACACACGAGATCCGTGGAACATGACATTTCAGAGTCTTTAGGGATTGTCATAGCCTCAGTTTTGGACCTTCCAATCAATGCACACACGCATGGTTCTGACTGGATCAAAGTTACACGACCGGTAATCGTGTCTGTATGACCTTGTTGATCGAGGGTCGACGACAAGAGTGATAGGCACTGCCGAAACTCGAGTAAAAGCACCGACACTAGTAGGAAAACCATTATAGGTAGGTTGTATTCTGTGGCGCACCCCTAATTGGTGCGCCACAGAAATATAATTCTGTGGCGCACCAGGCCAGGTGCGCCACAGAAAGTTATCCGGGGGGCAGGTAAAAAATTGAAAAAACAAATTCTGTGACGCACCAGGCAGGTGCGCCACAGAAAGTTGACATTCTGTGGCGCACCAGGCAGGTGCGCCACAGAAAGGTCACATTCTGTGGCGCACCAAGCTGGGTGCGCCACAGAATCTCATTTTTCAAATCCCACCCCCCTGGATCGTCTTTTTTAGTCTTGCAGGAAATAAAAGAAAATGAAAAAAAATTCAAAAATTAAAACCCTTTGACATGTGGCTACGTATGAGTGTCTAGTACGTGTAGAAATTTTGAAATATGAATTTTGATCTTTTCTGCAACAAATGAAAAAGAAATCTTGTAACGGCCATAACTTTTGCATGCGACGTCGAAATAACGCAAATAATATGTCAAAAAAATCGTGAGAAAAATCCGAACTCGATTCCACCAGGGTTTACCCGGTCAGCAATTCACAGATTCCTCAAATTCCAAAAGAAAAAAAAGTTATTTCAAACAGACGATTTTTCGCAGCAAAATAAAAAAATTCAAAAATTCCAAAATTCCAAAAAAGACACAGAAATGTATAACAAAGAAGATTGTTGACTTTTCTTGATTTTTTTTATTTTTTTGGATTTTTTTTGGATTTTTTAGATTTTTTGAATTTTTTTTTTTGGATTTTTTGAAAAAATTTAAGTTTTTTGAATTTTTTTTGGATCTTTTGAAACTTTTGAATCTCCTTTTGAAAGTTTAGAAGTTTTTAAAATTTAAAAACACACGTTTATAACATATACATAACATATACACATACAAGACTTAAGATGATACATATGATATATATATCAATAAGAACTTGAGTAGCACAAGGGTAGGTGAAGTGGGTGGAACTTAGAAGTTAAGCGTGCTAGGGTTGGAGCAATTTGAGGATGGGTGACCTAGCGGGAAGGTATCAGTTCAAAAAATTCAAAAAATCTGAAAATAATTCCAATAATTAGGATTTTTCATATTATTTCATATTTTGATTTTTCTGATTTTTTTCGAAACTTTTTAATTTTTTTTTTCAGTTTTTGAATTTTTTGAATTTTTTCAGAATTCTGTGGCGCACCAGGCAGGTGCGCCACAGAAATCCACATTTCTGTGGCGCACCAGGCCAGGTGCGCCACAGAAAGTGGATTTCTGTGGCGCACGCCCATGGTGCGCCACAGAAAAAATATTTTAGTGGCGAGGATTCTGTGGCGCACCCAGCAATTCTGGGGGTGCGCCACAGAATCCATTTTTGGTGCGCCACTGATAAGGCTTTTCCTACTAGTGCGACCCACACATGCAGCCGGCCTCGCCATCGATAGTCGACATACTTGGAGAAAGGGTCTCAATCCAATATCCCGTCCGTTATCTAGGTGTGTAATAAGAGCATGGAAAAAAATAACGCGCTATATCTCCGCTAATAGCACGCTATAGCGTTTTGAGAATTGTCTCGCTAAATAAATCGTGTACAATGTCTCGCTAATAGCACGCTATAGCGCGATATAGCACGCTAATAGCGTATTTTTCGGCGGGCGCTATTTTGTTATAGCACGCTATTTTTTTCATTGAATAAGAGTGGTCATGCTCCAATTCTACGGTTTTGTTATTCCTCATTCCAATGAGAATTAAGTTATTTTTAAAAAAAAAAAATTAAGTTAGACCTCACTTAACTTTAATTCCGTTAGATTTACATCGAGATTTGTGCGGGATGTGAGTTGTATATAAGTTGGAACTCATATTTTCTCCAGTTGTACATGAGTTGCACTAAGTTGCAACTGAGATTTTTTCGGGTGCAAATGTTTTGCAGTTATAAATGATATTTTCTAAGTTACACACTGTCGCACATGAGTTGCGAGTTACGACTGTGATTTTCTCAGTTACACATAAGTTGTTACTATTTTTCAGTTGCACATGAATTACACGTAATTTACGCATGTAACTGGATGATAGTCAAGTGAAAATTAATTACTCGAGTGGGCCCTAGTCACTCCCCCAATTCTAATGTGCAGGTCATATCGACACGAAGAAGCCGCTAAATCCATATGTAGTGTTCTGCCTCCTCCGGATGGGGACGCGGTTGTAGAACGGATCACCGCTGCCGTCCTGTTTGGCATCTCTGCGTCGATCCTCTTGTCGCCGCCGTGCCTGACGATCCAGTCGACGCAGCCAAAAATTCACGGCCGCCTGCCCGCCGCGCTGCCCTCGCAGCACCCACAGTTTTGTCACTACCTAAAAAGGTTGCCGACTCGAGTTCAAAGTTACTAGGGTAGTCATCATAATATTGACTAAGGGAATGGCCACCGCCGTCCTTGAAGACTCGAGGGCTCGATGGCCGGCTGTACAGGCGGTGGCGATCAGCCGGGACGAAGGCGATGAAAGAGAAAACGCGGCGGCCAAGGTTGATCCCCACCCTGAGTCACAATGGATCCGCATCTGCCATATCTCACGGTGTCATATTGGATCCGAGAACTGCGAGAAAATCTTGTTGCAATCCACCACACCATCAGCTACCTAGTATTACAGGAAAGTTTACATACAATCTGGATCATCTTTTTCCAGTGTGGTGTCTAAGTTTCTACTCAGCTAGCTAGGCGTACGTCACCGTCGTCTTCTTCCTCCTCCGGCTCTTCCCATCCGAGCACTGCGAGCTCGCCGTCGCCCTCGAACTCTTCTTCCTCCTCTCCCCGCCGGGGCCGAACATGGCCATCCGCCCGATCCCCTTCGATATCGACGCGAAGAACGCGCGGCCGTGCTCCCCGGGCCGGCCGTCCCGCATGCCCTGCTTCATCATCCCCTGCTCCCTCTCCAGCTCCGTCAGCCGCACCCGCATCCGCGACACCTCCAGCTTCAGCTCCCGGTTCTCCCGCCGCAGCGACGCGTAGCTGTCGGCGGCGCCGGCGGCCCGGGGCGACACGCACGAGCTCGGCACGCCGCTGCCGCTCATCGGCATGGTGATCCGCTGGGAGAATGAGCAGTACTCGCCGCCGCCGCCGCCGGAGTGGCCGTGGCCGCCGGAGAAGGACGACTTGAGGCGGAGCTGCTCGAAGTAGAGCACGCGCACCACCATCTGCATCGGGAGCCGGTCGTTCTGCGCGGCGTGGCTCGCCGCGTCCTGCGACAGCTTCTGGCAGTCGATCAGCTTGCACAGCTTCTTGCACTCGGATTCCGTCAGAGATGGGTGTGCCTGATCGATGACAGTTAAACACAACACGTATGTTATCAGGGAGTACAAAACTTTGTTCAAATCAAGATTTACAATATTTATTTGATTGTTTGCATCATTAAATTTTCATCTACATATATCATGCTGTCTCTATAGTCAAAGTGTCAAACAGATAACTAGAAGTTGCTCCTTCAAATTTCAGAAGTTGGCAATACACAACTACCATTCTACCAAAATGTGCCGTTGTGATATAGTACAGTGTTTTGTACCTTTAGGTATATGTCGATGGCTCGGTAAAGTCCGTCGTCAACGATACGAGCGTAATCCGGTAGCAATTCGATGAGAGTCATGAACTTCTGCAGTTTCAGGTATGGATCTGGTCCTATTTCTGCAAGATAACCATCCATCAGTCTTCCGACCTTCAGCACCGAGCTGTGGCTTGGAGACTTGAGCCCATCGGACTCATATCCGCAAGGTGACGAGTCTCCCGAATCATCCTCCTCGATCCTTTGCAAGAAGTTCACCAATATGCGATGGACAGTGTCCACGTCGAACATGGAGTCGCTCGTTTGCATCGAGGGGATGAGAAGATCATCAAGCGATGCCATCTCGAGATGGAGAGCAATCCTTTTCTCAACCTCGATCCTATAGTCTAGTCCGGCATCAACCTCTATTGCCATTCTCAGCATGCCAAACAAGAACGATAGGGTAACAGCTGTGATCTTCTCCGTTGCCATCAAATTGATGAGAGTTTCCACAATCACTCTTTGGTTGTCTCCAACAAGTGGACCAGAGTCCCACACGTGCCGCCTTTCGATGCCCTTCAGAGCTGTCTGCGCGTAGTGCACAATAGAAGTGCCAATGCTTTCTGGCCTCACCCCACTTCTCCTCATTGCAGCGATAACTCGCTGATAATAGTCAATTCTTAGAGCAGAAAGATCCTCAACCCACCAATCCTGGCAATGCATCCGCAGCTTCCCGGATCCGGCGTCACATTCCAAGTGAGCCAAGCCTGAAACCAGCTGCTCCTTGCTTGCGTTCATCGCAATCGCATCGACACACCTATCGACAAATCCGACTTCCTCCACCACTGGATCCAAGCCATCACACGCGCAGAGAACTTCCAAGGATTTCTCAAGGTTCTTCACTACAAGATCATTCAGGTACATTTCTGTCCGAGCGATGAGGTTCTCCTGATCTTGATAGTCTTCTGTCATTTCCAAATATTCTGCTATGCATCGGAGATGAGCTACATTGATTGTAGTTATTTCAAAGTTACTCCCATAACAGAACTTGGCAGCAAGTTCAAATGCTAAAGCTCCCCCTGGTACATTTACAAGCTCCAGCTTTGAGAGATCTGGATCCTTGGACTCAGCTACCATTCTTCGTATTCTTCCACACCGAGAGACTAAAGGAAACTGCAAAATAAGTGAATGATACAATGTGATCAAACTTGTCCGATGAAGCTTGTAATTCAGCTTCAGTTTATGCAATCTACTCGGGTTATGCCGAAAGAAGTATTCATTCCTAATTTGCACAAGGAAAAAGAAGAAAAAAAACTACCCTACAATCTCCCTATTAGTTGTTACTGCTTTATCATAGATTAATTTCTTATTCCCTTATATCTCGAGCCTTTTGAGTGGCCTTAAGTCCAATATGCCAAAAGCACAAATGTACACTGGAATGGTGCTTACATTGTTTCAGACCTGTGGTATCTACAAGAATTTTGTGCCGGTGACACTAGTACGTTCTTCAGGATATGCAGTTTTATTATTCATGTTCTCAAATATAATTACCATCATGAAGTAGGTGATGAATGTAGATAACTTCGAATGAAAAAGAAGTAGCATGTGATGCAATGTGATTGCCTGAAAACTACTTAGACAAGCTTCTATCATGAAGTAGGCGGTGAATGAAGACAACTTCGGATGAAAAAGGCACCGATGTTTTTCAACTTGAAAAGGGAAGATAAATGACAGCCATTGTAAACTTAGAATAGACGAGTCACCTTATGTAGTAGAAAAGATTGGCCATCCACTAATACCGTTATATCCCCGGCAACATCTGAAAATATCCTGCACAGCACGAAATGTTAGTGAAGCATTAAAATGCCAATATTTGCAATTTGAACACATGTAAAACCAAGCATGATGATTCCACACTCGTTCACTATGTCTGAAACTTGTTACCACGGAAAGCTTGAGTCTTTCTGAGGAACTGTCACAAGGTGAGGCAGACCACTACTAGAGTACTAGTTATGTAATAGGTGCATTTTCTTACAGTTGAATGAGAGGAAATAATTCAGGATTTGGTTCTAAATCACCAGTCGATGGAACACTCTTTCGATAACAGGAAAATAAACTGCAAAGAGCGGACCCGCATAGAACCAATCCTCCGAGTTAATTGTGCTACTACATGAAGTCTCCTGTACAAGAAAGAATCTTCTGCAGGAACTTATTCAGAAACGCCTGAGGGGCCTGAATCTAGCTCAAATCATGTGAGATCTATCATAAATGCGCAGGCATTTTGTTATCCCAGGACCATCTCCTGGTAATAATAATCCTCTGAGGATCTCCAGAAGAACATTGTCAGTGTAGTATTAGCTTCGACGTTTCTAACAGAATAAAAACAACGAAACCACCGTGGTTTCTTCAGTTCTTCAAATGGTTGCTTCAGGTGTCATTTTCCCTTTACCTGAAACCCATGAAACCATTCGCACCTTGGTCTAAACCGCCAAGGATTCTGAATTTCCCACTCAAAAAGAAAAGAAAAGAAAAGAAAAGAGAAGTTCCCCAAGGACCAGCACTGATGTCGGAGAAGGAATTGACAGAAGCAAATAAGAGATGGGAGGGGGCGAGGCATTTACCTCCTGCTCATAGGCTTGCAGAAGCGCAGCGAGTTGGCGGCGGAGAGCTTGGCGGAGAAGGGGAACCCGGCGCTGTCGCTGGCCAGCCCCATTGCTCGACCTCCTCCTCGCCAAAATGGATGCTACCTAACCTACCGACGTTGCCTCTTGTTGCAGGAGGAGCAAGAAAATAATGATGAGCAATGGATGGGACGCCACAGCTCACAGCTCTCTCACACACACACGGCGAGCAGGAGGAGGAGGAGGAGGAAAGGACGAGAGGAAGGAATAACGGCTGGTCGTCGTCGGCGTGATGGAGATATTCAATGACAATATGGCATGCTACAATCCAATTTCTTGGTTTGATTGTTCTCTTTTCCGTTTTCCACGTTGAACTTTCACGCAATTTGCTGACACGCCCCTCTTCTATTCTCTTTTTCTTTTCTTTTTTGTGGGCATTCACTTTCTCTTTTGTGTATACACAAATACGAGTGACTTTTCTGGAGGAGCAAAAGATTATGTTTGAAGCGTAGGATACAAATTCAGAACTCAGCATGAGACACATGAGTCACGTATAAATTTTAGCAGAAAAATCGCAAGGTTCCCCCCATATTAGTGCTGAGCTTTTGAATGTGGAACGTTGGCACGGTTTTGAAACTAGTTATGCGGAATGTCAGAAGGCGCTATGCGAAATAATATTATCTGTCAAGGTGCAAAGCAACAAAAGTATGTCTCAAGAAACTCTTTCAGCAGGAAGGTGCTAGATGACAGACTATCGTGTCTTTGGTTTAGGGGGTTAAGCTAACTAAGAAAGTGACACTGATGATAGAGGAATAGTAGGGCGACTAGGAGACAAAGGCTGGTCTACTGTCAGCTTGTGGGTGCTCCAACGGAGACCTGATCTTGTGTGGCCATGCTTATGGGTCTAGCGCATGTTGCCAAAGTAAAATTGGGATGCTTTATACTTATACCAACCAAAAATAAAATGTCAAAACCATCGTTTGGATGTTTCACATGAAAAACGCATGAGTTGCAGACAGAGAGAAAATAAATCGGAGATACTACTTCATGTTTGGTTTCCTCCGAAATGCATATGGAATTGGCTTTTCTATATAAATTTTAAAGAAATCGTAGGTTGTTGGTCCTTTATTCCAAACGATATCAAATGAGTTTTTTCTTGAATCTTATTCTAAATAGTCAGAAGTTTTTCTTTTGTTTCAAAAGAGGGTTTAACTTTTGGGCTACCGTAACAAACAAAAGATTGCATTTTTATCCCAACTATGTACTACCTCCTCCTCAATTTATAAGACGTTTTGGTAAGCCAAAATAGCCTACCAAAATGTGAGACGGAGGTAGTATTACATTTTGTGATCACGCAAGTAACATAAAGTTGGTTTGTACGAGAAGGAGTCCATGATCCACCTAACACCTAAACAAATGTATCAGTTACTAGGCCGTTTAAAGTATATGAAATCAAAGAAAACATAATCCATGGTAGAAAGAATGGCAAACCACTTAATAACCTTGGAAAGCTTCCCCTTGTGTTACACTGATGTCTCAGGGAAACAGTTTTTGATCCGAACATCAAAACATGTTGGAAAACATGTGCTACTAGTTTTTAATGTATATATGCATTAGAAATTAAAAAATAAACATGTTAAAAGAACATGAGGAAAATTGCGAGTAATATTCAGTTTGTGTACATCCACCATTGTGTCCATATGGGATCAAGTGCATGTGTTTACTCAACCTTCTTCATGAGTAAACTAGAGCTCTTTTTTCAACTATGTATAACATTCGATTCATATGATTAGAACTCTTAGGATTTTATTTCTAAGGATAACCGTGTCCTATGTTTCGGAGAAAATCTGTCATCGACTCAAAACTTTTGTTACGTTTACTTTGTTTTCCTTTGAAGTCAAACACTCTTTAATTCAAATTCGTGTAGCTTTAAAATCTTATAGGATTTAACATGACACAACATTATAATATTGCATACTTAGAATGTGTGAAACAAAAAAAACAGAATAAACGTAATATTGTGTGCTCATCTAGTCATGTGTGGCTGCTTCATGGTTAATTATGATTATTCAAGAACGATGTGTGAATAGCAGCACCTTGAACATAGTATTGTCCTTGATATATGGACTACTTGTTCTTGACATCAGTTTGTTGTAGAGACTAGATGTAATTGGTATCTTGTTGATATTAATATAATTCCTTTATCAAAAATAAAATAAAAATCATATAGCAGCACTTCCACAAGGGCAATAGTTGGCCATAAAATTGCAGGTGGTAGTCAATCCATGGACATGCAAAACATGGTAGTAGTATAAAATTTGAAGAGAGTGTGGAGTCGGGTGGAAGGCTGTCGGTGTTGGAAATGATTTTGATGCTCCTTCCTCGGGCTGCCCGTCTTGTCCACCCACACCACCATGGACACCACTTTACTTTTGCAGAGAGGAGAAAGAGCCCGCTAGCCTGCTGCCTCGGAGTTTGGTCCACCACGAGAAAGCCACAAGACCACCGATGCGCATACTCCATTGCACTGCTAGCTGCTCAGACGCACAAGCGGCCACAGAGCATCTCCAGTCGGACTCCTCATAGCTAGCCCAAACATCCGGTCGGACTGTCCGACGGCCTTTGGGCCAAAATCCATGATCCAGCCGAGGCCCTCAAACGGGCCCCAGACGCCCGGGCGGTCCGGCACATCCCAAACCCAGCCCATATGTGGGGAGGGTTTGGGGCGGCCCGACGCGTCCGCCCTCAGGTCGCTGACAGAGCGGACCCTCGCTTGACCGGCCTACCGGAGGGAGGATCTAGGCTTTGACCGGCGCCGGCATTCATGGCCGAGCGGCCAGCGGCCAACGCCCAACCGCCAGCATTCATGGCGGACCGGCCACCTCCACTATATGTACCGACGCCGGAACCCTACTGCTGTTCATCCACAGCCGCCGGAACCCTAGTTCGGTTCATCCACCACCGCCCACTCCGCTTCTTCTCCACCATGCCTCGCCGCCTCCCCACCATTTTCGCCAAGATGACGGCGGACAAGGCGGCGCAGGCGCAGGCCCTCCGAGCCAGGGCACGCGAGGAGGAGGCGGCGGCGGAGGTAGCAGCGTCGGAGGGGTCGAACGTGGGATATGTCGTGGTCCGTGAGGACTCCGACATCGTCGAGCTGACGGGTTCGGAGTACATCCGTCAGGCGGATGAAGCGATGAGCGCCCGGGCGGAGGCGGCGGCCGAAGCGCATCGCGCCCGGGTGCGCGCTGCGACGGAGCAGTGGAGAGCTTAGGCGGAGGCGGAAGAAGGAAGGATACGCGAGGAGGCGGCGGAGCACCGTGCGGCGGAGGCACAGCTGAAGGCAGATGAGGAACCGTTCCGGGTTCCTCGACAAGCAGATCGAGGCGAAGGCGGCGATTCGTGAAGGCTGACCATATGTCGGGGCCTCCTCATCCTCTTCATTCTCGCTCTTCTCCGACTCCGAGCAGGGTTCTTGTCCGGCTCCGGCCGCCAGTGCGGAACAGGGCGGCTCAGCCGGCGCAGCGGCAACGATCATCGTGCTATGCGATGACGAGTAGGGAGATAGGATAACCGGAAGCAAGGCGGCAGCAAGTGCACATCGTAGTGTAGCATATGTACACGTTGCATGCTTTTGTAGTAATTTGGCAACTAGATTTAGAGGCTTGTGGTTGTAGAAGCATGTTTTTAGGGATTGTCCGGTCACCCTCCGCGGACGCATACGGATGCGTCCGGGCGTAGTTTGGGGTCCGATTTTGGGGGGTCCGGTTGGAGATGCTCTGATGAGCTCTTTGCTAGGGCTGATGAGGAACAGTAGCGTTTTGTGTTCGTGGAAGCAAAACTCGATCGATCGGGAAGAAAATCGGCGGCATGATGATGCAATCAGTAGCGTTTGTGTGTGTATTATTCGAAGTTTTGAGTCGAGTTCTTTGCTTTTTGTGGGGTGATGAAAAAGGATGAGAGAAAAGAAAAGTAGTGACACACATCGAAACGCAACAAAGTTTTGGGCTGTTTTCGTTGTGATGCTTTTTATTTTTATTTTCTGTTTAGATACGCTAGTGTCTTTCTAGTGAATCGTATAGCAAGAGGATCGCGGTGTTCGGGTTTTGTTTATATGGTTTTGTAAGGAAACCTCGGAAAGACATAGTGTTACCGCGATTCTCATAGATAGATACAAAATTCTTTGATCGTCTTGGTTATCTAATGTTACTTCACTTTACAATTGCAAGAAATATATGATTGTGAATAAATTGGTAACGAATTATCCTCCTTTTTAGAAGAAAAAGATATAAGCACATCGGTTATGTGAACATATTTACAGAAAAGTATATTCTCATATGTGATCTTTATAAGAAATCGAAAAGTTTATTTATAAATCTCGAATAATTCTACAAAAGGCATAACAGTACATATGCATGTCTACTATGTATGACCAAATTTATAACGAAATATTTTTTTCCGTCAATTTTTTTCATATGTTATTTACACAAAAAGGGAAATGTTACAATTACAACAGTACTTTGAAGCCTTTTCAGAGCGACGGTTTTGTGTGGCTACAATAGTACGTATTATCTAGCAAAACTACGTAAATACATAGATAACATGTGTATGTATCCATGTAAATTATGTCAGAGATTTTGAAACTTTGAAATACATTTTTTAATTATTTGAAAATACAGAGATTAGTGGAGCTCGTGAGGTAAAACACCTCTCTCGTCTAGCTCACGGCAGCCGACCAGAGCACGCCGTAGACGGTAATAATCGCTGCAAGCAGCGTGTGGATGGAACAAAATGCGGGAGAGGGAGCGTGACACGACGAGGCACAGAGTTCGATATAAAGAGAGAGACGAGACGAAAGTAGAGAAGCATCATGGCAGCAGCAGCCAGTGACCTAGCACAGCAGCTCCTAGTGCTTCCTTGTCTCTCATGATCGACTCTCTCTCCAATAGGTACAGTATTTCTCAAGCATGATGAAGCTAATTCTTTTCTTCCACCGTAAATATGTAATCCATCTGTCTCAAATTACTTGTATGTATGTATACAGTAAATAAGTATAGATATATCCGCATCTAGACGAATCTAAATCAACTAATTTGAAAGCAGAGGGAGTACAACACAATAAATTTTATAGAGGCAAGACATGCATTCTCTGATTAAGAACTGTACCTGCGTGTATATCTACGTTATGGTAAGCTGCTGCTTTAACCACGGGCATCTTGCAATTGGAGGGACTTTATACTCTTTCTTTCAGCATGTGTGTGTCTCTTTGCATGTGGTCAAGATCGATCATGGAGTGAGAACCAAGATCGCGCTTTTGTTTTCTAGCTCAGGATCCAAGGCCAGCCACCAGGGGCCACATGCGTATGCTGTTGATAGGAGGTACTGCTTCTTTTCAGAGAGTGGAGGATATGAGCCAAGTTCTATTGGCCCAAGAACAAGTGCTGGACTATGTGCCCACAAACATCTCACATGTCCAAAATGGGTGAATTGTTGATTTTAGATGCTTACAATCAGAAATGAAAAAAAAGAACAGAAACAAGAAATTTGGTCCAGTTTGAGGTCGAAGGTACTAAATACGGCCGATATATAAGCTTATCGGTATACGGACTCAACATATCATGTTGCATATTCCATTTGTACATATATTGACCAATGTAGATGGACATATCGGTCGATATGTAAAATATTTAACTACTTCATTTGACAATATGGACCGGATCACATATTTAATATTATATTAAATGAGAGTTGGTGATGATTTCACAAAGGTTTATGCAAGTACATTTCAGTAGTTGTCCATCCTTAGTCCTCGTTTCGTCACAGTTAATCAAAAAATGGAGTGGACACATACGGTGCCAAATTACGGCAAAACAATACGTTTGTGGCCTGGTATCCGGGAGCGCCTATATGGCGCTCGTTAGCGCCCCTAAATTTAGCGCCGCCTGCATTGTCCGGTTCGTGGGCCGGCCCATTTCCATTCACGCTCATTCGACTCTTTCGCAAACCGGAAAAAAAGGAGACAAACAGGCTGCAGGAAGCAGGTCTCGATCCTGAAACCTCAGGGACGCGCAAACGTAAAGAAACTTGAATAGCCAACTAGGCTGAAACATGTTTGTGTCGTATTACTAAGCAAATTCAACAAGTTCTCTATAATATTTAGCAGATCAGTACAATTTTCAAACTAAATAATTTTTAGTTTGGAATATTTTTCAAAAAAATATTTTTCAAATTTGGAACCATTTTCAAAATGAAACCATTTTAAAATTTGGAACCATTTTCAAAATGATCAATTTTGAAAGTTGGAACCAGTTTCAAAATGAAACCATTTTTTAAATTTGGAACCATTTAAAAGTTAGAACCATTTTAAATTTTGAAACCATTTTAAAAAATTGAATTAGAACCATTTTCAAAATGGAACCATTTTAAATTCTCAAAATTGAACCATTTTAAATTTTCAAAATGGAACCATTTTAAATTTGGAACTATTTTTCCGGTTCGGGACCATTTTCAAAAAGGAACCATTTTTTTTGTTTGGAACCGTTTTAAAAAATTGGAACAATTTTTTTGTTCGGAACCATTTTTCGGTCCGGAACTATTTTTTCGGCTTGGAAACATTTTCAAGAAGGAACAATTTTTTCGGTTCGGAACCATGTTTTCGATTCGGAACCATTTTCAAAAAGGTACCATTTTTCGGTCCGGAACCTTTTTTCGGTTTGGAAACATTTTCAAGAAGGAACAATTTTTTTGCTTCGGAACCATTTTTTCGTTCGGATTATTTTCAAAAATCGGAACCATTTTTTTTGGTTCGGAAGCTTTTTAAAAAAAATTGGAACCATTTTTCGGTCCGAAACCATTTTTTCGGTTCGGAACCATTTTCAAGAAGGAACATTTTTTTTGTTCAGAACCATTTTCGGTTCGGAACCATTTTAAAAAAGGAACCATTTTTCGATCTGGAACCTTTGTTCGGTTCGGAACCATTTTCAAGAAGAACAATTTTTTCGGTTCGGAACCATTTTTTAAATCGGAACCATATTTTTGTTCTGAACCATTTTTTTTTTGTTCGGAACCATTTTCAATAAGGAAACTTTTTTTTGAAAACATGAACCATTTTCAAAATAAGCACAAAAGAAAACGTAAAAAGAAAAAAGAAAAGTGAAACAGTAAAAAAAACATAACGGGAAAAGAAAAAAATGAAAACGGAAAATAAAAAGGAAACAGGAAAAGAAAACAGTAAAAAGAAAGAATTAAACGGAAGCAGGAAACAAATAAGAGGATGTATAATGATATATGAACCAATTGATGAGCGTGGCTAGCTTGTTACGCTCACCTTACACGCACCAGGACGTTCTGGGTTCCATTCCCGCCGAAGCGACTTCCATCTACTTTTTAGCTGCGCTTGAGGAGTCTTAATGGGACGGCCCAAATAGAATCGCGAGCGAAAATTCTTCAGGCGCCCTGAATTTAGGGACGCTAACGGGCGGCATACAGGAACCGGGCTGGTATCCGGCCTAGATGGAACAGCTCGTCAGCCTGTATAGACTGAAAACCCAAATTGATCTGTACGATACATGGGCTAATATGGGCCCCTGGCCCATAATCATCACGAGGAGTATTTGCTGTTGCAGATGGAGACTGAACTGAAAGGAAAGCTGAACTAAATGCTGCCGCTCAGGGAGCCAAATATGGTGGCTAGGGTGGGATTTCTTGATAAAACCAATTGTATTTGGGACGATGATCCCCTAGATGCATCTTGAGTAGTTTCATAAACGTTGTAACTATGATTGTTCAAAAGCAGCAGGTATCAGACGCCCTCTTTTTCTTACCTAAGGAGACTGTAGGGTTTTTAATAATGCAGCCTGCTGACTTAATATATGAGGAGGTTTAAAAATTTTAAAAAATGATGCCGCTCATACAAAATAAATAAATGCTTTCCGCCGTTCATGAACAAAAATCTGCTTCTTACAATAGTTTGATTAGTAGCTGAGGCATGTGTGGTCAACTGAATCCAAACAAGATAACGAATGGAAGTAAAATATCTTACTCCCTCCGTCCATAAAAGGATGTCTCAAACTAGTCCAAATTTACATGTCCATAAAAGGATGTCTCAAACTAGTCCAAATTTACATTGTGAAACAAAGGAGTACCACCCAGATAAGTGTTGCTTAATTAAGCAAACAGTTAACTTAGTTCAACAATCCAGCTCCATCACCGCACTATACTGAATTAGGGGAGCGGCAGCAAAAACCCTGCCTGCTGGTTCCTCTACCCAGAGTCCGAGAGGGCATCATGTGCCTCCAGGAGTCCAGGTAAGATTTAGCTTCTTCAGGTGGCTTGCATGTTCCTTCCTCCTTGGCTTGAAGGCCACCCCACATGTGTGAAGGGCTGTCACACTAATACACACACGCATTGTGCATTTTGCTTGCAGGTGCATCATGTGCTAGCAACTAATTTAGCAATCCAAATTGATTCTTCCAGCATCACATATGCTGGCACAAACCACATCTGGCAACTTAAACATAATTAAGAAACAGCTAATCATCGGTTTCCTCGCGCCTTATATGATATAATCCAGCATAAGAATGAACGTGCGCCCACGACCAGGCAGAAAGAATAAGAAGCACATGCTCAGATAGTTTGGCCTGAGGCCAGATTGGTAGTTGTTCAAGTTACCCTCTGAAATAATTTGAGGACATGAAAGCATTCGGACCAGTCTGGTAATCTTGTTTCATAGTCGAACATACAAGGACACTGCGGTAACCCTATGGTCGAATCCAAATTGTTGGTACATATTGTTCGAAACAAAAAAAAAACTTGGTTCTAGCTACTGAATAATGACACCCTGATAAGTTTAGGATTTAGAGTTCCCAAGTCCCAACAAGGAAATAGATCATAACACCAAATCACCAACGGAATAGAAATGTAAAGTGACGATAATGGAAAGTTCTCACTGCATACAGACTGGATGCCAAAACAACTGAAGCTGAAATCTAAGTTATCAGGCTAATTACCAAACCGGCATGTACAAAATCTTAACAGGTGTCTAAAAAGGAGAAGCCAAACGGCACAAAAATGTTGATGTGAAAAACTAGAATGAATTTCACTGAAACGGTACCATGTCGTTTGCAGTGAAGGTTACTCAGCTTTGTTGCTGAGTGCTGACCTACTTCTTCAGAATACAGCAACCCAAAAAATAATCGAGGATTCAAAATCTGGCTTGATGAATTCACTTCTCCAGTCCTTCGGAGATGAACAGAGCTCCTCAGTATTAACATGCCAACTATGAACATTGCAGAACGATTATCCTTCAAAACAAACTCGCCAAAAGAATTTCTTGGACCCAAAAGTGTAGAGGCTAAGCCCTGAATTTACCAATTCGCTGAATACCTTGCTGCCTTCAACCAGATGATGGATAAATTCCATGTCTCGGCATCGTCCATAAGCATTGTCGATGTTGCCTGAACTCTGCAGAAGAATCCAGCATCGATGTTGCCTGAACTCTGCAGAAGAATCCAGCACCAACTATGCAGCATACTCACTCTCGATCACCGGCTGTGTTCGTGTCGTCAACGCTACAGGTGCTTGCGTCCGCCCAACCTGGGCCATACGCAGTGTCTCCCCAACCTCTGAATTCCGTTCCATCACCTCCAGCTTCTTAACCCTCCTGTACCTCACGAAGCACAGGAGAACCGAAGCTAACATCCCCAACGCGACGGCGCTGCCGACCACGCTGACTGCAATCTTCCACCCCTGCGAGCTCCCCTGGGCACGACCACCGGAGTCCGGTATCAGCGGGGCAATTGCGGCCGGTGGGGCCGGAGCAGGAGCAACCTCGCTGGAGTTCACCACTATCGAGAAGTGCCCTCCGCGGTACGCCGCGCACACGTTGCTTGCCTCTGGATCCCGGAACTGCGGCACGCCGTCCAGATCGAACGACACACACCGTGGTGCTGGACCGCCTGACGGCGCCGCCCTGACATTGCTGAAACTTACAAGAATCGGACTCGCCGACGCGACGAGGTTCAGCTCGGGCAGACCCGCCGCCGACAGGTTGACGGCGTCGTAGGCCAGCAGCCCGAGCACCGGCGACAGGTAGGCGTACCCAGGGGGGAGCGGGTAGTAGCGCTCCGTCAGGTTGCCCAGGTCGTGGTACACGAGCACCAGCCTCTCCGCGCGCGGCTGGGCGACGACGCCGGCGGGCAGGGCGAACTGGAAGTAGGCGGCGAGCCCTTTCCTCCGGAGGCTGCCAAGGCGCAGGCGGAGCGCGGACACCGCGACGCCGGCGAGGTCGCTGGGGACGGTGCCGTTGTAGACAATGCCGGTGCGCGGCCGGCGCGCGAGGGCCCGGTACGCGTACCCCTGCAGCGTCGCGTCCAGGGCCCGCGCCGGCGACGTCGGCTGCTGCGCCGCCGCCGGAGACGAGCCCAAGAACAGCAGCTGGAGGAGGCAGACGCACACCAAGAAACCCATCGGCTCCGCGAGGAGGCCAGGAGCGGAGATGGAGGAGGAGTTGGCCCGAGAAGAAGAGTCGGGACTCAGCAGGATCCAAGACCGGCGCGTGCGCGTCCGGTACGAGAATTACCACCTCCGCCTCTTAACCCGGGGAAGCAAGGACTAGATTCGGAGAGGAAAACACTGGGATTCTCTGCAAGGACGCGCATTAGCTCGGCTCGATCACTCCCTGGCAGCAATGTGGGTGGAAGCTGGGAGTAGTACGGGACAAAGAATGGACTGAGGAAACAAGATTCGGCGATATTTCTTTTCCCGGGAAAGCAGTGGGATTTGGTTCCAGAATTGGTAGGGGACGAGGAGCGAATCAATTTCGGAGGAATCGGGGCAGGGAGACCGGAGGCCGCGGGATTTTAAGATGATTGCGACGCCGCCGGGGAGATTGAGATGAGATCGACGGGAGGGGCAAAATCTACGATAACCCCCCAATTCGCGCGCCTTCTATCATATGCCTCCCTTTGTGTCATTGACATGTGGGGTCGGAGAAGACGCGCGAACTAGGGGGATTATCATCAATTGCCCCGACGGGAGGGGGAGTGAAGTGGACGAAGGGCGAGAGTTCTTGGTGAGGGGCTTAACGGGAATTACCGTCTTTTGGAGGTTCTAGTGGAAGCAAAGGACAGGAGGCTTACAGTTGTCACGGCAAGAGAAGTTACCGATCTGCCCCCTGGGCGGCTGAGCAGCGCTGGAGCGCAGTGGGGCCGGTGGCTGATGTGTGGGCCCCGGCACTGTGCGCCGTCCGCCGTGCTTGTCCAGGGTGTCCTTTTCCGTAACGTTTGGATTCTTCCTAGGGGCTTTTGTGCAAGTGAAACATCTCCTCTTCTGCTGTAAAGGAAGGAGAGCTCTCTCTCTCCTGTAAAAATTCTTTTTTCCAAGAAACTTTCAATCTATTCATCGAAACAGCAAAAATTACATCTAGATGCAAAGACCACAGCGACAACTACAAGTATTATAGTGTGACGATAGCGCCTCGCTGTAATCACCCCTCCATCACCAGAGTCGGGAAACCTTGTTGTAGTAGACATCCGGGAATACCAGTGGCGGATCCTTAATTATCTTCTTCGGTCCCCCTTTGCTCAAATCATGGATCCGCCCCTGGGAAATACGTCGTGCTAAGACCCGTAAAAACAGCGCATCATAACAACAACCGTCAAGTATATATCAGAAGAATCCAGTATGTAGACACACAAACGAAGACGAACGAAAATCGGATCCAAACAGATTCACTAAAGACAACCACGGACAGATGCCACGTAAAGTTACTCGGCTGCATTCTCTGTCGAAAGAAAAGTTATCGATGCATTGCAATTTTGTAAGAGCACCTCCAAAAGGCGCCCAAATTGACCCCCGCGCGGCCGCGCGCCAAATAACGGTTTTTTCACGCTGCGGGGCCATTTCAGCCGCTCCAGCAGGCGCGCGAAAAAAGGGTGCGCTTCGAAAACCGAAGCGCGCTAGCCAAAGCGCTAGTTTTGGCACTATATAGCCCGCCCCGCGTCCAGTGCGAGCTCACTCCACGCGTTCAGCAACCGCTTTTCCCCTCCCTCCCTTGCTCGCGCCACCGCTCGGAATCCCGCCACCGCACGCGCCACCGCTTTTCCTCGCCACGATGCCGCCGCGCCGCCGCTCCCAATCCGGCTACCGCGGCGTCCGCCCGCGTCCCAACGGGACCTTTAGCGCGGAGATCCGGTCCACCAACACCCGCGTCCCGCTCGGGACGTTCCGCACTGCGGAGGCGGCCGCCCGCGCGTACGACGCGGCGGCGTGGCGGCTCGGCCGAACCCCCCGCACCATGAACTTCCAAGATTGCCGCACCGCGCAGGAGGCGACAAACCAGGCGCATGCGCCGGCCATCGTCACCGCCCAGGACCGCGCCGCCCTCCGTCTTCGCGCGACGCTCAACCTCGTCGAAGAGCGCGACCGGCTCGCCGTGGAGCGGTGGTACCGGGACCACCCGGAGGAGATGAGTGCGAAGCTCGAGCTATGGAACACCAGGGCGGCGGAGCGGGGACGACCGGCAGGAGAGGCGGGCGATGAGGGCTCTGGCGGAGGAGGAACTGGCGCGCGGCCGCGCCTGGTGGCCCGTCGGCCACGAGAAGTGGCGCGCGCTGCAGGACGACGTCTCCGACGACACGAACCTGACTCTGATTTCTACTCCGACTACGACTTCGACGACGAGGTCTAGATTTAGGTTCCGTGTTCGTGTTTTCGTTTTTAGATCTGCGTGTGTTTAGGTTTAGATTTAGGTCGTGTGTTCGTTTCGTCTTCGCGTGTGTACGTGTGTTCGTCGGAGATGAATAAAATTTCTATTTTCAGTGCAATTTCAATTCGTTTTTGTTCGAACCGACTTGTAGATTAGGTTTGTGGCGCGGTATTTTAGCGCGGCTGCCAAAGCAACCCGATTTCGTGAGATTTTTTACCGCGTCCACTAAAGCAAAACACGTGTAGCGCGTGAAACGGCCATCTCTGCGTGCAAATTTTTTATCGCGCCGGCGCGAAGGGCACCTATTGGAGATGCTCTAAGGACAATGGCTACTGCGACCCACAACGTGAGGCCGGCCCAACGCACGGTCACACGTTGAATAGCTTTACCGAATCTCTTTCGGCACTTGAGGTGGCAGGGGACAGATGATTGATCTCGGAGGGCATGACAATATATGCGACAATATTGGAGAGAAAAAATCGTGCTCATGTACACACATATACTGTATTTGTTTTTGCGCTTTAATTTGCTGAAGAGTGAAGCTATAGCGTAGTGCACTACATGGTAGTGGAACTCGACTGAATGCAGCTTCATGCACGGGGAGATGATGTTTAGATGTGACTCAACATGGTTGGCATCGTGCGTTTCTCTCATTATACAAGTGTTTTTATTCTCTCTGGTTTCAATCATGTTTATTCTCTTGCTGTTTAAGGGATCATCACAGCAGCTGAGCATCTGTATAGGTAGGGTGATGATCTGGCTCTCCAGAATGAGTACCCGTTGAACTGATAGTACTAGTTGATTAATGATACACAAGTTAATGCTTGATGACACGATTCCATTTGTGTGGTCACTCACAAGTCACAACCAGTTGAGCTAGTTCAAGTATGTTATACTCGAGTTTCATTTTGTTGTAGAATGTTCCACGCTTATGCAAAGTCTCGAGTTTGCCAAGCCAACGGTGTTCGACCACTGAAAGGAAATGGTAGCCACAACATCTCTCTCGCAAGGGCGTGCAAATGGATCATCTCAGTCGCATATTAAATTTTAAAGGGAAACGCGAGAATCTTTAGAAACATATTCTCTCAGCTCTTTCTCCTTCAGTGCATCAAAAGCAAGATCAAGAATCGGATTTTAGCAGGTGCAAAGAAGTCGGCAGAAATCATCGACTAATCGTTAGGTTGATGTAATCGTCCCTTTTTCCTCTTGGCCTAGGATGGGTTGTATTTGCTTCTCATATATCAATACAAAAGGTAAACATTTTGTCTTTTGCCTTGTCTCAGAAAAATATTTTTTTCTTACAAGAGTGAACAATAGGCCATGTATACAATGTAGTTAATGGCGGAACTATGTAGAGTTAGGGGGGCGTCGCCCCCTCCCCCTAGCCCAAAACAATGTTAGCAAAAAATATATTTTTTACCAGTTTGCCACCAAAACTAATGGTATTTGGCCTATTTCTCCCCAACACTGGCCACACCGCCACATGTCACTCCATCTCCGTCATGCATTGTGGGGAGCGCGGGCTCTCCATTGCTACCTCCTCCCCGAGGCAGCGGCGGTGGAAAATGTGCATGCAGGTCAGAAAGACCGTGATCTAGACGTCGTCGGTAGGTACATCGTCCCCTTCGACGAATCGAAGGGTACATGTCGAAGGTGGTGTTCGTTGAAGGGAGATCTTGAGCGTGATGAAGTGATAAAGGCATTATATAAGCACTACTATGGTCATCAAGAGTATTGCCCCATCCGCTTAATAAAAAGAGTATTGCCCCTAGTTTGGTACGTAGTGAACAAGACAAACCCGAGAAGGAATGCAATGGCTTGAATTAACCATTGTACAAATCTATATTATAATATTGAGATTAAGTCATAAATCAGCAAGAATTGGAAAATGAAATTGCAAACTGTTCGGATATAAATCATTTTTTCCTACCTTAGACTATGTCCTTTGGATTTTGTTGATCGGACACAAACTTTAACAACACATCCATGTAGGAAGCAGTTTTCGCAAGGCCAATGAAATTTGATTAAGGCTAAACATGGTAGAACACCAAGATAGAACAATCTTCTTTACTATTAAACGGGAGTTGGTCGTTCGTGTAACAGGCAGACCATGGTTCGCATTTTATTTTCCGATTTTACCCCCACGAGTTTGTAAATATTGCAGCTTCTGCCACTGCTAAGTGAATACCCGTTCGTCGCATCTCGTTTTCCTCTCCGCCTAGGGTTCCGTCCAGCCGCATCATCCATCGACGCCGCCGCACGCCTGGAGCTCTCCGCCGCCGGCCACCCGCACGCCCCCGAGCACCCTCTCCTTTCCCGCAACAAAGCGTTGCCGCCTAGGGTTCCCCCCGCCACACCCTTTTATGACCCAAGCCGGCCAGCCCCAACGTCTCCCCCCAGGCCCCCACATCCAGGAGCTCGGCATCTGCCTTGCCTCGGCATTAGACAGCCTCGACGTTCCCCCCCACCTCCAGAATCTCGGGAGGAGAAGATCTGGAGTATCTGAAGTTGTGCCACCGCAGGTTCCTCTTCAGCTCGTCCCCGCCGCCTGCCTCGACGAGCTCTTCCAACCGTCGCCTGCTGTGCTGCTCCGGCTCTCCTCTCTAGCGGTTGGCTGCCTTGCAGCTTGATCTAATTGTTTTTTATCCCCTCCACAGCTTCCCGCTTGTGAATTTGTGTGAGATAAAATGTGTTTTGTGGCTGGAGTAATTTCACTGATTTTTGTACTGGGATCTACGAGGGGTGTCTTTGAATCTGGTGTTTCTGCATTTAATGGGTCTCTCTAATTCTCAATCGAATGAGAACTAACTTAGTTCTCATTCACATGATGTCACCAATCCCAGTTGCAAGTTAGGTTGCAACTCATGGTTAGCACGAATCACGAAGAAAATCGAACGGTGTGCAGTAGTTGCATGTCCACTTGCAACTCAGGCGAATGAGAACTAACTTAATTCTCAATCGCATGACGTCATCAAATTCCAGTTGCAACTGATACACGAATCATGAAGCAAATTAAGTGGTCCGAATCAGTTGCAACTCCACTTGCAACTGATGACGTCATGCGATTGAGTACTAAGCTAATTCTCAATCGATTGAGAACTAGCAAAACCGTTTTTTCATACTTACCTAGGTTTGTTCTTGTACAGATAGGGATATTGAGCAAGAAGAATCCAAAAAAGAGAGAGAAACTCCTCTGAACCAATGAATTGAAGGTCTACTATGAGTCAGTCAAGCAGGAAATCACGTGTTTGTTTGCTTGCAATGTGATCATGTCAGGTTAGTACTTTGGAAAGAATGAGCGGTTGACTTTATGGAGTTTATTTTTGTTTCCCTTGTGCAATTTATTCATCATGTTGACTGTATGGAGTTTGGAGAATGGGTATATGTAATTGGAAGCCTATAGTTTCTATTTTTGTGGATTTTTTATTGCTGCATAAACAGAGGAAAAGGAAATGTTCTCTGCACAGTTCATCATTTTTTTGGTTGTAATTTCTGATATGGCTTCTGTCGTGTCTCGTTGCACGGACAGCGGGAATATATGACACCCCCTTTTAGGTTCGGCACAGGGCGCGAAGGAGGCTGAGAATCGTCTTCTTGGGCGGAGTCTAGATCAAGCTCTCCTCTCCACGATCAAAGCATGCAACCAAAGGGACACAAGGAGCTACCCAGGTTCAGGCCGCCCGGAGGCTAAAAGCCCTACTCCTGCATGTCTGGATTGATGAGTTCTTCATAGTGTGGCTTACAATGGAACCTCCCGGGCAGGGTACCCGGAAGGGTTTTGGCCCGAGGTAGAAGAAGGACAGATCCTGACCCGGAGGAGATCACCTTCCTCTCTACCTCCGCAGCCCTAGTCTAGTCTTGCTCTGGTTCTAGCTTGTCTTCGTCCTTGGTTCGACCTTTCCCTCCTCCGTGCCTTGGTCCTCCTTTTATAGGCCAAGGGGTTGCCACAGGGTCACGTTAGGGGCGTGAGGGTCCTTCGGGGTGAAGGACCCTCCTCATCTAGTTTAGGGGGAGACGTGGCCTCTCCTCAGCCTAGCGTCTCCCTTGGGTTAGGTGGGAGCGTCCGCCTTGGGGTGGACAGGAGCTGACACCACCACGGGGCGTGCTTCCCCCCGCGCTGCCTTCGCCTTGCTTCCCAAGTCTTCCGTGGTGAGGTGGAGTGCTTATCCACAGGTACGTAGGAGGTACCCGGGAGGGAGCCTGGCCTCCTGCCGGGAGCTCGGGCTCTCGGGTCCTTCTTGGCCTTCTTGCTTGATTCGGGGACCCGGAAGGTTCCCAGGACCGGAGCCCTTAGTCGATGCAGGCCTTGCGTGTCTTGACGGTGAACCCGCCAGCTTGACTTGAGTCTTGGTCTTGTCCATCTTCAACTTGGGCCCACATGGGGTGGACCCACTTTGGCAGTACTAGGGGAACCCCATGTTCCACTGTTGCGACAGTAGCCCCCGGGCATGGTCCCGGTGGCTCTTACTCCAGCTGCCGGGGCCATTGGCTAAAGATAGGTCAAAGTGGGTCCCGGGTACCTGGTCTTCTCAGCTCCGTTGGGGACCCGCCGAGGCGAGGTAGAGACGAGCCCCCGGGTCCTGTTGACTGAATCACGGCGAACGTTGCGACTCAGCCAGACCCCTTGCTTATCCTGGAATCCAACGGGCGAAACGCGCAGAAATCGGCACGCCCCCTCGATCCCCACGTCCGTCGGAGTAATGGGGCCGCGACGTGACGTGTGGGATGCCTTATAAGCCACGACTGGCTTCCACTGTAGCCGTTACCTCTCCAGATTCGCCGAAATCCCCAAATCGCCGCCTCCACCTTCGTCTTCCAGACTCTGCTCCGCCGCCTCCCCTTGTCGCCATTGCACCAATTTCCCTTCTGCTCCAATGGCCGAGTGAAAGTTCTCGGCCGGAGGAAGAGGAGCGCGGAGGCCTCGCCCACCGAGAAGCCGCTGTCCCCAAAAACCAAGAGATCGCGGCGGAGATCGGCGCGCAACGCCGAGCGGGCCGAGAAGAAGAAAGAAGGCCTTGTTTCCCAGCTGCTTCGCCGGTGACGCGGAGATGATGCGGAAAGCGGGGCACTTCGGGGTGATGGAGTCCGCTGGCGCCGATGGTGTCCCAGCAAGGAAAGCGTCGGAGGTCTTTCCGCCGTCGGCGACCAGGACACCCAAGCAGATCCCCATCTTCGACAGCTTCATGATGATGGGGCTCGTCCCCCTTTCTCGGATTTCTTCATGGAGATCTTGCGCGCGTATCAGCTGAAGCTCTTGCATCTGACGCCCGGCGCCATCCTCGACTTGGCGGTCTTTGCCTACACCTGCGAGGCGTTCGTCGGGGTGATGCCATCCGTGGCGCTGTTCCGCCACTTCTTCTACCCTCGCATTGGGGGCCAAGGCTGGATGGGAGGCAGCGTCACGTTCTGCTTCCGTCCGAACATCAAGTGGGCCTTCCCCCTCATGGAAACCAAATCCAGATGGGAAGAGTGGAGGGATCACTGGTTCTTGGTCGGGGTGCCAGAAGCTGACTCAGCTGGAGGAGCCGACGGAGCGTCCCGTGGATCTGGACACTTGGAGAAGTGTCAGCTTGCAGGATGAACAGTTCTCGGCGGTCGTGGCGCGCTTCAAACTTCTTCGCGAGAAAGAAGTTTCCGGAGCCGCCATCGTCGCTCATTTCCTCCGCAATCGCCTCGCGCCGCTGCAGAAACGCCCGCACCCGGCCTGGAACTTCCAGGGCCCCGGGGATCCTTCTCGCCTGAGGTGTCCCGACATGGAGGAAAACCTTGTCCGGGATAATGTGAGAGGGACCTTCACTCCAGGGGTCAAGTACCAGCTGCCCAAGGGGTTTCTGCCCCTGTGCGACGACCCGGAGAAGGACAAGATCCTGGCGCAGATGCCGGTCTGCAACGCCTTTGGTATCGTAGGCCGGGCTGATCACGGGCCCAGACCTCCTGTGGTGAAGACCCGCAAGGTCAGGGCACCTTCCAGCCCTGAAGAAGGAGAATGCTGGGAGTCCAACGAGGAGAGCGAGGAGGAATCCGAAGAGGAATTCTCCGGCTCTGATGATGACGATGACGACGGAGGCGACGGGCGCGAGACCGACGCCTCCGACAGAGACGAGAAGCTGGCGACGACCCTGTTGCAGCGATGACGATGATGAAGATGACGACGAGGAGGGGGCTGCTCCGCCCCCGCAGTCTGCCCTCGGGGTCGATGCTGCCCCAGACCCGAGTGCCCGTAGCCGTTCCCCGCCAGTCGTGGTGATGGGGAACGATGAAGACCATGTGGACGAAGAAGCGAACGCCGCTGGCTTCGTCCGAGCCCCCCGCCGGAGAGCTTCCCGGCCGCCTGTCACCCGTGGTGGAGCCACCTGCTGCCTTGGGAGAGACGCCAGCGAGCCCCCAGGCATCTTCTGCTGCGTCGGCAGATGTGTTCCCCCGTCAATGGGTACCAAGCGCACCCAGAGTAAGCCTCTTCTTCACTTCTTTCTTGCACTTTGCACTCCTTGCCTTCCCCAAGGAAAATGACCGAGTGTTGGTGCAGGGGTTCTCCTTCCTTGGGTACTGGCAAGAGACGGCGTGATACGGCGGAGGACGACACCGCCACTAGCCTTGGAGCCGGTGGAGGAGGGATGCTTCCCCTCCCATAGCAGAACTTGAAGGCCGTCGAGGGAGCGGAGTGGGGAGCGTGACGGCGACCTCCCTAGCTCACCCGGGGAAAGCGCTCGACGCCCTGACGCCCGAGCAAGCAGGTAACCCAGAGCTCGCGGGTAACTTCGTTTTCTTGACGCACCAATGCTTTTCCTGACATCCTTTTGTTCCCAGATGCCTCAGTGGCCAACGTCTTTTCTCCCGGGGCCTTCATGGGGGACCAGCCAGGAGAAACCACCTTCCCTCTCGCCTTCAGAGGGTCAAGAGGTGTCCAAGGGCGCCCCGAGTTCGCGGGCAATGGGAACGCAGACCGCGAACCCTGCTCCGGGTCCAGGCCTCGATTTGATAGAGAGCTCCTTGATGACTGGGACGGTGTTAACGACTTTCGCCTCTTTTTCCACTGATTCTGGCGCCAGCAAGGAGATGGCGGCGCTGATGAAGATCAAGGAGAGCCTGGCCGCCAACCGCAAGAAAAGTGTGCCTGCCCCGGGAGGTCCCCCGGCAGCTACTCCAGGGTTCACCATCAGCGGTGACGACGCGATGGATGCCATCATCCGCGGGATAGCTCAGCTGGGCAAAGACTTGTGCGACCGTGAGGCCGCCGTTGTGGGGACCATCGAGAGTGTCGAGGAACTGATCCAGACGGGGATGGACAAGCTGAATCGCTTGGCAACCCAGATCACCACCTTGCTCCCGGCTCTTGAGAAGAAAGACGCAGACCGGAAGGCCGAAAGTGAGCGCCAAGGCAAAGTCCTCTTGGCGAAAGAGCGACAGCTAGCCTCCCGGGAGGCAGAACTGGCTGAGAAGGAGAAAGCCTTGGAGCTCCAGAAACTCCAGCAGGAGCAGCAGACTGAGAAACGCCTAAGGGAGGCAGAGGACGCCACCGTGAAGAGCTCGAGGCCAAGGACAAGGACATCCAACTCTGGAAGTCCAAAGAGCAGGAGGCCGCCCAACCATTGAAGATGTCAAGAATGCCTCCATCAGGAGCAGGAGTCCGTCCGAGCTTTGCAGCAGCAGGCCAAGAATGACGGCCAGAAGATGTCCGAGCTGAAAGAATCCTTGGAGGCGCAAGGTAATGAGCTTGCAGCACTGAAGGAAGGCCATCAGAAGCTGATCCAGGCCAACTCCCAGGCATCTTCTGAGCTGTCCGAGCTTCGCCGCTTAACCAGGAAGGTTTCGCCGAGGTTGAAGCCGCCTGCGACTTGGCGACGACGCGAGTGAAGCGGCTGAGTCTGCCCACTGCAGCCCGGTGTTGGAGCCAAAGCGCCAGAGTCTGCCCCTCGTCGCGAGATTCATCAGAGAAGTAGTCGCTGATCTCCGGTCTTTCAAGAACAAGATGGTCACCCGGCTTGTGAGCGACAAGCATGAGACGAGCAAGGCGACGGCGGCCTTGGTGATGGCGTCCTTCAGAGAGGCCAATCCGGGCGTGGCCTTGCCGGACTTCTTGGCCTCGTCTCCTTCTCTTCTGGCATCTCTCCAGGCGGTGTCAGCTCCCGCGACTGCACTCGCCATGAAGAAGTTCCCGCCACTTTAGTTGTCCTGCACCATGTTTGGGCATTTCGTGCCCCCGAATAAACTTTGCGTCAGATCTCATGTACCAGCATATTAAAACTTGCTTGTAATAGGCTAGAACTTGCTATGCTACTCTAGTTCTCGGGTTGCTTTTATTTGTCTTTAGCATGTTTTTACTTTTCTCCACGTCCTTGAGGAACTTCCTGGGATGTAAGCTTACCCGCGAGGCCCTGACAGGTCAGGCATGCGCTCGCGAGCCCTACCGATACCCAAAAAGCCGCTCACTCTGTTGGCACGCACGTCCCCGGGGTGTATCAGGTCTGCGCACCGCTTTTTACCCCCGGGAGAGTCGATACCCCATGAGTGCTCGCACGACGGTCGAGCCTTGCCTTTCTAGTTCCGCACATGTTCTGTTACCCGAGAAGTAGATAGCACGGACTGCAGAAACAGGTTTGAGGGTAACTTATCTTTTATTCATCATGGACGTCTCTGAACGACAACTGGACACTTCAGGGTACATCTTGTGGCAACATGGCTCTTCCGGGTACACAACACGGATTGCTTCAACGATTCTTGCACGGAGGAAGGTTAGCAGCTTCTTCCATCCTGGCGCATCGGTTGGCCATGTCCCACAAGCTTCCAGGGTATCCACAACATGGATACTCATCTTTTCACGCATCTTGAGGTTGCGGACGTTGACGTGGAACGCGGCGATGACGGAAGCCTCACAGAGGTACTTCGGGATAATGCGGTCGACGACGCCCCGGAACCTCCAGATGTAGTGTCGCAACGTTTCCTCAGCTTCTTGCTCCAGGTGATAGAGGTCGGAGACGGTTGCAGGGTACGGCGTGCAGCAGGTCTTGAGGTGCTGGCTGGCCTGGCCTTCCATGTCCTCCCGCGAACGACGCCTGGGGTTGGAGCTCTGACCAGCACCTTCTTCAGGAAGTTCCATGGGCCGCTTGCCATGGGGGTCCTCAGGCTGTTCCTCCGCCGGAGGTAGTGGCTCGGGGACGGCAGCGCCGTGGTCGATGGTCGGGGCAGGACTCGTGGGAGCGTGGCATTGGAGAGCGTAGTCCAGCAGGTTTTCCAAGCTGTTGATCCATGCCTTCGCACGGGGATCACTCTTGCACTGATCTGGGGGAAAGGAGAGAAGCGCCCGGGCCACGCCCAGAGCTTCCTCTAGCCCCCAGCCTTTCCGCGATGCCTGGCACGCTTGCTCTCCAAAGACCTCCCGAGCTCCCGACATGACTTTTGCTTGTGACTGAGGCAGCTGCTTGCCTTGTCCCGAGAAGACGGCTGTTCCTGGAGCGGATCCGACCGCGGGCGAGGCTCGAGGCAGATCTTGGCGATCTTGCCGTAGACCGCGAACCAGAAGGAAACTTGACGACGAGCTTGTTTCCGAAGAAGAGGAGCCTGATGTAGACTCCGACGTTGTCGACGAAGAGCTTGCCGTCGCGGCTGATGTAGGCGAATCCAGCGCTTGCGCCCCCTACCTGGGCGCCAGATGTCGTGTCTCGTTGCACGGACACCGGGAGTATAGGATACCCCCTTTTAGGTTCGGCACGGGGCGCGAAGGAGGCTGAGAATCGTCTTCTTGGGCGGAGTCTAGATCAAGCTCTCCTCTCCACGATCAAAGCATGCAACCAAAGGGACACAAGGAGCTACCCAGGTTCAGGCCGCCCGGAGGCTAAAAGCCCTACTCCTGCATGTCTGGATTGATGAGTTCTTCATAGTGTGGCTTACAATGGAACCTCCCGGCAGGGTACCCGGAAGGGTTTTGGCCCGAGGTAGAAGAAGGACAGATCCTGACCCGGAGGAGATCACCTTCCTCTCTACCTCCGCAGCCCTAGTCTAGTCTTGCTCTGGTTCTAGCTTGTCTTCGTCCTTGGTTCGACCTTCCCTCCTCCGTGCCTTGGTCCTCCTTTTATAGGCTAAGGGGTTGCCACAGGGTCACGTGAGGGGCGTGAGGGTCCTTCGGGGTGAAGGACCCTCCTCATCTAGTTTAGGGGAGACGTGGCCTCTCCTCAGCCTAGCGTCTCCCTTGGGTTAGGTGGGAGCGTCCGCCTTGGGGTGGACAGGAGCTGACACCACCACGGGGTGCTTCCCACCCGCGCTGCCTTCGCCTTGCTTCCCAAGTCTTCCGTGGTGAGGTGGAGTGCTTATCCACAGGACGTAGGAGTACCCGGGAGGGAGCCTGGCCTCCTGCCGGGAACTCGGGCTCTCGGGTCCTTCCTGGCCTTCTTGCTTGATTCGGGGACCCGGAAGGTCCCCAGGACCGGAGCCCTTAGTCGATGCAGGCCTTGCGTGTCTTGACGGTGAACCCGCCAGCTTGACTTGAGTCTTGGTCTTGTCCATCTTCATCTTGGGCCACATGGGGTGGACCCACTTTGGCATACTAGGGGAACCCCATATTCCACTGTTGCGACAGCTTCGTTCCTTCACCATCGGCCTTATGACCCCTACGAACATCCTCGTACTTTGTTAGCTATTGTGCTAGCTTTGTACCATTGATGCATGCTCTAATGCTGAAACTGTATGTCTGCAGGTTCTTTGAGGTGGACAATGGAAAGAACTGGATGCTTTCTGATCATCGCTCCACGATAAGCTTCTTCAAGGAAAGGGCAATGCCCGGCGCCTATTACAAAGGTATGTAGAAGTAACATGAAAAATGGACGGATACTCTGGTTTGCTGTGATGCTAACCTGCAGGGTATTAATGAGCTTTAGCTACTTTCATGCATCATTTCTCTCTGCTCAGTTTGTTTGTGGTTACAGTTTCAAGATCCAGACTCGGTTGAACAAAACTTGGATTGGGATCGTCTCTTCCTATTCCCTTTCCTCTGATCCTCCTATATATTTATTCAGTTCTGCTTCCAATTCTATGGAACTGGAAGTAACGCGAAATCATGGTTTGTTCTGCTGCAAGTGATATGATTAAAAGATAGGTTGAGGCCAGCGTAACCTTGCACTGCATTGGTCATTGCTTCCATATTACATACAAACATATGTTACCCTAGGGGAATAAGCGCGGGCTCCGCCGCGCCCGTGGGCTTATTGCTATGTGTATAAATAAATAGGAATTTTGTGACAGTGAGTACTTTTTTTGAATAGATAGAAAGTCGTCGGAGTTGTCGAACTGTTGAAGGCAGCATAAATAGCCAGTGGTTTTTTTGATTCATGTTGATATGTTCGTCGTATTTGAATTTTTTTGCGTGTGCTAAATGCTCACATCTGAAATGCACTTAAAATTTTAAATATATTCGAATGAGAATCTGTTCCTATGGCATAAATAGGCGACATTTTTTTTTTGTATTCATGTTGTTATATTTGCCATTTTTCCCGCCCGCCAAATTTAATTTTGAAATTGCTCACATTAAGAAATTGGGTAGGTTCGAGTTTGTTTGAAAAAATTTCGACCTGGGAATTTATCTAGATTTGAATTCGTCGAAATAGGCAAATTTGGAGCATGTTTGAAAATTTAAAGTTTGAAATTTGTGTTTTTGATTGTACGTCGTAAATAGTCAACATTAATTTTTATGTGGTCACTTTGATATATTCATTATATTTTCTGTTGGATATATTTGTTTTTATTAATTTTTCAGCATTTAGGAAGTTTTCAATTTTTTTTTAAGGGAAAATCGGAAAAAGAAAGAAATCTGACAATGGGGGCCCACCGCGACGTCACGATGACGTCACGGTGGCCGGATCTGCGGCGGCGGCAGCGTGGACGCCGGCGTCGACTCAGGGCGAGCCGGGACGCGCGGCTGGTCGCATCCAGCGCGCCTCGACGCGGGCTGCCAGAAAGTGGCGGCGCCGCCTCGTTTGGTCGCCGGAGCGCCACCGGCGGCGTCCAAACGCGGCGGCGGAAGCACGCACGGCCGCGACGATTCCGGCGGCGATAGGACGCCGCAGCACACGGAGGTCGGCTAGGAGGCGGCGAGGAAGACGGCGGAGCCCCCCGTGTGCCTGGATTCGTGGGGAGGATAGCAGACGTACACGGTACACCGTCCGAGCGACACGTCGCTAGCTCGCGGATTACAGCCTCGTCCGTCGTGCCACTGCTCTTGGGCCCCACGCAATCCAGCGAACTCCTCCAGGCAACCGTGGGCTTTCCCCGCCGGCGGCTGGGGCTTGATCAGATGGGGATGCTCCTGCCCCTCCGACCGCCGCCGCCGCCAGCCGTCCCAAACCTTCTCCACGCCGCCTCAGCCGCTCAGATCCATTCTTCGCATCTCCGAGCTCGCCGCACGGCCGGTCATCCCCCACCATCAGCCACCGCCGCCGAGTTCCCTGCAGGTACTTTCTTTTCCTGGTGCAAGTGGTAGATTTTTACATTTCGATCCCGGAGGCTTAGAATGGGTGGTTTTCTTCTTGGATCCGAGATTTGGGATCTTTGCGCTAAAAAGTGGTTCGAAATTGCCGAAGTTCCTTTTTTTCCCATTCGAGTGGCAAAAAATTGGCGCAAAAATGACCTGAACTTTTCATGCAACACAAGCACTAACACTAAAGCAAAACGCAGGATCCATTCCGGGCGCTGGTGCGCAGATGCCGCCGCGCCGCCGCCGGACCGTGGCCGGCATCGACCAGGACGACCTCCTCGACCCGGAAGCGCTCGCCGACCCGGACAGCAGCTTCTACGAGATCAACGGCGTCAGGGTGCACCACAAGGTCTGCGCCCACCACGATTCCGGCGAGCAGTCCTTGGACAGCGCCGTCGCGAGGACTCAGATCGGGCTGCCCGTAGTGCTGCTGCACGGGTTCGGCGCGTCCTTGTTCTCCTGGAGCCGCGTCATGCGGCCGCTCGCCCGCATTGCTGGCGCCAAGGTCCTCGCCTTCGACCGGCCGGGGTTTGGCCTGACTTCCCGGGCTGGCTGGCCAGGCGATGACACCAAGCCTCTCAACCCCTACCCCACGGCCTTCTCGGCCATGGCCACATTGGCATTCATAGACCAGCTCGGGGCCGGGAAGGCCGTCCTTGTCGGGTACAGATGCACACACTGCAGTCTGCACTGCATTCTTCAGTATCAGTACATTGCTGGTTTGTTCGATAACAGATGTTAAGATTTATTCCACGGTTTCGATCATCCCAGGCACTCTGCCGGTTGCCTTGTCGCAGTGGAAGCATACTTTGAGGCGCCGGAGCGGGTGGCGGCGCTGGTGCTGGTTGCGCCAGCAATTTCCGCGCCGGCAAGGAAGGATGATCGGAACAATGGTGTCGGTGAGCAGCAAGGGACAGAGAAGAAGGATTCTGATGATAGAAATGCACCACCAAATCCGTTTGCTGGATTTGGAGAGGATTTCTTGGCTTGTGTACGTGGCTTGCAGGGCCTCTTCTGAAGGTGGTAATGGCAGTGCAGGATATGGTCAGAGCTTTGTCTTGTAAACTTCTTGTCGCTTTTCTTCGATCTTCACTGGCGGCGAGTCTGGTAAGATGCTGTTCTCTGATTGTCAAAATACAGATATTTAGAATTTACCGACTAAATTTTCAAAATACAGATATTTTGAGTTGACTGATTAAATTGTAAATATACAGATACATCTTATTCCTATAAGTTTTGTAGTTCCATTCTATTTCCCTTTGATTAGACTTTGGTGACATAGGTGAGACTGATCATGGATAAATTTGGCGTAACGGGTGTCCGTAATGCATGGTATGACCCAAGCAAAGTAACTGACCATGTTATTCAAGGCTACACCAAGGTGAGTTCTCTCTGTGACAATTTCAGAAAACAAAATCTGGAAGCGAGAAATGCTTACTCACATTGATGTTCATGGAAATTATTTCAGCCACTAAGATCCAGGGGCTGGGAGAAGGCTCTCTTGGAGTACACTATAGCCATGATCACAGATACACCCAAGTCAAAAGTGCCAGTCTCGAAGAGGCTCTCTGAAATCTCATGCCCAGGTTGAACTAAATGCTTCTTCCTTTTGTCTTCTTATTACATAATTAGTCCAACTACTGAACTAGATATGTTGTGATGTCCCTACAAATTTTAGATAAAGTGTTGAATACTCTAACATGCGATTTGTTAACAATGTCGCTTGCTAAACAGTTTTGATTGTTTCGCAAAAAAAAAAAACAGTTTTGATTGTCTTACCTTTGCAGTGCTAGTGGTGACTGGTGACACCGACCGTCTAGTTCCAGCTTCGAATGCTGAACGCGTAGCACAAGCCATTCCTGGTGCAGCATTTGAGGTGATCAAGAATTGTGGGCACTTGCCCCACGAAGAACGAGCTGAAGAATTTCTTTCAGTCGTCGACCGGTTTCTTCAGAGAGCTTTTGGAACTCCAGACGAGCAAGTGTTCCAAGGAGCTGTATGATGATCCATGCTGCTAAATGCATATGCAGAAACACATGGACCTACAGCCGTGTCTCAACAGGGGCAACGAGAAATAATTGCAGCGCAACAGCTGGAGATTGGCCATCTAAGATCCATGGATGTTTATATCAATGAACTCAAACATTATTGTGCAAAATTTAATAAGAGAATCTTGCTGCACAAGAATTCAGATGCTAAGATGAATTCATTGGATTGGTGGGTCCCGTCCAACCCTGAAGGCTGAAGTCGGCATTTTCTGTAACTAGAGCTTCTCACTGTGTAAAGCCGTAAATCAAAGGGAGTTTACTGAGTGTCATTAATGTGTCAACGCCTGTTTAATCTTTGGTACTATATAGGTGGAGACCGCACATATCTCCCTTGACTCATTTATCTTTTTGGCTTATCTCTTGCACCATTACTTGATAAAGGATCTTTCCCCAATAAAATTTCGACAGTGCTAACTTCGCACAAATCTATAATTTTTGTATACCAAAGGTTCTCTTCCGGTGATCGACTCCTCGTTCAAGTACATGTGCTGACATACATAAACTTTTACGGCAAAAATATGTGTATAAGCACTCATTTCTGTACACACAACAAGCTTTTGCATTTAGTGGTAAAATTTACAAATGCTGGTCTGGATTCTGAAACATGCTTGGTAATGCCGTCATCCACATGTATTAATACGGTATACCGTACTACACGAGTTTATCTAATTTCTTCGGACAGTATCCTCTATTACAAAGCCAGAAACGGTTTGTACACATTGGATACTACTCCCTCCGTTTTTTAATATAAGATGTTTTAGATCCTTCACATGTTGACTAGGTGCGTACCAAAATGAGTGAACATACAAACTAAAACATGTCTAAATACATGTGGACACTTATGAATGCGTACGAAAGCTAAAACATCTTATATTAAAAAACGGAGGGAGTATATCCAATCAGAGTAGGTAAATAATTACTGCTGGATCTCACAACTTCGTTCATTGTCAGCATTCTGAAGTAGCACCAGTTAACACGGCAAAGGAACCACCAATCTCATCATGGCGTGGATTTGCAATCATCAGTGGGAATACTATTTCTGCATGCTTTTAGTGTACATCATTGTCGTGGAACCCATTGCATCATCATCAAACCCACATGATTCAAAAAATGGCCTGCAAATCGTTCCATAAAATTAATAGAAATCATTATATATCATTGTAAAATTCTATTGCAAGGGATGTGTGGGAGTAGATCCACACTTCCATCTTACACATAACAGATGTATGTTAAGCATACAGATGGACATTCATGAGGTCTACCAAATTATATATGAAGGCCATACCTCTCCTTTCCTGTACATAATGTGGAAATGTCATAAATTCCTCTGCTATGGAGTGCCCTGAAAAATTGTTCCGGTAACAAAGGTTTTAGATGAATCTTGAACTTTGGACAGGAAATCAACTAGTCAGCTGTTCAAGTAACAGGTATTTCTACTCAAGAAGTTCAGATTGCATATTAACATGTTGTTCTAAGATTAGCTGATACAGGGAGACATTAATCACTGGGGTTTGTTTATGCTGTCAAATAAATACAAGAAACATGTGAAATGTGTACACCAAATTTGAAACAGTTACAAAAATCATTAGGTAATCTGTAGGTCATATACTCCCAAAAGGAAATATTATCAATTCAAAAAAAGATATTCTGTGAAGAAAGCATCAACTAAAAAATAGATACCGAAAAGAAATATTTAATATTTTGATCCAGGGGGTACTTGGTTGTTGATTCGTGTACAAGTTTTTTTTTTGTTTCAATGCAAGAGGTCTGCTCATTTTGTCTAATAAGTAACATAAATGATTAATTGCTTTGGTACCACTATCTTGATTATTTTACAGAAAAGATCATGTTCGTTATTCTTCCTCTGTTACAATAAACTGACTCAAGTAAGCCCTTTCAAGCCCACCAGAAAAAGCCCATCGTAGTAACCTACCATGTAATTTTCTGAAGTATTTTTGTGCCAATTCCTCTCCTCTGAAGTGACGGATGAACCTGTAAATCACTGAAGATAGTCATATGAACACATGATGGGGGGATAATCTTTGGTTGAATGTGGAGGAGTAACAGAAGGGGACATGAAAGAATATGTATCGAGTATAGCCCAGACCATAAAACATTCAATTATGTAAACCTTATACGCTTTATGGTTAAACTCCCTTTCACTAATCAATTCAAAGACTCATGCCTAATGCTACATAAAAGTTTCCACTGAAATGAGCTATAATCAGTGCACAAAGACAGAATTCATAAACGACAAATTTCTTCTTGCCAATAAATGCTCATCCATTTCATTTGGAAAACATAGCACAATAGTGATAAATCCAGCTTTGAAAAGGATACATACAACGCCTGTACTGCACTTAGGGATCAAGATTACCCACATTGTGCTATTGCTTCTTGCAACGAGGTTATTCATTCAGTCGAATTAATTCGCCAAGTTGGTAATTCGAAAACTAATTACCGTATCCAGAATGCCATGCGAAATTCAACTAAAATTAGCCCTTTGGCACGAAATGTGTTGACACTGTAAAATCAAGAAGCGTCTATTAACTGGAAATTCTTGTGAACACGAAGAGAGGAGAAGTCACCACGACGTCATGGACGGAGGCGGTGAGCCCCACGTCGGAGACGGCACGTCCGAAGCCGACGAGCCGCTGCTCCCCCCGCCGCCCCAGCCCGAGGTCCAGCTCCAGGCCCAGGAACCGCCTGTCATCCCCTCCGTCGTCGTCGCCCTCCAGAAACCTGGCGCCGCAGAAGACGGACACGACCAGGAAGCTGTGCGCCACGGCGGTGCGGAGCTTCCGGATGTCGATGGGCTCCGGCCCCGCGGCGGCTCCCGGCGCCGATGGGCGGATGGCGCAGGAGTGCGCGCAGGCGAGCATGAGGGCCTGGAGGTGGGCCGGGTCGACGAGGGCCGGGTCCATGGAGATGGAGATCGGCGGGAGCCTGGGCCTGGGCCTGGCGATGCGCCTGAAGGGGTTCAGAAGACTGCGAGCGTGGTGAGACGCGGCGGAAGCCTGTTCACGCCGGCGGCCATGGGTGACGACTGACGAGTGGTGGTGGCGGGCGAAGGTGGAGCTCTGTGTGGGGCTCTGAACTTCTAAGGGCCCTTTTGTTTGGGCGTTTGGAGGCTTTTCCACGGAAATAAGCAGCCCTAGCAGCCAAAAGGCCTCGCGGCGCGTTGGGCTTCGGCGGAAGCCGGGCGATTTGCTTCAGACGGAAAAAAGCAGCGTGCGAGGTGCTTCGCGAGCTTCCCCGCGAGTGAACCGAAGAGACTTCCGATATAGGTCATATCGTTGCTTGTTATTACGACAGAAATGCCACCGAACGGACCGTGCAACCCCAGCCCGAGCAGAGCAGATCGAACTGAGCATTTTTCTTTTTCCCTTATCCTCTTCCTTCGTGACAGGAACCCGAGCGAGGCTCTAGGGTTCGTCGCCGCCGATCCGCCGCCGCACCTCGCTGCACCACCGCGCCTCCCCCGCCGCACCACCACGCCTCCCCCGCCGCCACACCCGCTCCCACCGAGCGCCCCAGCCGCCGAAGCTCCGACGCCCCCGTTGCCGTTCCGTCCTGGACGCCGCCGTCCTCCACCTTCTCCGCCGTCCTCCACGCTCCACTCTCCGACGCCGCCGACGAAGCCACCCCGCGCCGCCACACTACCCCGCCGCCCCGCCTCCGTCCAGCAAGGTGATTCTGGTTGATTCTGGTTATCCAAACAGAAAGGGGTTCCTAGCTCCTTACAAAAACAATACATACCATATTCCGGATTTCCGTCGAGAAGGGCCACCAACGAAGAAGGAAGAAATTTTCAACCATGCCCACTCATCGTTGCGAAATTGCATTGAGCGCATCTTTGGGATCTTGAAAAATAAGTGGCGCATTTTGAAGGGCATCCCTCATTTCGACTTGGTTACACAAAAGCGAATTATCATTGCTTGTTGTGTGCTTCACAATTTCATTAGAGACTCCAACTTGCGTGATAAGCAATTTGATCGATGTGATGCAGATGAGAATTACATGCCCAAGGTTCAAAGGCAAGCAATTACCTTGTCCAGTGACCATGTGTCGGGTGCACTACACACAAGAGGCATGAATGGAACACGCGACGACATTGCCAACGCATTGTTCATTTCTAGACAACGTTAGAACTCATTGATCTTGCTAGTATAATGTAGTGGAATTGTATTTTGAACAACTATATATTCGTAATGGTTATGTAATGATAATTTTACGGATATGAAGTTTGACTTGAATTTTATATGCACATGTTATTTATTACACGTGAGAGCAGCAACAAAACAATTCTGATGACTATAAAGGGTGTTTCAGACAATTCAACAATCTACAGTCAGACAGCCAGCTAGGTTGCCAAAGACCTCCACTGAAAAAAGCCAGCTTCCCTGGACAGCACTTTTCTGCACAGCACCCACAGCCAGCCACAGCCAACCCAAACAAAAGGGGCCTAAATGGGCCGGCTTTTTCCGCATGGGTCTATACTAGAAATTTTTGCAACTGTTTAAAAAAAAGGAAAACTCCAACCTCTCTCCTCCTCCTCCTCCTCCTCAATCTCCATTCTCCCATCCCCAATCCGGACGTCCTTTTCTTCCTCCGGCCGAGCCCCACTGCCCCAGGATCGCCGGAATTGATCCGCCATCCCACCAGTATAGATCGCCATCCCAGTTCCCTCCCGCCTTAGATCTTCGAGGTAATTTTTCTTCGAACCGTTCGACCTTCCCATGAACAACCGTTTGTTTGCTCTTACATCGCAAATGTGTGCGGCTCCTCTCCAAATCTGCTCAAATTATTTTCGCTCGCGTTTGATTTTAGCGCCTCGTCTCGGTGCCCCTGCTGCGGAGCCGGTGATGATTTTTCTTCTTATTTAGTTGGTTTGCGTGGATCCCTTGCGGCGGCCTGTCATGTGCGAACTGGGGTGGGGATTAAATTGATTTGGTCTTAACTGGTTAGTTCCTGACCCGATTTCGTGGGGTTGCTTCTATATGTTGTGCCCGATTGGGCCTCCGTGAGTATCGCTTTGATCCATGTATTTTCTTTAGAAATAATCTGCCTGTGCTAGGGATTGAATCCACAATTCCTATCTAGAGATATGGATGATGAAAAAATCGGGGCTCTCTGGAAATAATTTGGTTGGTGTTCTTGCTGGTGATCTCCTAGGATCAACCAATTAAACAGTCATGCTATGTTTAGTTTTGTCATGTGGTTACGTTAAAAATGGTAGCTGTTAGTACATTATATTTGTGGATGTGCTTAACTGTTTATCCATTTTGATCGAATCTCTGTAATCTTCATAGCCTCCTGGATATGCTGCATAAGCACATTATATGTCTTTCTTTCATTGTGTAATAACTGGACCAACCACTTGCTTTCCTTTGGCAGGTTGGCATCCGGGCAAAACTTTTTAACGTGCACAGTGATGTATGTATGAACACCTATTCAAGGAATTAAGCAGGACATACTTCTGTTTCCTTTCAGGCCATTTGTCTTCTGCAATAGTCCCTTGTTCTTTTCAGCAGAGCACAGCTTGCATTGTCAGATTTACTAGTACAAGATGCCCATGTCTGGCAATCAGACGCAGTCGAGTGGCCATGAGCTACCAGATGCTCAATGCCTAGTTTGCACAAGACCTTTTACTTTGGATACTGAAGTGACCAATAGCTTTGAAGCTTTAGCCATATGCAGGGAGTGCAAGGAGACTCTGATTAATCAGAACGAAAGAGATGTAACAACCAGCAGTAATCAGCATAGAAGACAAAGAAGGCAGAGGTCGAGGACTGCAAGTCTTGAATCTAGTGAGGATGCATTCTCACAGCAGTTCTCCCAAGTGATCAACTTAGCTAGACAAGGACATGAAGCAGATACTGATTCTCCAACAGTTGTGCGACAGCTGGCATCTTATAATTCTACACCAAACCAGTCCCAAAGGTGGCATGCTTCGGATGATGAGAGTGATGGCCTCAATTATGTTGATTCTGTGTTTGATGAGCTTGAATCAAACATCAGTTTTGGTGACTATGGTGGGGACTCGGATGTTTCTCTAGATCAACATAGCATGATGGGAAGGGAGATTGCTGTTCAACTTGACAACGAGAGCTACATGAATACAGATACAGATATTGATCCCATGAATGCTGGAATGGATCAGTGGGATTCAGATTACCAAGAAGATGTGCAACTGGAAGAATCTGATTTTGATGAAGCGGTTGACACCATGCAGCACCACCAGCAGCAGTCGCGTGGCATTGGCCCAAGTGAATTGACCGGGTGGGAATCTGAAGATGGGGTATGGACGTGGAGAATGAATGTTAATCAGAGAGCAAATATGACCAACTTGCTGACAGAAATGGAAGGGCCAGATATAGCGACGCCTTTTGTAGGGAACCCTGGTGATTACGCTGATGCAAGACAGTTTGAGATGATTCTTCAACAATTTGCTGAGGACAACAATTCGAGAAGAGGAGCTCCACCTGCAGCGACATCCTTTGTTGGAAATCTCCCATCTCTGGTTATCTCCACCAGGCACGAGGCAGATGGTGGTGTCATCTGTCCAGTCTGCAAAGACTTGATGCCTGTCAAAACTAGAGCAAAACAGCTACCATGCATGCATCTGTACCATTCGTCGTGCATCTTGCCATGGCTTAGTTCTAGGAATACATGTCCAGTTTGCCGATATGAACTTCCTACGGATGACCCAGAATTTGAGAGGTCCAAGCGAGCCACAACCAATGAAAGAGATGTCCATGGGGTGGAGGAACACACCCATGTGCAGGAAACTGTTGAGGAAATTTTTGATGAAGCAGAGGCTGAAGAAACTAACTATACGTCTGCTGGTGCAGTGGAAGTGACTAATACAAGTGAACATGGTGTTCATGTTGGAGAGCAGTCAAACAGAGCACGCGATCGCACTAGATGGCTGTTCATTGCAGCTGCTCCAGTAGTAAGCTTTGTCGGTTTAGCTCTAGTTTTGTGCTTTGCAAACCCTGCTAGTAGTGGTAGAAGGCGATTGTGCCGTGGATCTTAGAGTGCATCTGCAGCACATGTAGATACAAAAAGAAGTTGGTGGTCCATGTTCTAGATATCCAGTACATGGCCGATACCAAATTTACTTTGTGATGACACACTTGTGTTAGTGCCCCATTAAAAGTCTGATTTGAAGTTTCGGCAATGGTATCAATGAGGTGATCCATTGAGCCGTTCTTGTAACCAGCTCAAAACCATAATTCTACCGTCACTTTGCTCATCTAAGAGCCGTTCTTGTAACCAGCTCAAAACCATAATTCTACCGTCACTTTGCTCATCTAAGCAAAGCGTGAATTGAAGCTTGCTGTTATTAACTCCTAATTGTGATTGGATGTCAATGCTCATTTTGCTGCAACCATAATTAAATCTCTGCTTCAAAATTCCGTCCATGTGTTAATGATCGAGTCGGCATTGATGCTGAAATCTGGATATATTCCTTCTGTTGAAGAAAGTCTGGATATTTCTGCACCTTACACAAGGTCCGAGTTCCTTACTACCAGGGGCACATTTATGCCCATGACGACGCCGGTTATCCATATGGTTGCGACTCGGGAGAGCTCAGTTCTTCGGTGTATTTGATGCAGTCAACAGACATGGACCAGTTACAAGCAGCAGTCTCCTCTCGTCAATTATGTCTGGCCAACTGGTCATGCTGCTGTGACTAGCACAAAAGCATTTTCATACCACTCTTCAAAAGCAGATGCGCAGAAGAGCTAAATTAGCATGGCTCTACTCCCCTTTTTTATCCTCCTATTATCGATTTGTTCCTGCAAATCCGATGACCGCCTAACACCTGCAAAGCCACTCTTACCTGGGGACAAGCTCGTCTCCAACGGTGGCGTCTTTGCCCTTGGTTTCTTCTCCCTCGACAACTCCACTGCAAACCAATATGTAGGCATATGGCACCATAACATCCCGGAGCAGACATATGTCTGGGTGGCCAACCGCGACAACCCAATCAGAAGCGGTTTGTCTGGGAAGTTGGTTCTGAGCAACAGTTCTGACCTTATCTTGTCAGATTCCAAAGGCCGTATCCTTTGGACGACGTCGAACAATGTCACCACCGGGGGTGATGGAGCTGTGGCGCTGCTGCTCGACACAGGGAACTTTATAGTCCAGTCGTCGAACTTCACACAGGTATGGCAGAGTTATGATCATCCGACCGACACCATCCTCCCCGGTTTCAAGTTATGGACGAACTACAAGACCCACACAGCACTGCGCATCGTTGCTTGGAAAGGTTCTCAAGACCCATCCACCGGAAAATACTTCCTCAGTGGTGACCCCAGCACGGGTTTCCAGTTCCTCATCTGGCGTGAGACAAGCCTGTACTGGCGCAGTGGGCTGTGGAACGGTGCGGAAGCCTCGGACAAACACGGATACATGTGGTCCCAGATCGTCGATGATGGGGAGGAGATCTACATGACATACAACATGGACAACAACTCTCGGATATCACACGTGAAGTTGGACTACACGGGCGACGTGATGCTCAGGATCTGGATTAACCAGTCATGGCTGGTTTTGTTCAAGCTCCCAGGTGATGGCTGCCACCATTACGGCTCCTGTGGTCAGTTTGGTTACTGCGATAGCACAGTAGTATCCACCGGGGAATGCAGGTGCCTCGATGGGTTTGAGCCGGCGGACGGCTTCAGTGTCAACTTCTCCAAAGGATGCGTGAGAAAGGAGGCGCTGAGATGCCGCGGCGACCAATTCTTGACCTTGCCAGGGATGAAGGTGCCTGACAAGTTTGTGTATGTGAGGAACAGAAGCCTTGAGGAGTGCACTGCTGAGTGTGCTCGCAACTGCTCCTGCACTGCGTATGCTTACACCAACTTGAGCAGTATCCTCGCGACGGGTGGACCATCAAGATGCTTGGTCTGGACAGGGGAGCTTGTTGACTCGGAGAAGGCGCCCGGTTTAGCTAGTACCAACCTGTACATTCGGCTTGCCGGCTCTCCTGGTGCGTACGATTCCATGCCTTCTTTTGTTCTTTTGATCTGCTGTGAGCCTGTGACATTTGTGCCTTAAAATGTATATCGTGCCACCTCTCTCGATGGATCTTAATAGGAACAGCAGCACGTGAAACTACGAACACCAACCTTTTCTATCAGGGACATATAATAATTAATATTGAACAAACTCGGCAACTGACATTACTCAGTGTGCTATGTTCAGTTCAGACATTTTTAACACTAGCTAGCAAGTTACTTTTGGTGTCTACAAATCTTTTTATTTGAAACGAAACCTGTAACTATATTTGAGATGCATTTGGTAGTATCTCCTTTGGTATATTAAGGTACAGCGGTATATTTTTCTCATAGAGAAGAGGGTCAATGCATACTCTCACAAGCTATGCTTGAATCTTGATGCAGTACTCTTTTTCTTCACAGGACACAGTTCTGCAGTAAACAACAAGAGTGGTGTCCGTGTGGTATTAAAGATTGTACTCCCAGTTGTATCATTGCTGCTGATACTCACATGCATATATCTTGTGCTTGTATGCAAACTAAGAGGTAGAACAAGGGATGCCAGTTTCCTGTAATACGGTGCTCATGTAATAGTGTTGAGTGTTGATGTTACTGATATATCTGTAGGGATACGAGTTAACAAGAAAAGAGAGGTTCTGGGACACTCCAGCATTTCGCAAGAAGTTTGGGATCAAAATTTGGAACTCCGGTCTATTAGGTTCGAAGACATCTCCACTGCAACAAACAATTTCCATGACACAAACAAACTTGGAAAAGGAGGTTTTGGAAATGTCTATAAGGTTGTCTAAAACTTTGACCTTGTCAATTAATTACAACATTTTAAAATGTATTTAATTTTCTCCTGGTAAATTTATTTTATTGATGACTAAATGACACAGGGAACACTGGAAACGGGAAAGGAAGTTGCTGTTAAAAGGCTTAGCCACGGTTCTGAGCAGGGGATAGAGCATTTTAGAAATGAAGTGGTTCTAATAACCAAGTTGCAGCACAAGAATCTAGTTAGACTTCTTGGCTGCTTTACTCATGAGGATGAGAAGCTGCTTATTTATGAATACTTGCCAAACAAAAGCCTAGACAAGTTTATTTTTGGTATGTTCTAATCACATACTCTAGAAAGTACTCTTGAATTGACAAAAACAAACTTGTTTGCCTGAACAGCTTACTAGATGCCCCACACTCATGTACGTGCACATCCTCTTCCTTGCAGATATTGCAAGAAAGTCTATGCTTGATTGGCCAAAAAGGTTCAAATAATCAAAGGGGTGGCTAGAGGACTTCTATATCTCCACCAAGATTCGAGAACGTCAATAATCCATAGGGACCTCAAACCAAGCAACATCCTGCTAGATGCAGAGATGAACCCAAAAATATCAGATTTTGGAATGGCAAGGATCTTTGAAGGCAACGAGCAACAAGAAAGTACCAAACGAGTTGTTGGGACGTAGTAAGTAACTCTTGGACTAGCTCTTGATCTCAAAAAAATTATGCGCTTGACATAACTGAACTGCTTATATGTACTTTCTTCTGAAATACTATTCAAACAGCGGTTACATGTCGCCTGAGTATGCGATGGAGGGTATTTTTTCCGTCAAATCTGACACCTACAGCTTTGGTATTTTGCTGCTGGAGATTGTAAGTGGATTAAAGATCAGCTCACCTCATCATCTTGTGATGGACTTTGAAAACCTCGTATCATGTGTAAGTGTTGCTTGACGTGTTATGAAATTGTTCAGATTCTGATAACTTAGCAAATTTAAATTACGAACTTGGAGGTGATGTTTCAGGCATGGAACCTGTGGGCAGACGGAAAAGCAATGGATTCGTGGACGCATCGGTAACAGGGAGCTATTCGCTTGATGAAGTGTCGAAGTGCATCCACGTTGGGCTCCTGTGTGTGCAGGACAGCTCCAGTGCTAGGCCACTCATGTCGTCGGTCGTGTCCATGCTGGACAGTGAAGCCATGCCACGCCCAATTCCCAGGCAGCCTATGTATTTCGCACAGATAAATTACAGAACCGAGGAGAAATACTCCAGCAATGTTGCAAGCCTTACGTCGATGGAAGGGCGCTAGCTGGCTGGCCTTAGGATCTCACTTTGATAGCTGAGTAAATGTAACTTTGCTACCGATTAAATAAGTGAGATTACAGAAGAATGTACCGTTTGCAATAAATAGAAGGTTATTTCTATGCTAATTGCAACTTTGCAAGATCGAAAGCACTTTGCCGATCTTTTAGCAAAATTGCAAACCGGAACTGGCCGGCCAACAATTTTTACGGAATGCATGTTTTGTAGCCGTGGAAGTTCCTGATAATTTGATTCATTGTATACACACCATGGAAAAAATCTGGTTGAAATTAACTTCATGTATAGCGACAACCTGATAGTGTGAGTGCCCCTATCATTTGTCCATGAATTACTGCAGCTGCTATCTGGACTTTGGCCAAACTGCAACTAGTGGACCTGGAATCGCAAACGTGGCCAAATAGAATGTTCAAGGTACAGAAAAGTCCGAGCAGTACGTGTTTCATACATACTCTCTTCTCCATTTTTGCTCGTCACAAGCATATGCCAAAGAATGCCGGATGGAGTTTTTATCCTTCTGTTCTTGTTTTGTTTCTGCAAAGGCAATGATCGCCTAACACCTACAAAACAAAACCACTCTCCCCCGGCGACACGCTCATCTCAAAGGCGGTGGCATTTACGCTCTTGGTGTCATCAGATAATTCTACATCATTACAAAGTAATGACTATTCACCCAAAAGCCTACATGAGATGTTGTTATGATATTGTAATGTAATATTTACGGTAAATATGAAATTTGAAACTAACCATGCCATTGTTCTCTTGGACGACAATTCTGCAGCTAACGAAAAAAGGAATGGTTTTACTGAGATTGTACTCCTGGTTGTGGGTTGTCTGTTGATAGTCATATGTACATACCTTGGATGCAAGGGCAAGAGGTAGAACAAACTTTTATTCACCTTGCTCCCTCAGAAACTAATATCAGTTTGGAGTTCATTTGAAAAAAAAATGATTTAAGTACCTGTCAGGTAAACGCAGCAGGAAAGTTCAGAAGAAACATAAGCCAAAACACCCGAATGGTTCTGACAAATTTGGGAAAGAAGAAACAAAACCTTTATCTCTATCTTTGATGACATTCTCATTGCAACAAAAAACTTCTCTGATTACAACATGCTTGGAGAAGACGGTTTCGGAAAATGTACAAGGTAATGAACAGTTTTAGCTTGACAACTTTTGTAGAAGAATTATTTTTGTTGTTCTTTTGTTAACCTGAAAATGATGTGTTCAAGCAGGGACTGTTTGAAGGTGGCAATGAAGTGGCTCTCACAAGGTTTAGTATGGGTTCTGGGCAAGGGATATAGAGGAGTTTAGGAATGAAGTAGTCTGATTGCCAAATTGCAGCACAGTAACTTAGTTAGGCTTCTTGGTTACTGCGTTCATGATGATCAGATGATGGGAAGTTACACATCTACGAATACTTACCTAACAAAAGCTTGGATGCCTTCCTTTTTAGTACTTACATACTTGCGTTCAAGTCTCACAAAAAATATTACATTAACTAAAGTGTTGCTTTCTATGACTGACAAAACATTTCTTTTTTACGGACTTGGGAGATGCTACAAAAAAAAGTGCTTGATTGGCTGACCCGGTTCATGGTCATTAACAGGACAGCAAGAGGGCTTCTTTATCTCCAGTTCTCCACCGAGATCTCAAAGCGAGCAACATCTTGATGGGCAGAGAAATGAGTCCTAAAATATCTGATTTCGGCATGGCAAGAATCATTGAAGGAAACGAGCAGCAAGCAAACACTAACCGCGTTGTTGGAACATAGTAAGTAATTTATGCACGAGCTGATGCTCACAACAACAACAACAACAACAACAACAACAACAACAACAACAAAGCCTTTTTTCCCAAACAAGTTGGGGTAGGCTAAGATACCATAGTGAGCTGATGCTCACTATGGTATTTTATTGGATTCATTCAAGCAGTGGTATTTTCTTAAAGCATGGCTAATCCTTTTTATGGCCTTGGATATTTTTTTAGGTATATCAAGCACTTTGGACATCTTCTTCCCATCATGAACCCCGTTGCATGGGCATGTGGTTAGCATTGCCTCCGGGTCGAGCTCAATCTTAGAAGAAGTAGTTCTCGAAATAGGATGTCGCCCCGCTATATTAATATAGCAACCACCAATACACACGAACCGAAAGACAAGCTGGGGAAGCAGCCAACAAGCACCCAAAAAAGAAGAAAAAAAGAAAAAAGAAAAGGAGACATAGGCGGGAAGACTAAACGAAGTTGACCCGCAACCGCTGCGCCCTCCGAAGAAGTACCACCACACTCCTAGTAGCGAATCATAGAGTATCAAGTAGCACCTTCAAGAAGGAAAGTAATCGTTGCTGCCCGGACCAACGCGCTAGTCCTAGGGTTTCCCCCGGCACTCTGGGGAAGTGGATGGGGTATCCACGACGCCCTCCAGGAAGGTATGATGTTGCCCGAGGGCAGCACCGCGTCGGTGTCGGACGAGCCTACAAGGATTTCTCCCGAACACACCCTATCCACAACCCCGGACGATTCCTAGCACAGGAGCCCCGCAAGGAAAACCTCACCATCCCAGACTCGCCGACCACCACCTTGCGCCACGACGGTCAGGAAGCCGCCATCGTCGTCTCACCGAAGCAACCGCCGCGAGGTCTACAAACCGGAGGTGAAGAGTAGCTCGACTAGGGGTCAGCGATACCGCGGCCGCGCGGGAGGGAACTACCGTAGTCAACCAGACGCGACAGCAGGGCACACCAGTCCCAGTTAGGTCCGGCCGGGCCCAGCGGGCCCATAAAGCCCTCGCGGAGGCACACCAGTCCTAATAGGGTCGGGACGGGCCTAGATCGGGCCCGTGAAGCCCGTCTTCACGCTGCAACCGGAGCGGCCGCCGTCGTCGCTGCTCCCCTGCACGAACACAACCACCTCCAACTGCAGATCGGGACACACAAAAGGCAGGCCAGCCCGCCCAGACCCAGATCGGGCCTGAATGGGCCAGATCTGGGCCGACTAGCCCAGGCGGCGCCGCCCCTCTGCACCCCGCCGTCCAGCCATGGGAGCCGCCCCTCCGCACAACTGGATCACCGCCGTGTCGCCACCACTCGGCCTGGACCGAACCACCGCCGCCCCTAGCCGCACCGCCGTCGGAAGGGTGGAGCCCCGACACCACCACTTCAGACGCAAGGAAAAGCAGGCCGCCGCCGCCGGCACCGCCCGGGCCAAGCCCGGCCGCCCCTGCCGTTGGCAGCGACAGGGGAGTGGAGAGAGGAGGTCGCTGAGGGGGGCAGAGAAGGAGGGCGCTCCGCCGCCTCAGGGGGGCGATGGGAGCGCGGAGGGGGAGGGGTTCGATTACACCCTAAGAGTAGATGTAGTCAGAAGAAGTAGTTCTCTATAGCATGAACATGCCTGTAATGCAAATCACCAATTATATGGCCACAAAGAAAGGAGCCGACGACCATAGAGTGCATGCCACACATAGTGTTAGTAAAAGTGTGAGAAGTCGTCGGTCAAGGATTTTTCGAGTCAACAATCATCTGAGACATTCTGCTCAAGCTATAAACCGAGGAACAACAAAGGAGATGGACCGGTTGAGGAACAAGTAAGAGACGGAGATGGTGAAAGTGCATGTTGCCCCCATGCGTGGTTTTGGTAATTAATGACAATCCCTATGGACTAATGTTTTCATTGAGACATTCTTATAGATCTTGTCCATAGGGAAATATTGGAGTTCATGTGTTGGACTCTAGAAGCTTACATGATGACCAATGTTCTATTCATGGGGTTATATGAAGAATGGTCATATATTGAGTTGAGCATATTGTAAGTATGTCTTGAAGGATTTAAGACATCATCTTTGTGAAGAAAGAATGAAAGATACAAGGTTGATCAAGACTAAGTGCAAAGAGTGGATTCAAGTTGATCAAAACATAAAGCTAAATGATGTACCATGTGGGATCATGTGATCCAATGGTATGGTAAGAAAGTGTCCATATAGCTTTGTGAACTAACCCATTATGTGTGTGTGTGGCATTCCTTTGTTGGGTTAGGTATCTCTCCATGGGTTTGCATCAAAAGGAAGTTTTCTTATAGCTCATGGAGGATGATGTCAAGTGGTGATCGTCATCAAGGTTGAGTTGTGCAAGTTCAAGATGGGCATCTAGAAGATATCATATGCTTGAAGATTGAAACCCATTTGGAGATAATGGTCAAGTGAAGATGTGCCTAAGAGAGGCACTCCCATCTTGGTGTATGGGGGAGCGATATATGAGTCTTCACCAAGCAAAGCGCAATCAAGAAAGGTGGTCCACTTGAAGAGATCAAGATCGCATCATCTAGATCAAGTGGAATGCGCAAGGCAAAGGTATGATCTTGATAGGGTTTCTATTTTACCGGTCTCATGATGTTAGTAAGAGACCGGGTTATTTGTTAGACGCCGTTCTATCAAGAGGGACTCTCAAGTGAGTAACTTGATCGCACCTTTGTGGGGAGCTCAAACCTTTGCATACTTGGCATATCATGTTTCTTGGTTCTTACTTGGATTTTCTCCTTGTTGGATTTTGGTGCTTGTTGTGATCTTCATGACAAGCTCAAGTTCACCGAAAACGGATTTCGTATGGATAACTTGTTGCGTTTTCGGTTTTGGAGGTTTTACCGGTTATTCCTTTTTTAGAGAGGTTTTACCTTTCTACATTTGTTTTTACCCTCCCTTGTTGAACTATGATGTTTCTCCGCCCGATCTTATAGAGATCGTTGTGGTCATTCCAACGAGTCTAAGAACATTGAAAATAGAGTTCGTATGCGAAAGTTCTACCTGTTATGGTGTCGGTGTTTTCTGCAGTTTTACACGGGCGGTAGTACCGCCCCTACTACCACGCCTAGTACCAGATCTCGTTTTTGGTACTGGTTTCGAGCGGTTTTTTACCCGGTAGTGATCCGGTAGTACCGGGCATCCGGTAGTACCGGGAAAGGCCCGGTAGTACCGCCCCGGGGCGAAAAACAGCCCAACGGGCAGTTTTTCGGGGACCTATTTAAGGGGCCCTTCTTCCCAATGGTTCCTAAGCACTTGAGCACATTTTTCCCCTCTCTCTCTCCTCCATTGTTAATCTTTGGAAAAGCTTGCCTATCTCTCAATCCCTCACATGGTTCTTGCATATCTTTGAGGGAAAAGTGAGAGGAGATCTAGATCTCAATTCCACCAACCTAGTAGATCTTGATCTTGGAGTTCTTGGTGTTTCTCCTCCATTGTTCTTCCTCTCTTATTCCCCCATAAGCATTTGTTGCTTTGTTGGAATCTGAGAGTGAAGGACTTGAGCACTTCTCGTGTTCTTGCCATTGCATTTTGTTGCATCGGTTTGCTCTCTCCACGAGGTTTCGTGGAAGTGAAAGTTCGTGAGCTTGTTACTCTTGGGTCGTTGGACCCTAGACGGTGTTCTTGAGGCCTTTTGTGGTCAAGGCCTTTTGTGGCTAGTTGGGACCTTTTGTGGTCACTTGGGAGCTCCCAATCCTTGTGTAGGTTGTGCCTCAAGATTGTTGTAAAGGCTCCGGATTCCGCCTTGAAGGATTCCGATAGTGGAAGGTGAACCGAGCTTTTGGGCAAGGTTCATCGGAGAATAGGGTGAGGCCATTTGTGGCGTTTGAGTTTGAAACTCACACCCCTCCAACGAGACGTACTCCCATAAAAGGAGGAACTCGGAAATACATCATCGTCTCCGCGTGCCTCGGTTATTTCTATAGCCGAGCTCTTTACTTATGCACTTTACATTGTGATAGCCTTCGTGCTTGAAGTCCTTTATCTTGCTATCACCTTGTTGGTTGTCTTGCTTAGCATATGTTGTTGGTGCACATAGGTGAGCCTAGTATATTTAGGTTGTATGCTTGTTAAATTAAAACACCTAGTTTTATTCCGCATTTATCAAGACTAAACCGGAAAAGTTTTAAATCGCCTATTCACCCCCCTTTAGGCGACATCCTTGTCCTTTCAGATGGGCCCTTAAAGAGGCCGAGGAACAACTAAGGAGATGAGCCTAAGTTATTAATTGTTCTGCTAAAGAGGCTGAACAATGTGTTTGTGTTTTGTGCAAATAATTACCCCAATTGTTGATGCTATGTGCAATAAACTCTAGGATTGTGGTTTTGTGCAACAAAAACCCAATAAAATGGTTTCATGTGCAATTTTCTCTCTTACACATGACGTGGAATTCAGTCGCCCAGGTTTGCATCCACTTGGCGCCGAATAATGACATTCCACTACTACCGCTCTCCGCACATGTTCTCTCTCTCTACATGGCTTGAGTCCTGCACCCCAAATCAGTCGGAGGAGACAACATTGTCGCTCCTTAACCAGACCCCGCGTGACAACTCCTCTGCCCAGCTAACTCGGCACCGCCTCCATATCTCGGGTAAGAAAGAAGGCTACAATGGTGACCAGAAGGACGACAACTGGATATGTAGTCCTGCCTCACTCCACATCGAGGAAGTGGCCCGTACACACATTGGTGCCTCCTACTCAAAACTCACATTCCAGAAAGGGGCGAGTAAAACAAGAAGATGCAGTGGCGAAGCCAGGGCCTGGCAACCCCAGGCAGCTGCCCGCGCTCTGCCCTGGAATCTCCTTTGAAGTTGTAGCAAGAAACGAAGAACCGATCAAAAAATCATGGGCAAACGACCGTCAGCTGGAAATCCTTTGTACTTTGCCCAGGCTCTCTTGCCGAGCTGGCTCCACCACTGAGTAGATCGATAACACGGACTAACAGCGATGAGTGTGGCACGCGAAGACCGCATTTCTGCTTGTATTGTTCCACCGAGAGAGGTGGGAACCTACTGCAGGAGAGTTATCACAAAGAAAGTGTGAGATAGAAGTGAGCGCATAGTGAAGTGGATTTACAACCCAGCCACCCAGGTTCAAGTCCTCAGCAGACGCACATATATTTGGGTTCTTATTATTTTCAAAAAATACGGTAGGGAAGCCCCCTACCGTATTCCTTTTCAAGAAAAAGAAAAGGCGAGAGAGTTCATGTGTAGCATGTCAAAAATAAAGTAAAATCGTATGCACAAGGAAAAAACAAAGGCCAGCGCTATGCGTCAGTTGGCTGTAGGGAGGCCTCCCTACAGCCGCCTTCGGAGTCGTCAGATTCACTTAATTGAAACGATCTCACGCGTCCGATCTATTTAGCAAAATGTTTCGCATGTTGTACTTTGTGTCTGTGTATGCAACATTGCATGTAGCAAAAAAAATCAGAAAATGCTGCGTTCGATAAACGTAGCAAAAAAAATCAAACACAACTTTTTTTGGTCGCATGTAGCACTATGTGTAGCAAAAAAAAATCTGATATGTAAACACAACTTATAGCAAAAAATGTTGTAACACTTTAAACAGAGCCATGTAGCAAAACCCAAAAAGTTATGCAACAAATCCCCGTTTAGTTGTACCAAAGCGTGTCACTTATGCAACAAAAAACTCAGAAAATCCAACATTTGTGTCTAACTCATCCAGCACTACACGAGCACATATGCAACATTGCAACAATCTCTCTATATCATGTGCACATAAAACATTGTAGCACTTTGCCCATACTAACCAAACAAAAAAGATATAGTCATTTAGCAAAAACGGACACTGCATGCAACATGAAAAAATCCCCAAAAAGCTAACCTTCACCGTTGGTCATGGAAGCACCGCCATGGCTGATTTGAGATCACCGGTCACAATTTCCTCATGCCAGAGGCTCGTCTCAAAACTAGCTCGACCTAATTAGCTTGTGTCATCCTCTTCCATATGTCCGGCTGACGGCCTTGTGTGTGGAGGTGCTGACATGGCGTATATGGCGAGATCTGCTATGGCGACCAGCAGGAGGAGCGGCGCACACGGGTCGGTGGAGGCTACTGCTGCACTCGATGGCGCTACTTCTCGGAGAAGGAGAGTCGGGCACGAGCACCAACCTCGCCGGCCGGAGCTCGGCAGGACGCGGCCATGTCCATTGCGGCCAGAGCTAGGGGAGGAGGCGGCGGAAGGGCGAGGGCCGCGGCGGCTCCTCGGTGAGCAGTGGGACTCCGCCGGCGTTGGTAGCCATCGTAAAAGCACAACTCTCACTTCGTTGGATTCCCCTGGATACACGGAGGAAGAAGATATGGACAGTGAACCAGTGGCGGAGCTAGCTCGTGCATGGAGCCCGGGCAAAGTCTAAGTGCATTCTGATTAATCAGCGTTTGACAGCACAATTCTTTTACTTTAATCATCAACGCATGATAGCAATACAAGGGAGTGCATCAGCTTAGCCCGGGCAGCTGCCCGGGCATGCCGGGCCGTGGCTCCGCCACTGCAGTGAACGCTGCGTGGAGACAAACCGACTGACGTATGCGCAAGAAAAAAATTCAAGTTTACGTGGAGAGAGATCAGTGGGCTCCACCTTGTATATGACGTGTCACTTTTCATTGGAAGGTTGGGGAAGCAAGGAGAACCAAGGATTTGTAGGGAGATTAGAGTTTGGAAGGATTCGCTAACACGCCCCAGCGAGTATAAGTGTTTTTGTTTTTGAGGAGTAAACAAATAAAAAGAAAAGGCCTTTCCTCCTCACACGGGATGGGCTGCTGGGCCAATCTGCTGGACCGTCTATAGCACACCACCCGATCCAAAACATGTTTACAGCGAACAACACCAGGCTAACCCTGGAACCTGCACTCGCAGAGCGCCGCTTCCTCCTCCCAGAAATCCGATGCCTCCTTCTCCCCACCTCGCCCTCGCGTCTCTCGGGAAACCTCTCCGGCGGCCAGCGACCTTTTTCGCCAGCGATGGTCCCTCGTAGGCATGGTGAGTAACTTATTCTCTCCGTCCCCCCGTTTCTATCCTTTCTTGCACACAATCCACCCACCGCCAAAATAAATTCTTTTGTCAACACATCGGCGCCAAATTTGAGCGGCCGCTAAGTCAGTGCAAAACTCAAAGTGGAGATCCCTTTTGAACCCTACGCTGTACCGTCACATTTTTTGGGAACGTGTTTATCTTATATGGTTCTGTAGATTAATACCGCGTTTCCTTTGGCCAACGAAAATGGTGGAACTTGAAAGTGACGAAGAGCCTTTGGTTCACGAAGAAGCCATGCTGCATGATGATGATGATGGTACTGATGAGGAGTACATGGAGTCGGAAGATAATTCAGGGGAAGAGTTGCAGGCTGAACCTTCAAAGAAATCTATATATAACAAAGACGGGCTCCTTGAGAAGCTTGAGGACATAGCCTGGTGGTGGCTCTAGGTCAATAGTGCCAGAAACAATGCTTGTACGTCACACGTTGGGAACCCCAAGAGGAAGGTATGATGAGTGCAGCAGTAAGTTTTCCCTCAGTATGAAACCAAGGTTTAATCGACCAGTAGGAAAACGAGGTTTGCTTCGAAGGTGTTGGTGAAGGAGTGTAGTGCGGCGCAACACCAGGGATTCCGGTGCCAACGTGGAACCTGCACAACACAACCAAATTACTTTGCCCCAACTTAACAGTGAGGTTGTCAATCTCACCGGCTTGCTGAAAACAAAGGGTTAAACGTATCGAATGGAAAATGATGTTTGTTTGCATAAAACAGTAGAGAACAATGATTGCAGTAGATTGTATTTCAGATGTAAAAGAATGGACCGGGGTCCACAGTTCACTAGTGGTGTCTCTCCAATAAGATAACTAACATGCTGGGTAAACAAATTACAGCTGGGCAATTGACAATTGATAAGTGCATATAACATGCATGTGTGAGTTGTGGTGTCTACTATGAGATTCATTTGGGCATTACGACAAAGTACATAGACCGCTATCCAGCATGCATCTATGCCTAAATAGTCCACTTTCCGGTTAACATCCGTACCCCTTCCAGTATTAAGTTGCAAGCAACAGACAATTGCATTAAGTAATGTGCGTAATGTAAACAATACATTCATCCTTGAATAAAGCATTGCTGTTTTACCCCTAGTGGCAACAACACATCTACAACCTTAGAACTTGCTGTCACTATCCCAGGTTAAATAGAGGTTGAACCCAACTATCATGCATAAATACCCCCTCTTGGAGTTACAAGTATTCACGTGGCCAAGGCTTCAACAAGTAACGGAGAGCATGCAAGATCACAAATGACATAGACATGATAATATAATATTCAGCTCCACATAGGTATCAATATAAGTCAGATCCCAGCAAACACAACATGTAGCATTACAATAAGATGATCTTGATCATGATAGGCAGCTCACAAGATCTAAACATGATGGCACAAGTGGAGAAGACAACCATCTAGCTACTGCTATGGACCCATAGTCCAAGGATGAACTACTCACGCATCACTCCGGAGGCGGGCATGGCGATGTAGAGCCCTCCGGTGATGATTCCCCTCTCCGGCAGGGTGCCGGGAAGAGCTTCAGAACCCCCCGAGTTAGGGTTGACGACGGCGGCGGCAGCGAATATGTTCTGGATGAAAGGCTCGGTGTTTTAGGGTTTTCGCGTCTCGGGGAATAAATAGGCGAAGGGGCGATGTCGGCGGACCCCCGAGGGGCCCAAACCACCAGGCGCGGCGGGGGCCCACCCGCGCCTGGTGGTTTGGCCACCTCGTGGCTCTCTTCGTCTCTCCTTCGGACTCCGTGTACGTGCTGGAAAAATAGGGACTGGCCTTTTGTTTCGTGCAATTCCGAGAATATTTCCAGAAGTAACTTTCTGAAACCAAAAACAGCAGAAAACAGGGAACTGGCACTGTGGCATCTTGTTAATAGGTTAGTCCCAGAAAATGCATAAAAGTGATACGAAGTGTATATAAAACATGTAGCAAATGGTATAATATAAGCATGGAACAGCAGAAATTATGGATACGTTGGAGACGTATCAAGCATCCCCAAGCTTAGTTCTACTCGTCCTCGAGTAGGTAAAACGATAACAACAAATAATTTCTGAGGAGACATGCTTTCACACAATCTTGATCAATATATTGCAAGGCTCATGTCATGAATGAAGTGACTCAAAGCAATGATCTATAGTTTGCTAACAAATAGATAAAGAGTAAACAATGAATCATATAAGCAAAAACTTTTCATGAATAGTACTTTCAAGACAAGCATCAAAAAGTTTTGCATAAGAGGTAACTCATAAAGCAAAAGTAAAAGGCAACACAAAGGATGATTAAGTTTCAGCATTTGCTTTCAACTTGTAACATGTATATCTCATGGATAGTTGTCAACATAAAGCAATATAACAAGTGCAATAAGTAAATATGTAAGAATCAATGCACACAAAGTTGACACAAGTGTTTGCTTCTAAGATAGAAAGGAGTAGGTAAACTGACTCAACATAAAGTAAAAGATAGGCCCTTCGCAGAGGGAAGCAGGGATTAAATCATGTGCTAGAGCTTTTTAAGTTTTCGAAAGCATATAGAGAGCACAAAATAAGTATTTGAGAGGTGTTTGTTGTTGTCAACGAATGGTAGTGGGCACTCTAACCCCCTTGTCAACCAGACTTTCAAAGAGCGGCTCCCATGAAGGACGTTATTCTACCAGCAAGGTAGATCATCCCTCTTCTCTTTTGTTTACACATGTATTTTAGTTTCTTTATAGATGACACTCCTCCCAACCTTTTGCTTACACAAGCCATGGCTAACCGAATCCTCGGGTGCCTTCCAACATTCACATACCATGGAGGAGTGTCTATTGCAAAATTAAGTTGCTTACTGATAAATCAGGGCAAAACATGTGAAGAGAATTATTAATGAAAGTTGTAATTAATTGGGGCTGGGCACCCCGTTGCCAGCTCTTTTTGCAAATTATTGGATAAGCGGATGTATATGCCACTAGTCCAGGTGAAAGTCTGTCAGAAGTAAATGACAAGATTGAAAGATAAAACACCACATACTTCCTCATGAGCTATAAAACATTGACACAAATAAGGAGTAATAAAGTTTTGAATAGTTTAAAGGTAGCACATGAAATATTTACTTGGAATGGCAGGAAATACCACATAGTAGGTAGGTATGGTGGACACAAATGGCATGGGTTTTGGCTCAAGTTTTGGATGCACGAGAAGCATTCCCTCTCAGTACAGAGTTTAGGCTAGCAAGGTTGTTTGAAGCAAACACAAGTATAAACCGGTACAGCAAGAATCACATAAAAACATATTGCAAGTATTATAAGACTCTACACTGTCTTCCTTGTTGCTCAAACATTTTACCAGAAAATATCTAGACCTTAGAGAGAACAAATATGCATCCCAAGTCTCAACAAGCTCTACGGTAGTTCTCCACTACTAGGCTTTAACTACATGATGCAAGAGCTTAAACATGATCTACTTGAGAGCTCAAAACAATTGCAAAGCATCAAATCAAAACAAGACAATGATCTACAAGAATGCATATGTCTTTTCCAATACCAACTACTACATGTAGCATTTTCTTTCTTCCAAACAAACACCAATAATTTATTAAACATAAACTCTCCAAATGATAATATAATGCAGCAAGAGAGTATTTATAAACAAGTGCTAACAGCTCGAAGAGATGCATGAAAAACAGGAGCTAAAAGCACTGCAGTAGCTAGTTAAGAATACTCAACAAATATAAGTGAAGAACATGAGTATTCACATGAAAAAGCGGAGCGTGTCTCTCTCCCACACAAGGATTGCTAGGATCCGAATTTATTCAAACAAAACAAAAATAAAAACACACAGACGCTCCAAGTAAAGCGCATAAGATGTGAAAGAATTAAAATATAGTTTCACTAGAGATGACCTGATAAGTTTGTTGATGAAGAAGGGGATGCCTTGGGCATCCCCAAGCTTAGACGCTTGAGTCTCTCTGAATATGGTTGGGATGAACCACGGGGGCATCCCCAAGCTTAGGCTTTTCACTCTTCTTGATCACATAATATCACCCTTCTCGCTTGATCCTTGAAAACTTCCTTCACACCAAACTCAAGACAGTTCTCATTAGAGGGTTAGTGCATAATCAAAAATTCTCATATTCTGTAATGATACAATCAATCCCAAAGCTTCTGGACATTAGCTACAGCCACCAATGCTTTGTGGAGCAAAGAAATCCACACAAACACAGTAAAAGAGCGAATGCAAAACAAAAGGCAGAATCTGTCAAAAACAGAACAGTCTGGAATGACGAATTTTTTCGAGGCACTTAAGTTGCTCAGATGGATCTGGCCTAAAATAATGAAAGTTGCGTACATATCTCAGGAATATGCGTGATTTTTCTCAGAATTTTTTGAATTTTCTACAGGGAGATAAGCTCAAATCCGTGACAGCTAAAAATCTGTCACTGCGCAGAAATCCAAATCTTGCATCAACTTTCAATATAGAACTTTACTTGGCACAACATTGCGATAAAATAAAGATACAAAGGAGTTGCTACAGAAGTAACAAAACTCCTTGACTCAAAGAAAACAAAAATAACAGCAAATAAAAACGATGGGTTGTCTCCCATAAGCGCTTTTCTTTAACGCCTTTCAGCTAGGCGCAGAAAGTGAAAATCAAGTGTTGTCAAGAGAAGAAGCATCAACATCATAACTTGCTCTAACAATAGAGTCAAAAGGTAACTTCATTCTCTTCCTAGGGAAGTGTTCCATACCTTTCTTGAGAGGAAATTGGTACCTTATATTACCTTCTTTCATATCAATGATGGCACCAACAGTTCGAAGAAAAGGTCTTCCCAAAACAATAGGACAAGATGCATTGCATTCAATATCCATAACAATAAAATCAACGGGACAAGGTTATTTTTACGTAATAAAAACATCATTAACTCGCCCCAAAGGTTTCTTCATAGCATTATCAGCGAGAAAAACATCCAAATAACAATGTTCCAAAGGTGGCAAATCAAGAATATCATAAAGCTTCTTGGGCAAAACTGAAACACTTGCACCAAGATCACACAAGGCATTGCAATAAAATCATTCACCTTTACCTTAATGATGGGTTCCCAACCATCTTCTAATTTCCTAGGAATAGAAGCTTTAAGTTTCAACTTCTCCTCCCTAGCTTGCAAAAGAGCATTTGTAATATGCTTTGTAAAAGCCAAATTAATAGTGCTAGCATTGGGACTTCTAGCTAATTTTTGCAAGAACATAATAACTTCAGAGATGTTACAATCATCAAAATCAAAATCATTATTGTCAATGGTGGTGGAACCATTGTCTCCAATAGTTTGAAAAATTTCAGCACTTTTATCAGAAAAAGTTTCAGCAGTTTTAGGCAATTTCAAACGCTTAGCAGAAGTAGTAGAGACATTACCAACACCAATAACATTACCATCAATAGTAGGAGGTTTACTAGCATGTGAAACATTAGCATTACTAGTGGTGGTGATAGTACAAACTCTAACTATACTATTCTCTTTTTCAAGTTCTTCCTCTTTTTCCCACCTAGCATGCAATTCAGCCAACATCCTAATATTATTATCAATTCGAACTTGGATGGCATTTGCTGTAGCAAATGACTTAATATCTTTAACTTCATTAGGCATAACTTTCAGTTTTAGAATTTCAACATCATGAGCAAGACTATCAACTTTAGAGACAAGATCATCAATTTTTTCAAACTTTTCCTCAACAGTTTTATTGAAAGCTTTTTGTGTGCTAATAAATTCTTTAAGCATAGCTTCAAGATCAGAGGACACACTTCTATTGTTGCTGTAGGAATTACCATAAGAATTGCCATAACCATTTGAAGGATAAGGCTTATAATTGTTGCTACCAAAATTATTCCTATAAGCATTGTTGTTGAAGTTGTTGTTTTTAATGAAGTTTACATCAACATGCTCTTCTTGAGCAACCAATGAAGCTAAAGGAACATTATTAGGATCAACATGAGATCTACCATTCACAAGCATAGACATAATAGCATCAATCTTATCACTCAAAGAGGAGGTTTCTTCAACAGAATTTACCTTCTTACCTTGAGGAGCTCTTTCGGTGTGCCATTCGGAATAGTTGATCATCATATCATCAAGTAGCTTTGTTGCTGCACCTAAAGTGATGGACATAAAGGTTCCTCCAGAGGCTGAATCCAATAAGTTCCTTGAGGAAAAATTTAATCCTGCATAAAAGGTTTGGATGATCATCCAAGTAGTCAGTCCATGAGTGGGACAATTCTTCACCAAAGATTTCATTCTTTCCCAAGCTTGAGCAACATGTTCATTATCAAGTTGTTTAAAATTCATAATGCTACTTCTCAAGGATATAATCTTAGCAGGAGGATAATATTTCCCTATGAAAGCATCTTTGCATTTTGTCCAAGAATTAATACTATTTCTAGGCAAAGAAAGCAACCATTCTTTAGCTCTTCCTCTCAAGGAGAAAGGAAAAAGTTTCAGTTTTATAATATCCCCATCCATATCCTTATACTTTTGCATTTCACAAAGTTCAACAAAGTTATTAAGATGGGCAGCAGCATCATCAGTACTAACACCAGAAAATTGCTCTTTCATAACAAGATTTAATAGAGCAGGTTTAATTTCATAAAATTCTGCTGTAGAAGCAGGTGGAGCAATAGGAGTGCATATGAAATCATTGTTGTTTGTGCTAGTGAAGTCACACAACTTAGTGTTCTCAGGAGTACTCATTTTGAAAAACAAAATAAACTGAATTAAACAAGTAACTAATTTTTTTGTGTTTTTGATAAGAAGCAAACAAGACTAAATAAAAATAAACTAAGCAAGACAAATAACAAAGTAAAGAGATTGGGTGTGAGAGACTCCCCTTGCAGAAGCAATTCTGTTTTCCCCGGCAACGGCGCCAGAAAACGTTGTTGGTGGCTCTAGGCAATAGTGCCAGAAACAATGCTTGTACGTCACACGTCAGTTGGGAACCCCAAGAGGAAGGTATGATGAGTGCAGCAGTAAGTTTTCCCTCAGTATGAAACCAAGGTTTAATCGACCAGTAGGAAAACGAGGTTTGCTTCGAAGGTGTTGGTGAAGGAGTGTAGTGCGGCGCAACACCAGGGATTCCGGTGCCAACGTGGAACCTGCACAACACAATCAAATTACTTTGCCCCAACTTAACAGTGAGGTTGTCAATCTCACCGGCTTGCTGAAAACAAAGGGTTAAACGTATCGAATGGAAAATGATGTTTGTTTGCATAAAACAGTAGAGAACAATGATTGCAGTAGATTGTATTTCAGATGTAAAAGAATGGACCGGGGTCCACAGTTCACTAGTGGTGTCTCTCCAATAAGATAACTAACATGCTGGGTAAACAAATTACAGCTGGGCAATTGACAATTGATAAGTGCATATAACATGCATGTGTGAGCTGTGGTGTCTACTATGAGATTCATTTGGGCATTACGACAAAGTACATAGACCGCTATCCAGCATGCATCTATGCCTAAATAGTCCACTTTCCGGTTAACATCCGTACCCCTTCCAGTATTAAGTTGCAAGCAACAGACAATTGCATTAAGTAATGTGCGTAATGTAAACAATACATTCATCCTTGAATAAAGCATTGCTGTTTTACCCCTAGTGGCAACAACACATCTACAACCTTAGAACTTGCTGTCACTATCCCAGGTTAAATAGAGGTTGAACCCAACTATCATGCATAAATACCCCCTCTTGGAGTTACAAGTATTCACGTGGCCAAGGCTTCAACAAGTAACGGAGAGCATGCAAGATCACAAATGACATAGACATGATAATATAATATTCAGCTCCACATAGGTATCAATATAAGTCAGATCCCAGCAAACACAACATGTAGCATTACAATAAGATGATCTTGATCATGATAGGCAGCTCACAAGATCTAAACATGATGGCACAAGTGGAGAAGACAACCATCTAGCTACTGCTATGGACCCATAGTCCAAGGATGAACTACTCACGCATCACTCCGGAGGCGGGCATGGCGATGTAGAGCCCTCCGGTGATGATTCCCCTCTCCGGCAGGGTGCCGGGAAGAGCTTCAGAAACCCCCCGAGTTAGGGTTGACGACGGCGGCGGCAGCGAATATGTTCTGGATGAAAGGCTCGGTGTTTTAGGGTTTTCGCGTCTCGGGGAATAAATAGGCGAAGGGGCGATGTCGGCGGACCCCCGAGGGGCCCAAACCACCAGGCGCGGCGGGGGCCCACCCGCGCCTGGTGGTTTGGCCACCTCGTGGCTCTCCTTCGTCTCTCCTTCGGACTCCGTGTACGTGCTGGAAAAATAGGGACCTGGCCTTTTGTTTCGTGCAATTCCGAGAATATTTCCAGAAGTAACTTTCTGAAACCAAAAACAGCAGAAAACAGGGAACTGGCACTGTGGCATCTTGTTAATAGGTTAGTCCCAGAAAATGCATAAAAGTGATATGAAGTGTATATAAAACATGTAGCAAATGGTATAATATAAGCATGGAACAGCAGAAATTATGGATACGTTGGAGACGTATCACCTGGCCAGAGAAGGTGGACTGGATGCACAAGCTCGCCGTCGACCATGACCAGGGCGAAAAGGTTGATGTGAATGATGATCTCACCCGTGAACTTGCTTTCTACACCCAGGCTCTCGATGGCACAAGGCAGGCGTTCGAGAAGTTGCAGTCTAAGAAGGTCCGGTTCCTCAGGCCGACAGATTACTATGCGGAGATGGTCAAGACCGACTCTCACATGCACAAGATCAAAGGGAAGCTCTTGTTTGAGAAGAAGCAGATTGAGGAGGCTGAGGAGAGGAAGAAGGCGAGGGAGTCTAAGAAGAGGGCCAAGGAGGTGCAGGCGGAGAAGATCAAGGAGATGGCCAAGGAGAAGAAGGAGAACATCGAGTCGGTGAAGAAGTGGAGGAAGCAGAGGCAACAGGGGGATTTTCCAAAGGGAAGGAGGACGGGCCAAATATTAATTTTGAAGTTGAAGAAGGACTGAAGCAACATAAGAAGCAGAGGCCTGGCGTTTCTTCTGGTGACAGGTCTGGTGGTCTTGCTAAGCGTAAACAGGGGAGGAACAGCAGATCGAAAGATTCCAAGTTTGGGCATGGTGGCCGGAAAGGGATGAAGAAGCAAAACACTGCTGAGACGACCAACGACTTCAGAGGATTTAACAACCACAAGGGCGAGTCAGGAAACAAGAAGAGGAAAATGTTTTGATGCAATGTTGTAAGAGTCTGTTCCTGCTTCATCGTGACGCTATTATATTCTTCGCGTTATGTTGCTTCGCTGCGTTGATTTTATCACTGTGCAAAAGTTAGACTGAGATAGGGGATTTGTGGAGGCAGCCCAAACACAAGACCATTTTATTATCTACCTGTGCTATTCTACATAAGGTGTGGTGTCTTTCGCATTTAACTTGTGATTGCCCTTTTGGTAATGGGATGCAGTTAAATCTTAACATTATAAGTGTACGAAGCTGCTTGTGCCCTTCCCGCTGTATACTTGTGGTGTTTTGGAGTTCTCACCTAGTGTGTGTGGCGGCTCTACACTCCACGGGAGCCAGCACCTCCAGAAATAGGTCACCACACACCACATACATGGGCCTGGGCCTCCTGGGCCACTATTCAACACTCCCCCTCAAGAGGGGTGATAGATATCTATCATTCCATCTTGTCACACGCCAGATTACACTCTTTAGGCCCCAACCCTTTAGTCAAACAGTCTGCAATCTGTTGTCCTGAACCAACATGCTCTATCTTGATGATTCCAGTATCTAGTTTCTCTTTGATGAAGAATCTGTCTATTTCCACATGCTTGGTTCTATCATGCTGCACTGGATTGTTTGCTATGCTGATTGCTGACTTGTTATCACACCACACATTCATACAACTAGTCTTCAATATTTTCAGTTCATCGAGCAAATTTCTTGTCCATAACATCTCACTTAGTCCTTGAGCCATAGCTCTATATTCTGCCTCAGCAGTTGACCTAGACACAACAGCCTGCTTCTTACTTCTCCACGAGACCAAGTTCCCACCAACAAAGACACAAAAACCAGAGGTTGATCGGCGATCATCTAAGCAACTTGCCCAATCTGCATCACAATATCCATCTATCACGAGGTGCTTGTTACTCTCAAACAGCAAGCCCCTTCCTGGAGTTCCCTTCAAGTACCTCAAAATTCTATATACTGCTTCAAGGTGATCACTCCTAGGTTCATGCATGTATCTGCTTACTACACTTACTGCAAAGGCAATGTCAGGACGTGTATGACATAAGTATAACAACCTCCCAACTAACCTTTGATATCTTTCTTTCTCGACTGGCTGTCCTGACTGAGCTGTCACTTTGTGGTTTTGATCAATTGGGTTGAGGCTGGCCGACATCCTAGCATTCCTACATCACTTAGCAGGTCTAGAGTATACTTCCTCTGAGATAGCGCAATTCCCTTAGCAGACCTAGCCACTTCTATACCTAGGAAGTACTTGAGTCGGCCCAGGTCTTTGACTTCAAATGCCTTGCCTAGGCACTCCTTCAATCTTGCAATTTCTTCTTTGTCATCCCCTGTGATAATAATATCATCCACGTATACAGCGAGTATAGTGATTTTCCCTTTTTTATGTCTGTAGAAGAGTGTATGATCACCATTACACTGCCCATAGCCCATACTACATACAGCACGTCTGAATTTGTCAAACCAAGCTCTTGGAGACTGTTTCAGTCCGTAAAGGGCTTTCTTTAATCTGCATACCTTGCCAGTGGTCTGAGAGGTTGAGAAACCAGGTGGGATCTCCATGTAGACCTCTTCCTGCAAGTCCCCATGCAGGAAAGCATTCTTCACATCAAGTTGATGCAAAGACCACCCAAAGTTTGCAGCACAAGAGATCAGAATCCTCACAGCATTCATCTTTGCTACCGGAGCAAAGGTCTCATCATAGTCAATGCCGTAGGTCTGACTATACCCCCTAGCCACAAGCCTTGCTTTGTACCTTTCAATCTTTCCTTCTGCATTCTGCTTCACAGTGTATACCCACTTGCAGCTGACTGCCTTCTTTCCTAGTGGAAGGGGTGTCAGAACCCATGTCTTGTTCTTACACAATGCCTCCAACTCCTCCACCATGGCCATACGCCATTTCGAGTCCTCCTTTGCCTTCTCCAGTCAGTTGGAACAAACACAGATTGAAGAGAAGTAACAAATGCTTTGTAGGCTGGTGACAATGCTTCATAGGAAACATAGTTTCCAATATCATTTGCATTGAACCCATATCGTTCTGGTGGTATCCCTGCATTTGCTCGAGTAGTTCTCCTCAAAGCAATTTCCCCATCAGTTTGCCCTTCAGCCTGATCTCCCTCTTCAGTCTGATCTCCATCAGTGGAGACGGAAATCACATCAGCTCTACCTTGTTGTTCTGTTAGTGGCTGATCAAGTTGCTCCCCTGATGTGCAACACCATTGTCACGCTTTCGTGAATACACCTTGAGTTGCTCCTCCTGCTCTGTTGTCCACCTCGGCACATAGCCAGGCACCTCCCCCTGAATCTGTCTCCTGGCATAAACTCGAGGATTTTGTTCTTGATTTATCTTGTCCCACATGTCTTGCTGCAAGTTTGGCTCCTGTTGGTGCTGCTCACTCTGATGTACCGGAATGGCACCCTCAATTGGCTGCTGCACGGAAACAACCCCATCACCCACAATTGGTTGCTGCTGCGCTGAATTTGGCTGCTGCACTGGAACAGCCCCTGTACCACTACTCTCCCCCTCGTGACCTCCTGATGGGCACGACAAATGGTCAAGGTCTTTGAATAGCACACTTAGATCAGTCTTGTCACCATAGAAGGGTTCAGACTCACGGAATGTAACATCCATGCTCAGAAATGTCCTCTTCTCAACCGGACTCCAACATTTGTACCCTTTTTGCCCCGAAGAATATCCAATAAAGATGCACTTGACTGCCCGAGGATCCAACTTGTTTACTGATGGCCTATGATCACGAACAAAACAAGTGCAACCAAACACTTTGGGGGGAACTGGAAATTTATTTTCTGCAAAAATCAACTCACACGGTGATTTCATACCTGACACCCGGGATGGTGTGCGATTGATCAAGAAAGTGGCCATCATGACAGCTTCACTCCAAAGGAACTTAGGCACATTCATGGTGAACATCAATGCCTGGGCCACCTCCAGTAGGTGACGATTTTCTCTCTGCCACCCCATTCTGAGGAGGCATATCAGGACAAGATGTTTGATGCAAGATACCCCTTTCAGACATAAAAATACCAATGGCCTTGTTAACATACTCAGTGCCATTGTCTGATCTGAGTGCTTGAATCTTTACATTAAACTGAGTCTGAACAAGGGCATAAAAGGTTTTGAAACACTGAAACACTTCATCTTTATGTTTCAGAAGGTAGACCCAAGTCATGCGAGAATAGCAGTCAATGAACGTAACAAAGTACTTCATACCACTAACAGATAACACTGGGCATGTCCATACATCAGAATGGGTTAACACAAAAGGAGATATGCTCCTTATCCCCCTACTCACATATGAGTTTCTGGTATGTTTAGCAAACTCACACGCATCACAGTTCAGCTTGCTCTTGTCCACACCACTCATTACATCAGGAAATGCTTGATACATTTTGTCAAAAGACACATGCCCCATCCTACAGTGATGAATAAGGGCTCTAGTCTCCTTATTCTCAGCAACTGCAGCAAGCATGTGCATTCCCTCCTGCTCCGTCATGCTGTGGTCCATGTACCACAGCCCCTTACGCCTCGCTCCAGTCCCAAGACTCCTGCCCGTCGATCTCTCCTGGATCAAGAACACAAAACGGTCAACAATGAGTCGACAATCCATTTGATCAACCAGAGAACTCAAGGACACTAAGTTGACAGGAAAAGCTGGCACATGCAACACAGAGGATAATTTTATACTTGGTGTGCAAGTGACTGTCCCAACACCTGTGATGGGTTGGGATGTGCCATCCGCTATATAAATGGATTTGTGTGTGGGGAATAGGATGTAAATTCGGTAAAGTCTCCGACAACATGTTGTGATGCTCCAGAGTCAAGTACCCATTCAGATTTTTGTTTATGGACTGCTATTGATGCATGTTCAATGTTACCTTCACTAGTACAGAAAAGCTATTCTGTGGCGCACCATTTTGCTATTCTGTGGCGCATGGGTGGTGCGCCACAGAATAGTCGCCACTAAATAAGCTATTCTGTGGCGCACCACCTAGTGCGCCACAGAATAAGCTATTCTGTGGCGCACCCAGCCCGATGCGCCACAGAATAGCTTATTCTGTGGCACACCCTACCCCGTGCGCCACAGAATTGTTTTTTTGAATTTCAAAAAAATGGCGGCCAGATCTAGATCTGGATTCCCAAAAAATTCAAAAAAATTCAAAAATTTTGGAAAAAATCACAAAAATCAGAAAATGATATAATTTGGAAATTCCTATGTATTTGAATTTTTTGAACATTTTGAACACTCGAAGTCAATCTCAAATGTTGACTTCCCGCTAGGTCACCCATCCTTAGAGTGCTCCCACCCCAGCACCGCTTAACTTCTAAATTCTAATCACATCACCTACCCACCTGCTACTCAAGTTCTTATTGATAATTCTATCGTATCAACCCTTTTAACCCTTCTCTACGTGTATACATGTGAGTGTAGTTTATGTATATAGTTGGGTTGTCAAAAATTCAAAAAATTCAAAAGTTTTAACAGGATGTTAAAAAAATCCAAAAAATTTCAAAAAAGTCAAAAAAGTTCAAAAAACTCAAAAAATCCCAAAAAATTCAAAAAAATCAGAAAACTTCAAAAAACCCAAAAACTCAGCAAATCCAAAAAAATTGAAATTTTTTATTTTTTTTTTTTTTTTTATTTTTTTTTGATTTTGTAGGAAAAAAACTTCATTTTGAAATAACTTTTTTTCCCTTTGGAATTTGGGGTTGGCTTCCTTTTCTTCTCTAGTTTTTTTTGATATATTAAACGCATTTTTTCGACGTCGTATGCAAAAGTTGTGGCCGTTTTACGTTTTTTTTCTGGATTTTGCAGAAAAATTCAAATTTCATATTTCAAAATTTCTAGACGAACTAGACAGTAACACCTAAACACATCTCGAAGGATTTTATTTTTTGAATTTTTTATCATTTTCTTTGAGCGATTTCAAAACTGAAAAGGCGATCCACGGGGGGGTGTTGTTTGGAGGGGTGCGTGAGAGGTAAAAAAATTCAAAAACTATTCTGTGGCGCACCAACCCCATGCGCCACAGAATAGTGCTATTCTGTGGCGCACCATGCGCCACAGAATAGCACTATTCTGTGGCGCACCAGCTTCCATGCGCCACAGAATAGTGCTATTCTGTGGCGCACCAGCTTAGGTGCGCCACAGAATAGCAAATTCTGTGGCGCACCAGTTCCAGTGCGCCACAGAATAGCCTTATTCTGTGGCGCACCAGTTTTGGGTGCGCCACAGAAGCTTATTCGGTGGCGCACGGCCACATGGTGCGCCACAGAATAAGGATCCATAGAATTGGGTTTTCCTACTAGTGCTTCATTTGTATCAACAAAGTTTGCATAACTGGTAGCAGTCTCTTATTCTCCTGTAGTCTGCTTCACCTCGATAGAGGCAGCAACATTTGCCCTGGGAGCATTCCAAGGAGAAGTATTCCAATAACCACCACGTCCAGTCCGACCACCTCTGTAGTTACTGCCACCATTATACCCTCTGCCTCTGCCTCTGCGGGGCGGTTCAGTACAGAAACGACTGATATGGCTCGGGTTACCACAATTAAAACATTCCCTAGAACCACGCTGATCAGCCACTCTGTAAGCTGATTCAGTCCCAGCTCCTCCTCTAGACTGCAGGCGTACCTCTTCTTGAGACATCGCAGCAATGGCATCATCAAGAGACACGAGTGTAGTCTGATGGAGCAGTGCAGCACGTCTATTTTCAAAATCTTGATTGAGACCCTTTAGGAACTGCATCACACGTCTGCGCTCAACCCAAGTCCTGGCAATCTCCATGGACTCTGCATGTGGAAGCTCAAGGGGGTCACACTGATCAAGTTCTGCCCAAAAATGTTGTAGCTCATTCACATACACCATCACACTTTTGTCACTTTGACGAACAGCATGGATCTTGTCTTCAATTTGAGACATAAGCATCAGATTTCCTTTACCAGAGTACCTCTTGGACAGCAAGGTCCACACATCAGAAACACATGGCAATGCCTCAACAGACGCTGCAATAGGTGGAATCAGGGAGTTCAGCATCCATGCCAATATCAGGGAGTCAGTGACACTCCACTTCTTCCACTCCAAGCTCTCCTTGTCAGCCGGTTCTCCAACAGTCCCAAGAACATATCCCATCAGGCCCTTTGTTTTCAAGATCAACAAAGCCCGCCTCGACCAGCTCAAGTAGCTGCTCACCCCATTCAACTTGATATCATTTGGCATGAGTTCGAGCTTTAGAACCTGATCTCCTTGAGACGCAACAAGTGCGCCTCCTGCTGCACCATTTGCTGAAGTCCCCGCAGCATTCGCTGTCATCATCTGCGCCAACTTCTCCAGGGCAGCGGTGAGTTCAGTCCCCATGATAGCCTTTTGATGTAGTTGACCTTCACCAACAAGTCCACGCAGCTGCTCCCCCTTGACTCCTCAGCTGCACACAGACTTCTTCTCCGCCGCCAGGACCAAGCTTCTGCAGTCCCCTTATCTCACGCAGCCCTGCTGCCGCCGTTGCCGAACAACACCTCCGCTTGGTGAAACTCCTCCACCCAAACTTGCCCCGCCTATACTGAAGCCCTTGGTCGCCCGGAGCTCCGCCTCTCGCCGCCGATTCACCGCCGGCAGGCTCCAAGGGCCAGCAACCCTAGCTCTGATACCATGTGGTGTTTTGGAGTTCTCACCTAGTGTGTGTGGCGGCTCTACACTCCACGGGAGCCAGCACCTCCAGAAATAGGTCACCACACACCACATACATGGGCCTGGGCCTCCTGGGCCACTATTCAACAATACTTATGCAGCTTTTTATTGTATACTGTGAATGGATTATCACTTTTGCTAATTCTGATGGGTTGAGTCATGTTTTAGAGCTGCTTGTGCCTTCCTGGTGTTTACTTCATTAACAGTGTACTAGTGTACTACAGCTGCTTGTGCCTTCCTGGTGTTTACTTCATTAACAGTGTACTACAGTGTACTACAGCTGCTTGTGCCTTCCTGGTGTTTAGTTCCTTATGCACCTTTTATTGTATCGGTGTGCAGCCAAGGAAACACAGTAAGACTTTTGCTAATTGTGACTGGCTATTAGAGTCATTTCTTGTTCTTTCTTATTGCTATGCATGGCGAGATGCAAATCATTCTTTCTTTGCTATAATTCTGAAGTTAGAAGAGCTTTTGCATTAGCTGCATATCTTTTGCAGGTTTGACTGAGCTACACTATTTGCGATGAACTCATATGCCTATATTCTCCACTGTGCTGCTTGGCTGTTGATGACTCGATATTTTTACGCTGTTGCTTATTACAGTTCTACACATTTTTGTGAAATATCGCTATGCTAGCTTGCAATGCCTATCTATTCCTTATTCTTTTTTGTCTATTATTGTCATGACGGCAACTTCCGTGGAAACTGTCATTGCTGGTACTTATCTCTGAAGGGGATTGGATCAAATAACCCCGATTCACTTCCCTATCTCAGTCCGCTAGTGTAAGGACATCAAGGAATCAATCACAGTAGACATCAGCTAGAATATATATGCAGTTCCCTGGTACATGTAAAATGTACTTGTTAGTTGCCTTGGATTCTGTGATTGCTCGGAGTACACTTAGTTACCAGAACTCTCTCCTGGACCTCACTAACTGGTGCCGCAGTTGCATAGATCATCTAGCAATAAATTAATTGGTATTGGATGCCTAGATCTAAGAGCAGCTTGCCATTAAATAATCATACACAAGAAGTAATAGTCATATACTCGAGAGTCTCAAACAAATATAAGGCTGGTTCTGGCATTGTCTTGTATCTGAATGTTTGACGGGAACACTTCCCATCTCCAGCTCCATGCTCCTCATGGAGAAATCTCTTGCGCTAATTCTTGTTCTTCTTGGCTTAGCTCTGTTTTACTTGTGTAACATCCTATGGCTAAGACCGGAGAAGATAAGGAAGAGGTTGAGAAGGCAAGGTGTGAAGGGTCCCAAGCCTACTTTTCTTGACGGCAACACCAGAGAGATGAAGCTTATCCGACATGAGCTCAAGCCTATGAAGGAGCAAGACAGCAACAACTACATCTCCACCCTCTTCCCTCACCTCCTTATCTGGAGGGAAACTTTTTTTTTTTTTTTTTAGTGAGTACAAGGGGCTGAAACAGAAGTTCAGCAAATTACAAGGAGGACCCTTACAAAGATCAAAAACAAAGTCCAAACCTCCCTGCAATCCGACCACGTCGTCGTCCCAGGCGCCGTCGGTGGCGTGCTGCCGCCGCTCTTACTCTCCAAGCCTTGGAACGAGAGCTCCCCCGAGCGGACGGGGAGTCGCCGATCGTCGGCCCGAAGGACCTACACCAATGGACGTCGTCGTCGCCGAACCGAACCTCCACAGCCTCCTGCACGATGTCGTCGACGCCGGATCCGCCGTCCCACGGCATCCGGCGAAGGGGAAGTCCACGCACGGCAGGTCCGAAGAGCCGCGAGCGTGGAGGCGGCAGAAGACCAGCAGCAGAGCTCCACAGAGCGCCGCCGCCGGAGAGGGAAGCTTCCACCTGCAAAAACAACACCGACCGCGCCGTCACCTCCTCCGCGCCGCCGGCTGGATAAGAAAAGGACCCTACACTATATACACATCGCGAATCGGGGTTCCCCCGTCCTCCCGCCGCCGGAGCGGCCGGCGGAGGGCGAGGCAACCGCCGATCCGGCGACGGCGAGGTGGATCTTCTTCTTTCGCCCAGAAAAACTCCCTTCGGCACTGTAGACGGGGAAGGGGACGGTCCAAGGTCTCGTTCTGGAGGGAAACTTATGGTATGTATATGAGTGTTTCTTGATGCTTTGGTCTTGCTATGTTAGTATGTGAATATTTCAGACTGAAGCTATGATCTTGATTCTTATTGGGTAGACATTTCTACTTTTGCAAGGTAAATGATCATCACGAAGCAGTTCCAAAATGGCACTGCTTTGTAAATAGAATTAGTGGTCGATTTGTACACTGATATTTAGTATGCTAAATGGATCGACACAACCGAGTTGTCACTTGTCAGTAACATCAACTTTTTTTTAACAACAGTAGTCAGAAAAATGCTACCATCCATTTTTCTAGTGATTCTTTTTTGTCCTTTTCAAGAGTAAGCAAAACCTAATCCATGTTATGGAAAGCTGATCATTTATTATAATATGTGGCTTAGTCTTAATACATTAGTAAATCAATGGAGAAGGTGGGAAGAAGCTGACAAAAGAGCACAGAGTTTCAAAACTTCTGTTGTCATGAGGCGTGTCATGGTAAATATACATTTTTTTTATTCAGGGTCACAAGACTAAAATACTGTCATGTATAAACTTGTCCCTGAAACTCATCACTGTACAGTTCTCTTACATCATTGACAGTAGAGATTACTTCGATTAACATTATTTTCCCAAATGTAAGACTACAGTCTGAAGGCTACAGCCTTGAAATAACTGAATCTCTTATCTGTATTATTACACACGTTGCCTTGAATTCAACTTAGGATAATACTCAGACAGACTCATTAATAACGTGCCCTAACAATTTTATGCGCAACATTTCCGTCACTAAGTTGCTTTCAACTGGGGTTGAAACATTAAAGTTATGATTCTTTATTTATTTCAAAGGATTGAAAACCTAACTCTGTGTTTGACATTTGAATTTGCACTATGACTCATGATAATATAAACTTCTTTGCACACACCTGCGCGTGGCTGGTCGCCCAACAAGCACTCAAAGCATTCACTTACACTTCTTTCATTTTGTAGACGTTCAATTCTGAACATTCACATGAACTTGAACCTGGGTAAACCTCGCTTGTCAGCCGTAGTTACTACCAGCGCTACCAAATCTCTCTCCTGATCTCAACCCTAGGTGCCTAGCCATGGGATTTGCCGAGTTAACACCTCGTCAATTGGCGCCGTCTGTGGGAACGAGTGGCGCTGGATCCACGGTTTCGCCGGCTCCATCTGCATCAGCAACCTCGCCGATGAAGGTGGCAGCAGGGTTGAGTTAGTAGTCGACCATGGCGTGATCGTCGCCGTTGTCGGTGCAGGCGGACTCGACGTCCATCTCGACCTCGTTTGACAAGCCGAAGTGTGTTGACGACGCGCCTGGAGTTTCCGTCGATGCAGATCCGGTCCCCGCTAACAGGGCGAGTGTGAGCCGCTCAGTCGACGGAGACGCGGGTGTTGATGATGGCGCGGTCGACGCAGATGTAGCCGTCGGTGACGTGGGTGGCAAGGACGCCCCCTACGAGGGCGTTGGTGATGGCGGCGCAGTCAAAACAGGCATGGCTGTCGATCTTGCGGGTGACGATGCCGCCATTGGTGTAGATCCAGTCGATGGAGATGCGGGTGTCGCAGATTGGTGCGAGTCCGCCGAGCAGAACGTCCCTGGTTGGTTAGCGATGAGATCTGAAGGACCAAAGGTTACGTTCTCACCTGATTGCAGGTCCGAACCTGCCGGTTGCAGATCCGGCGAGTGTGGGTTGAAGTCGAAGGAGCCGAAGCGGATCGGTCCCGTTATGGTCACCGGCGAGCTGCCGGTTGCTGATGCAGATGGAGCCGGCGAAACCGTGGATCCAGCGCCACTCGTTCCCACAGACGACGCCAATTGACGAGGTGTTAACTCGGCAAATCCCATGGCTAGGCACCTAGGGTTGAGATCGGGAGAGAGATTTGGTAGCGCTGTTAGTAACTACGGCTGACAAGCGAGGTTTACCCAGGTTCAGGCCCCCGGAGGGTAACACCCTACTTCCTGCTTGTCTGATTATTGATGGTTGTGAACAATGGAGCTACAATGGAGTCCCGGCGAGATGTCAATCTCGCTAGGGTTTTGGTGGCTATGGTATTACGTGTCCTAGATCAGCGGCCCTCACAGCCTTTATATAGGAGGCTGGGTCTCGGGGATTCGCAACCGACTAGGTTTACAGGCAAGGTAAGTTTAAACCGACCTAATCTATGCTTGTCTTGGAGCGTACTCCTTTTCCCTGGGCCTCCTTCGTGGGCCTCAGTCTTGGTTCCTTGAGGGGCCTTCACGCGGGTCTTGACCTTATACGTGCACCAGGTATCCTCGTAGTGGGGCACCCGAAGGGTATGCCCACATCAGGTGCCATCAATAATTGATTTCTGATTAATATTTCCATGGGCTGATTCTATAAAAAAGAAAAATTGTACTTTGTGTGCCAACTATATATGCAAGTTATGCAGCTTAGAACCACACTGCTGATCAGGTTTATTTGTAGTTGTACACATACTTGATGTCAGTTTGATCTAAGTTCATCTAAGCTTCTTACTAAAATAAATATATAACCATATGTGTCATCTCTTCCGACAACGAGGTAACTGAAAATATGAATCTGGAACAGGCTCTGTATTCCTGTATTCAACAGGAGGTCGGGAGATATTGCATGTTTCTCAGCCAGATATGGTAAAGTACATAGGCCACTGGACACCATCAGAGCTCGGGAAGCCTAATTATTTGAAGAAATCTCGCAAAGCTCTCCTTGGAAGAGGCATATTTACAGTGAACGGGGATGAATGGGCCTATCAGAGGAAGACCATGGCTCCAGAGTTCTTCATGGACAAGATTAAGGTATTGACATACAGTTTGCTTACAGTTAACATGGAATCAAAATCTGGACTAGTATCATGGCTGTAGATGTGGTGTATATGTGCAGGGTATGATGCAGCTGATTGAGGATGCGACTGCTCCGTTGTTAGAATTATGGGAAAGCATTCTTGACAGTGCAGGAGGGAGCAAGGAGATAGTTGTCGATGATTATGTGCGGAACATCTCAGCCGATGTAATCTCCAGGGCTTGCTTCGGCAGTAGCTTCGCAAAAGGAGAGGAGATATTCAGCAAACTTAGGAAGCTTCAAAAGGCAATTTCTCAAAAGGATGCATTTGTAGGACTCTCTGCACTGTGGTAAGTAAACAGTATTAATCATACTCTGTACTTATCCGGTGTCTTTCTATATGTTTGATTTCAGTCGACAGGAATCAGCACAAAAATGTTATTAGGTTGCTTTTCAACATGAAACAAGTACGCAATGGTCAATCATCCTAGTTCTTCCATGCTTTTGCAGGAAGTACCTGCCTACCAAGAGCAACCGAGATATACGGAATCTGGTTGAAGAAGTTAGGCTGCTGATCCTGGAACTGGCAAAGACAAACATGAACGAGAATGGAGCTGAGCATTCGGCCACTCATAATGGTCTTCTGCGTGCCATCATCAACGGTGCTCACGGCCCTGGCCATGGTGGCACCGCCGAGGACTTCATCGTAAGCAACTGCAAGACCATATACTTTGCGGGGCACGAGAGCACGGCGGTGACTGCCGTTTGGTGCCTGATGTTACTTGCCACACATCCGGAGTGGCAGGAGCGTGCCCGCGTCGAGGCACTGGAGGTCTGCCATGCGAGGAACACATTGGACTTCGATGGCCTCCAACGTCTCAAAACTGTGAGCAATAAACATCCTTTTCCTCGTCTTAGAACTAGGCATCGTGCATTTTCATTTAACGTGTTGTATCTGACATCATCAAAATGCAGCTGACGATGGTGATCCAAGAAACTCTGCGCCTGTACCCACCGGCGTCTCTGATGATGCGTGAAGCTCTGACGGACGTCAAGATCGGCGACCTGGACGTGCCCCGCGGAACGATCGTCCAGGTGACCAGATCGATGCTGCACCTCGACAAGGAGGTCTGGGGCTCGGACGCCGACGAGTTCCGCCCGAGCCGGTTCGCGAACGGCGTGGCCGCGGCGTGCAAGCCGGCGCACATGTACTCGCCGTTCGGGCTCGGGCATAGGACCTGCATCGGGCAGAACCTGGCGATGACGGAGCTAAAGGTGGTGCTGGCGCGCCTGCTGAGCAGGTTCGCATTCTCGCCGTCGCCCAGGTACCGGCACGAGCCGGTGTTCCGGCTGACCATTGAGCCTGGGTTCGGCATGCCGCTGGTGGTGACGAGGCTGTGATATTCATCGTTGATCTGTAGGGTCGGAACTATCTTTTGGGTCATAGTAGTATATGCTCCCACTATGCAAAATCCGTATCTTTTAGGACTTGGGTCACACGCAATTTTTCTTTAGATTTTTTTTGACATTTTAAAATGTTTTTAATTTTTTACATAACGGTGCATCTAGATTTACGAACCAAAACATGGTGTCCCTGAACCTTTTGTTTTTTATGCAGACGTGTAGGCTCTGAACTTTGGAAACGACAATGATCAGTCACCTTTTTTTTGTAAGCTTATATCGGAACCGTTCGTTCTTTCTTGCAATCGAGAATACGTTTTCGACTGGAGGACACGGGTTAGTTACAACATCCACATCCGAAACAATGGTTACGGGTGTTGTTCTCGCCTTTGTCGTCGACGGTAAGTTTTTTGAGAGAACTTCTTATTTGCTATCTTAAATCATCTTATCTATGTGACCCTAGCAAAATACATTCTTCCCAATTTGATATCTAAACTTTATTTCTTTCCTAATATGACATTACCGTTCGTGCCGTTTCGTTTTGCCATCCGTTATCATTTTATTGGACCAAAATACCCCTCTCTAATCTAACCAATCGAATCAACTGACCTGACTCGATCGAACGCATCAACAACGTTGCAGCCAACGGCGTGGGCACAGCTGCAGAAGCTGGTGGTCAAGGAGTGGCTGTGGAGGGCGGCGTGGGCACCTCCTTGGAGCTTCCTTCAGCGAGCTCAGCTGTTGGGTGGCAATGCTGCGACGGGGTCGCTGCTCCTCCAGCACTGGAAGGTAAAGGTCGCCGACGTGCAGGTGAACGAGTACCTGCCTCGAGGCGTGTCCTACATCAACAATGTGCGGTGGAGCCAGTTCCATGTTTGCCCAAGCGGGTAAAACCAACCATGTATCAACAGTTCACCACCATATCCTAATGAAAAGAGTCAAGTAGAGCTTGCTCGCACGGTTTTTATTTGGTTAAATGTGCCACAAAAAGTACATGGAACTTTTGTCACATAATTTATCAGGGCAGAAGAGTCTTTTCATGTTCCTATTTAACACCTTAGTGGTCAAAATGCACTACAGTGTCATATTAGGAAAGAAATAAAATTTAGATATCAAATTGAGAAGAAATCATTTGGTAGGGTCAAATAGGGAAGAGGATTTTAAGATGGCTAAATAAGGAATTCTCTCAAGTTTTTTTCTAGCTGTGTACACCTGGGGTGTGAGCTGCGCGAGTGAGGTGTCTGCCGCTTGAAGAATAGAACGGAAATCGAGCTTCTCATCTCCTTCTGGGTTTTCTCATCCCAATTCTCCCAAACTATCCTCAAAGGCTCAAACCCTAGCTCACGGCGGCGCTCCTCGGCCGCGCGGACAAGAGTACACATCTCGCCGGGAATCCATTTTCTGATGAGCTAGGTCCTTGGATGGGCGGCGGCGGCGGCGGACCACCCTGAAACACCACGGTGCGTATGATTCGTACTCGTTTCTGCTGCCGTCCGTCTCCATCCTCCACTCCGTCCAGTATAGGCTAAATTCGTAAGCTGAGATAAACTACCTGTTTGATTCGGAAATTGGCTGGGGAACGAACGTAGTATAAAAACACGAGCCTCATTTTCAGTTACGGAAATAATTCTGCTTATACCATGCGCGGCAAGAAAATAAGAAACTCCTTGATCGTTGCACGGTCGATTAATTTCGAAATCAGTGTGCTTTAGACATAGCAAGCAGACAAAACTTGTCCATCGAAGTAAAATTATGCACTCTAGTCTTTCTCCCACCTTTTGTTGTATCTTCATATGATAGAAACTGACTCTGTCTTTTCTGCCAGCAGCTTTCAGAGTGTGCGACTAATTCGGAGCTTCGCATCTGTCCTGCTCCAGCTCCGAATGGACCACCCAGCAATGTGCATATAAGCATGTCCTCTCTTTCTCCCTCATCCTCTCCCACACGCGCATGGAGATATTTCTCTCATCGTCACCATGGTTGCTACTCGTACCTCCAGTCTTCCTCTCTGTTCTGTTCTCCTACTTGTACACCATCCTATGGCTAAGGCCGGAGAGGATCAGGCAGAAGCTGAGAAGCCAAGGAGTGAAGGGGCCCAAGCCTTCTTTCCTTTTCGGAAACATACCAGAGATGAAGAGAATCCAGAAACTTGCCACCTCTGATCGAGAACATGAATCAGGGAGGTCTACTGACCGTTTCTCTTCAAATTTTGTGGCCACTCTATTCCCTTACTTAGTCCACTGGAGCAGAGTTTATGGTATGTTAAGAAACTTGTATCTAGTTTTGTAAGGAAGGAATTTAACTATAAAATGTTTAGTTGTTGAATTCTGGTGCATTCTATGTTAACTATCATTTTCTATAGATTTTATGCAGAGCGGGTGTTTTATTGACTTGTGGCCTTTTTGGTTCGTAGGATTCTGAAATGATAGTAACAGGGAAAACACAGGACTAGGAAAGGAATGTATGTGCAAAACAGAGGAGCGGAAAAAACGCAAGAATTTTGTTAACTTGCCTGTTTGGCTGCAGGAATCCTAATCACATCAAACCACGTGAAAAACTATAATTAGGTTATTTTGATGCCACTAAAGACCTAGGCATCGTAGTTCATGTGTAGGACTGAAAAAGTGGTCAAGTGGATTGTAAAATTGCTGCATTTTGCCTTTTAAACTGAGACAAAAAAATCCTCTATATTCCCTGTTATAGATAGTTCATATATCTCCTTGAATTCATAGTTGTTCAGATGATGTACTTTATACTTTCTAGCTTAATCATGTCGGCAGTCCTTTTATGCCCTCACTTCGTGGTATTGATTTAATGTGAACTTTGCTTTGTAAATTTGATGTTGTGTCAGGTTCCATCTACTTCTATGCCACTGGAAGCATACAAGTTCTAAATGTCACAGATTCAGACATGGTGAAGGCACTAGCCAACTGCAAGGCTTTGGATCTTGGAAAGCCTTCCTTTTTGCAGAAAGAGCGTGGGGCTCTTCTTGGTATGGGAATTCTGACGGCAAATGGTGAACTATGGGTGCACCAAAGAAAGGTTATTGCACCCGAGTTCTTCATGGACAAGGTTAAGGTAATTTCACGTTTGCAATGAACTTCTTTGATGATTGATGTTTCATGCTTCAGACACACTTGTTTCAGAAAAATAAAAGTTTAGACAAATGATGTTGTTTCATGAAGCTGTTCAACAATAATATCTGTGGAAACAGTACTAAGTACCACATGTACCGTTAGACTAAAATTGTTTGTGGAAAATGTCCACAGGGAATGGTGAATTTGATGATGAATGCTGCGGTGTCAATGTTGAATTCATGGGAAGACAAAGTTGTGAGCCAAGGAGGCAGAGCAGAGATTGTGGTTGATGAGTTCTTGAGAAACTTTTCAGCTGATGTCATATCAAGGACTTCTTTTGGAAGCAGTTTCGCTGAAGGCAAAGAGATATTCTACAAGATTCGTCAACTTCAGAAAGCAATGGCAAAGAACAGTATGCTTATTGGTGTTCCTGGAAACAGGTATGTTCTATGCATTTATATTATTATTTACAGTGTTATAACTTCATCCCCAGAAGTTATTCTTTTATGATTGACATATTATGGTAGCAGTGGCACTCATAATAAAAATTCAGGGTACCTGAAAGCCCCTGTAACTTTGAAAAGAAATGCTCTGCTTAACGAGAATAATTTGAACACAAAAATGAGTCTGTAGATATATCGTAGTGGATTTTTTTGATTCTGAACTGTAGTTATCTTCCTAACATTCCAATGTCGAATTTTCTCATTTGTAAATTATCATGTATATAACAATATGCACAAATACTTAAGCTAACAACGGCTAGTTTGCGTATCAGATGTATCTAACAGTAACAGTATGCACAAATACTTGAGCTAACAACGGGTAGTTCACTTCTCAAATGTAGGGAATTCAGAGAGTAATGCATTAAGTTCCTCAGTTCATGCCAGTATCAATATATATATTCGGTTTCCACTGGATAAATTTGAGTATATCTCATGTTGATCTAGTCTACATGCAATGACTCAAAAAAATTCATGTAAATGCATGTATTATGTATTTTCAGTGCAAACTTTGTTAGACAGATTTAAAGTTAAAGGATGGATATTTTGATCTAGTTATCATGTACTAGTAGATCAAAGTTGAGTGTGAAAAACTGTATTTAAAGAAACCACTAAATGAATATAATTATAAAAAGGATCTATGCAGTGCTTTTCAATGGGTGTTTATGTTTTTTCATCTAATATCCGTACTTTTCATAATATCCTTGGCTTTTCCTGCTGGAATAACCAGATATTTACCAACAAAGAGCAATAGAGAGATTTGGAATCTGGGGAGCAGCATCCGTACCCTCATTTTGAACATAGCGAAGAAGCACGAACATGATTCAGCAAGTTCTCCAAACAAGTTTCTCCTGCACTACATCATTGAGGGTTCTAAAGCCGCTTCCTTCTCTTCATGTACGCCCGAGGATTTCATCGTTGACAACTGCAAGAACATCTACTTTGCGGGGCATGAGACAACCTCGAGCACTGCTGCATGGTGCCTGATGCTTCTTGCATCTCACCCTGAATGGCAGTCCCGCGCTCGGGTGGAAGTCCTTGAAGTTTTCCATGGGGAACCACTAGACTTTGACATGCTACGGAAGTTGAAAACGGTATGATAATTCCTGCCCTTCTGAACGACAGAAATTTTTGTTTACCTTCTGAATGGCAAGTTTTATCTCAACAAAATGATAACTACTGAGTAGAACATTGATGACTATCTAACTGCATAGCTTTGCTTACCTTCTGATTTCTGCAGAAGTGCTAATCCAATCATGCTTTTACAGTTAACAATGGTGATCCAGGAGACCCTCCGCCTCTACCCACCAGCCTCCTTCATCACCCGGGAGGCTCTAAACGACATCAACCTCGGCAGCATCGACATCCCAAAAGGGACCAACATCAGGGTCCCGATCGCGCTGGCTCACCGGGATCCTTCCGCGTGGGGCGCCGACTCCGACAGGTTTGATCCAGGCAGGTTTGCCAGCGGCATAGCACGGGCCTGCAAACCCCACCACATGTACATGCCCTTCGGCGTCGGTCCCCGGACATGTGCCGGCCAGAACTTGGCGATGGTTGAGCTCAAGGTCGTGCTGTCGCTCTTGCTGTCCAGGTTTGAGTTCGAGCTCTCGCCAAACTATGTGCATCGCCCGGCATTCAGGTTGACCGTGGAGCCTGGGGATGGCGTACCGCTGATTTTTAGGAAGCTATGATGATCCATTCATGATTTTTGTTGGGAATTGGTGAAGCTTTGCGAGCGTTGCATGTTGTGTGTGGGTAATAAGGCCAGGCATGTCTGTGGCAGGGAGGAACGGCTGGACGTTTGAGTGTAAATACTTGTTGTGTTGTTTTACACAAGACTAAATGAATAACAACTCGTGTCACTTTGGATGCTTTCACATTATAAGGGTGTCTTTGATTCACAGCATTCTTAAAAATATTTTTTGGATAATTCTAATCCTTTGGTTCGTACAATTGCAGTTTGTAGAAACTTCTACTAATTCCTTTGCACTCCATTGACTAAGATACGTACATAAACTTTTGGTGGAAATTCATGTTAAATCAGTATCATAGGATGCAGAAAGATGGCTTGACTTTTCTATCCTACGGTTATACTAATCCCTACATTTTAGAATTATTTTGAATGAAATTGATCCTAACTTTGGCCCAACACAACAGGAATAGTAAGTCTATATTAATTGTTCAAAAGTATAATCCGCATTGTAGTCAGGATGGCCGAGTGGTCTAAGGCGCCAGACTCAAGTTCTGGTCCTCTTACGAGGGCGTGGGTTCAAACCCCACTTCTGACATAATATATTTTTTCGTTTATTTTTATTTTTCATGATACTCTTTCGAATTACATGGCGTGGGTTCAAACCCCACTTCTGACGATTCTTAATTTTTTTCTCTTTCATTTTTTAAGGTGACATGGTTCCCCATGTTGCTGATCATCTTCTCATATTTTTCTAGAACTAGAAAGCGTGGAAGGGTGTATCATACTTCGTATAACAATTAGCCAAGTGGTTTGAACCACATCTTTCGGCTTATAACATCTCCGGTAGATGATGCAAAATAAGGCTCAAAAAACTGTTTTTTACATCAGGAAACAGCAAAAACGTAGCTCCAAGAGTTGATGTATGGTGATGCAATTTTTTGGGCATGCCTTAATTTGTTTAGCTTTGGTGACGTAAATATACACCAATAGGACTGCCCAAAAACCATTTCGCCAACTGCCGAGCTGAAAGCTCATCTTCTTTCCCGCCCCGCCGTCGCTCGACTCCCCCACCGCCGCCGGCTACCAAACGCTACTGCCGCTAGTTCTCGCGCCGCCCCTACTCTGGGCTGACCCCCTCACCCCCGTTCTCCGCCGCCACAACCCCCAGAGTCATAATTGACTGCCACCGACCGCCGCTCGATTCGAGCAGCCCACCCATCCACCGGCCAGCCGTCGACCTCTCCGGCATCATCCTTGTGCTTGTCGCCCTGCCCCTGCTTAGCTCTGTCGGTCGAGGCCGCCACTGAATCAGGCGCTGGCGCCCCGTCCTCAGCCGCCTCAAATCCACCTCTCCGACCTCCTCTTGGCGCCATCTCCAGCCTCCACTCGGGCTCACGTCCACGTCTCTTTAATCCCTTGCGCCTCTCCTACCACTGTCACTGCCCTCGTCGCCTTTCTTCAGCCTCCGATGAACTTCGTAGCCGAAATCGAGCTCGGCGCTCGGCAAACGTCATATGTGCCTCCCTCACTCACCATAGTCGGATCTATTTTAGGGCATCTCTTGGAGCTCAAATTTTTTCCCGTGCCCTAAAATACATCATCTGTCGGAGCAACACAATTTTTGGTGCCCTATAACCCAAAAAGTGGTGCCCTATTTTACATAATCTATTGGAGATGCTCTTACAACCACACATTACAACCACGATACAAAAGGGCTTCGCCCAAAATAAACATCAAAAGCCATGTCTCGACCAACGTCGGTCACCTCCGAAGAATAACATCTTCAATTGAATCATGTTCTCGATGCAACATCCAAGTGTTCTAAAGGAGTCGGTGAGTGAACTTCATGCCTTGGTCGGTCCTGAGAAAGACATCATCTTATTAGAAAACCTGAATCAACATCAAAAGCCACGTCTTTGACAGATGTCGGTCACCTCCAAAGACAACATATTCAACATAACCCATTACTTAAGCACCCATCCACCCTTGACTGCCTATAGGAGTCCGCGAGTGAGTGGAAGCTTTGGTCGGTCCTGAGAAAGACATCTTCTTAGACTCACGAACGACGGCGTACATTGCGCCCCTAGAGTTAAACCCGTAGCAGCAACAAGCACTAGATCAACAGCACACAGAACCAATGTGCTCCACCAAGTCGTGTCTCCAAAAGAGATGCTCCCAACAAAGGAACAAATCCGAACCTAGTCTTTCTCTCGAACGACAACCCGAGTGAGAAAGGGAGTTACGACACACCTCGGCGACGCCTCCAAAAAGGATAACAACGACCACTGTTGTCATCGCCGCCGCCGACCCAGACCAAAGACGTGCAAGATTTTATTATGTACTACCGCACATGTCATCCTTGTCCACAGGAATTGGGGCAACACATGGTCCATGCTGGTTACTTGCCACCGCAGTAGTAACTCGACGTCATGGCTGCACTATTGTGATCCACCGGCATAGCGGCCTTAACGGCCAACACCACCACACAGTCTGGAACTGCACCTCAAAGCACCATCGACACCCACGGTGAGCGTTTGTTGCATCGTGTCGTAAACCCACTGCAACTCTCGGACCCCCGCAGCAGCGTCGCACCGCCAGGAACCTCGGCCACGCCGTCTAGCCCGTCGGCGGCGGCACCACATGGTGCCAAGTTGCCGCCGAAGTCCGATGCCGCCATACCCACCTGCTACCACGTACTAGGTCCCGTTGGCCCACCTAGGTCTAGATCCCACTGGTGGGCCGAGATCCCCTAGTCGCTGCTGTCGGGGTTGAACCACCAACCCCACGACACCCCACCAGTACCTTTGTTGTGTCGAACTGCCGCCAAGAGGCCGCAACACGACGCCAAGTACTCCACACCATCGCCAGCGGAAAGAGGAGGGAGCCACCACCCAGGGAGGACACACCATCACCGACATTGCTTGGGTTTTGCCCAACAGTGACCCTTGGTGGTGGCGAAGCATAGAAGAGAGGAGGTATCTTTCCCCTCATATTGCATCAACACAAGCATAGATGGTGTACTTTGACCTGCTAGGCGGCCCACATGGCAGCGCTCCAAAGATCCATTCATAATTATGTTATTTTCGCTGGAAAATACCTACTGCCATTAAATACTCCCATCCAATCCAGCTGTACATTGACAGGACAATCATGAATGCCCTGTTTGGCAAAGCTCTAAAGAAAATAATTATTTTGATATTTTCAATGGAGAGAAATAAAGGAAAAGGAATTTTGGCGCGCATCGAAATCTTGGCAAAAGTTTTGGCGCGGCAACACAACGGTATATAAAATACAGAATTCTAGGGTTTCCCCCCACTAGTCCTCTGCATCTGCTACGCCTTCTCGCTCCGCGCCGCAGCTGCCCCCTGCTCGTCTCCTCCGCCAAAGCGGCGCCAGCTGACGGCGCCGCCAGCCGGGCGCCCTCCACCTCTTCTCCGTCCGCCCATTTCTTCTGAATTGCATCCTCGGAGTGTTGCGGCTTTCCGGGTTCCGGCTGAATGCACGGAGCTCGGGTTTGGTAATCGGATCCCAATCTTCGGTTGAATCAAGCCTGGCAGAGGTATCGCGCCTATCCCTTCTCAGATCTGATTCCAGTGTTCCTGATTTTGCCTGTTCCGCGGCCCAATCCGCTCTATATGTGTGACTTGTTTCAGTTTCAATTGATAAGTCGCTGCGCATCCGCGAGATACTTGCCAGGCTTCGGTTCGTAGGAGCATATGTACGGCTGTTCTCTTAGTATTGCAAATCCATTGATGCCTGGTTCTGAAGTGTCGTGTTGCCGATTTTTTTTTTCAAATCTTTTATACTGTGGTTAACTGAATGTTGCAACATACTGTCCAAATATCCAGCCTATGTAAGTGGAGTATAGACATCTTCAATCTGGATTCTGGAATGTCCCTGAGGCGTAGCCACATATAAGTTAATTTTGTTCTACATGATATGATGCTGTAGATAGAAAGCACTCTTTTCCAAATGTATATTCTAATAGAAGTCAGACTTTAAGATATTCTACCCAGTTGTAGGACCCTTTTGCACTCGTTTTTGTGTAGATGCAGGCCTGTAGTATTTTTTTTTTGTTATTGACTGAATAATTCATGATATTTACCTTTTTGTTAACATTTTTGCGCAGGTTTTGATCCTGAAGTCAGAGGGAGTGAAAACTTTGTTTTTGGAAGTATGATGGGGGTTGAGTCCACATTACTCCCAGTAGATCATGCTGTGTTGGATAACAGTGATACTGAAACTTCAGAGGTTGTGGAATGTGATTCCCCAGCTGTACAAGATGTGGAAAAGAGTGTGAGTGAAGAAGTTTGTTTGCAAGTTCCCTTGGGAAATAAGGTAGACATAGACTGCCTTGGTACAGTTTGTGATCTTGAGAATAACAAGGACGATGTTGCTGAGGCCGTCACTGTGAATGGGGTCACACTAGAATTTTCGAACTCCTGCAAGGATCCAGATGAAAGTCTTTCATTGGGTTGTCAAACACCACGTGGAAACATCTTTGATCCTTTTGCTCCAGGACCAGAGGAGGCAGCCTGCGGTGCACCAAAGAAGAAGTCTGTCAGGGGGGTAGAAGCACTGTCCCGCAGGAAGCTAATTTTTGAAGCTGATGACTTCCCAGTTAGAAGGTTAAGTTATGAATTTGAGGATTCTGAGGAGGAAGAACTGTATCTCCAAGGGATCCGCAAGATGTTTCTTGATCTGATATTCTCAAATCAAGCTCTGGAGGCAACCCAAGACAAGGAGGATCTGATAGATGCTAGCCCACCTCCTGAAAGCTACAAAACTCCTGAATCACAGCCTCTGCTTACTGGCATTGCAGACACCTGTCCAGACGCTCCTCTGCGGCCATCTCTGAAAATGCTGAAGCTCAGCCCAAGCATTTGCCGGAAGCTTGACTTCGGTTCAGCCACTCCGAAGTCTCTGTTTGCTGAAGATAATAATTAAGAGCCAAGCTTGTTCCTCCGGGAACTTCATTTCGGTGCGGTTTTCTTGCGACCTACCTCATGACAGGAGATGCCTGTCATCCTTGCAGGCAGTGTGGTAACTTTGCTAACTCTGAACTTGTAGGAGCTAGCAGTGATGGTTAAAGTAGGAAGCTATTTAAAGTTATACATGTAAGCTATGTTAGTTTTCCTTTTAGCTAGCCTAGTTTTACTTCCCATATTCATGTTGTAGTGCTACCAGTACATTCTGCCTTGTGGGGGGGCTTCTGGCCTAGCGTTTTGTATATCCTAAAAATTGTTGTTCTCCCTGCTTGAACTGAACTATATCAGATCCGTTCTTGCTTATTACTGTACTGCATAGTTGGTGAAAACTGAAATGAACTATTATGTGTCATCATTGTGTTGTATGCACTCGGATGCAAGCTGTATGCAATTGTGAAACTGAAATGCTATAGTGGCGAATTCGAACATGACTTAGTTTGATGCGACTGGAGCAGTGTGAGATGATGGCGTATGAGTTGTGGCTGCTGTGTGATTCATCTGTCATGATTCTTGATGGCTGCTTTTACTTACTCTAGCATCCTTGCGGCCGTTAGATTGATCTTCCGATGGACCTGCTGAGTGCTGACGGCCTCAACGTGTCCTCGGCTTTGGATATCTAATTTTGTTTATTTGACATGACCCTCCCTCCCCAACCTTATCCTCTCCCAGCTCTCATCCCCTTCCTTGAGAGTCCACCGTCGCGGCCTATTTCCGGCCGCTCTCGCCGCCGGTTGGTGTAGGGATGGTTTAGGGTGCCGGCCCGCTTTGTATAGAAGTAGATTTAGGTTTTGTTTCTTTCGTAGACTAGGTTTCGGCTTCGTGCTGGAGGAGTTGTCCCTTGTGGCGATTGGCGTTTTGCCGTCTCCCTCTCCTCGAAGGTCTTGTGGCCTGGCGGCTCGGCGCGGCGTCGGTCACGTTCTCTGGTGGAGCTCTGCCAAGTCCCCATGGTGGGGAAAGGGTGGACTCTCCGCTTCGACGACGACCTTCTTCAATAAGCGCTTTGGCGTTCTTGCTCTGCTGGGTGCTGCTCTTCTCTCGGCCGGCCTTGGTGGCGAGGGAGAGAGGAGTGGTTGCTTGCTGACAAGGATGTGCAGGTCTTCGGCGCTAGGGATTCGAGGCCGTTCCTGGCGTGCGGCGGAGTGGTGGTTACAGTTCGGCTTGCTCCAGTGGATGGAGGCGGTGAGCTGCAGCAACAACTTGGCAACCTCTTCAATAAGGCCTGTAAATCGCAACTCTAGTGGTGGTGGCGTGGATTGGGGTCTTTTCGCAGCTTCTCATTCTGGTAATGAGAGCAAGGAGGTTCCCCGTGTCCATGTTTTTCTGCTGCTGGACGAGCACCAGGGGAGGAGTTTTTCTTCTCCGGGGAGATTACTCACGGCGGCGTTTTGTTCGTCGTGGTTCTTGATGGTCGGATGGCGACCTCTCCCACCTTCGTCGTCGGCTTTGGCTTCTTCCGGCCGGCGTTCCAAGAATTTGATCAACCTCCAGGCTGCCATGCCGCAAAGGAGGCCCTCGGGCTCTGGTGTAGTGTGCTCCCGCCTCCTCGCCCCAAGTGGTTGCGTCCCCGGTGGCGTTGAGGCTGACTGCGCAGAGCTTCGTGTTCGTCACACTGGAGAAGGAGCTGGACCCGGTTGCGTTCCTCATTATCTGCTTAGGGTCTTTTGTGCAATTTGTAAGGGCTTGGTTGTAATTTTTATCTTTCTGAGTGCCTTATCTGTAAGATGTACCAGTGTTGACTTAATGGAACTCTAGGTCCTTCGGGACCATCCCTGTTCAAAAAAAAAAGAGCTTTAATTAATCAGAAGAAATACGATTTACAATCTTCACGTGCAGCCTGGATTTCCAGTTCTTTTCTAGTGCACGTCTACAGTTGCCTTTTATTTTGCCGACATATCTGATAGTATCACAACTACACACTTTTTTTTTAAAATCAAAGAAGTAACTTCAAAGTACATGTGGCTTGGCTTTACAGGATCCACATAGAGTAATCTGAATGTCATCGTCTTCAAGCGACCGCCTAGCTGCAAGTTATATACTAAGATAAGCTCGTATCTATGATTCGTGAGCACAAAGCAAGAACCTAAACACATGACGATGCTATGAACGAGAAGAAGAGCAATCAATGTTTACGTATACAAGTCCTCCATCATGTATTCATGTCTCTGCATATGAACAAATCCATCAAAATCATATGATACACCCAGCAAAAGCAACAACTAAAACGACCAATTAAATCTACCAAGGCAGTGACTAACTACAGTACCACCAATGGCGCATCATCAGGAGTTCCAGAATCCTCTCACTCTTTTTCTCTCCGTGAAAACGACGTCGTGTTGGCCGCACGCGCCGTGCGTAGCAAACAAACACGGCAGCGGCAGAAAAAGGTATCCTAGTACTTGCTTCCATCTCCGGCGACGATTGCGGCAGGGACGGCGTCGAACTGACGGACGAAGGAAGAAACACGATCAGAGCTTGGTGCGGTCGCTGCACTGCTGGCTGCGGACGCCCAACTCCGCGATGCCGAAGACGAAGGCGCAGTCGGAGTAGGCGACGGCGTGGCGCTTGAAGACGCCGAATACCGCCACCCGGCCGGGGATCCTGGTGCTGGCCTCGAGCGGCAGCGAGCCGGCCTCGACGTCGGAGACGAGCTGCGCCATGGCGTCGGGGGAGGAGACGAACTTGTCCGCCTGCAGCGTGAGCGCGAGGCGCACGTCGGCGTCGCCCTTGCTGGGGACGCGGCCGGGGTCGATCTCGGCGTCGCCGACGTGGGCGCCGCGGTAGGTGAGGTCGGTGTGGCCCCCCGAGAGGAAGGAGAAGGAGGCCGGGTTCGGGTTGTGCACGGACACCGTGAGGAGGAGCGTGACGTTGAGCTGGATGCTGAGCGCCGGGAAGGTGAGCCGCGGCGCGACGCCGATGAGCTTGGTCGAGACGAGCCGCGTGGTCGGGTCGCGGACGCGGAGCACGGTGAGGAAGAGGATGAGGAGGACCACGGCGATGAGGACCAGGGTGACGAGGAGGCACGCGCAGCAGAGGCAGCCGCGGCGCCGGCGGAGGCGCTGCTTCTCGCGGTGCGGGTCGTCGATGGGCGGCTTGGTGGCGGTGGTGTGGGTGGGGAGGTCGCCGCCGCCGTAGCCGTTGGTGGACGCCATTGGTTGGGATCGAGGGAGTTGTGCGAACTTGCAGCGGCGGCGAGCGTGGGTGCGTGCGTGGAGCCGTGGAGGTGGAGGAAGTGGTTTGATTCGATTTTTCGGTGGGGATTGGAGATATCAAATTGCGTCGATGACGACTTTTTATATAGGAAACAAAAAACGATGAGGTTTAGTGCGAAAGCAATCTAGTTTTATATGGTGGATCGGTGAAACATTACACTCTGAGTTGTTCCTACGTGGTAAAACGTCTATTGCGTGTGATGATGCAGATATTTGGTTTTCAATGGAAACAATTCTACGAATTGGTAAGGCTAAATTATTTCCATTTACATTACCCATGCTCTGTCATCGGACCACGACACGAAGCTGCCCTTCTCGTCGAACAGAAGACACGTGTCTTCTATTCGAATAATTTGAGTTCAAATAAACACGGCAGTTTTAATGCTAATATAGTTGTAAAAAGAGTACCCTTTTTGCCTGCACTTCAAGCAGTTAAGTTTTAACCGTGTTAACAGTCTCACACTATTGGTTTATAGAGAATCAAAGTTGATTTACCAATGAGTCGCAAATGCTATGGTTCTTCTTCCATATGATTTCTGAATTTTTCCAGAAGTAATTCGTCGAGATCGTGCACCCTGTTCTTATTTATCCGATAATAAAAAATATTCTGAAGTGCAACCGGATATATTCAATCTACTCTTGAGATAGACAACTCGCACACACCCCATTTCCAAAACAAACAAAAAAATCAAAACACAAACCATTATAGTTAGATTTATTAATTTTGTTGGTAAAATATCGGTATTAAACCTGAAACGGTTTGTAGATGGCCAATGAGCTAAAAAACGAAAGGATGAGTTACATTTTTCATATGCTCTCATCTTATATATAGGATGAACAAAGAACAAAGTTTTTCAATCACTTGCTTGGTTCAGACTTTTTTGAAAAATACATCGAATTTAAACAGATTAGGCACGCCGTGTCGTATCGAACATGCAGTACACAGCGGCTGCTGTTGGGCGGTTGGGTCAATTAATAACGAGGGAGGGCTTTGGCAACTAGTTGGCGGTTGCACCGTATGTTTGCTTTGGTTGTTAATTTCTTCACAGGGGTCATCTCGATCGCAATAACTATGTATAGATGAGAGTTGGGAGTTGAATCCTGGAACAGGCCAGACAGGGATTGGCCCGCCATGGGCAGGGCGGCACCGCATCTGCCAACCTACCAGACCGGCGACGAGCTGACACGAGGCCGTCGCGCAGAGCGGAGGTGAGTTAATTCCCCGGCCGCGCTTTGGGCGGGCGGCAGGTCGTCGTCGCCGTCCTCCGGCCGCGACCCGCGTCAGGGAGTCTTCTTGTTCTATTGGACGTCAACGTCCAGCACTAACTCAGTTGATGATTCTTCCGTGTTTTCACCCTCAACTGGTACCAACAAACCTCCCCGTCTTTCGGTAACATGTCATCATAGTTTCCACGCCCAACCGTACAAGGATGGAGACGGACATATCACAGCTAGCCCTTCCATTGCCGCCCAGGAGACGGACCTCCTCCTGCTGGCATATCAGGATTCAACGAAACAAACTTTTGCAAAATGCTAGTATGAGCTATTCTTTTTCCGTAAAAACGTAAAAAAAACATTACGTTTAGATCTATTGATAAAAAGAAAGATAATTATAGGGCTAAGACCACTCTAGACGAGAATATGAACAACAACTGACGCACGTTACAACCGACACCACCAAACTATGCTCGACCTAGATGCCAACCACATAAACACTTAGGCCACAACCTCCAAATCCCTAGAAGAGGAAACAAAAAATCCGATTATGCAAAGAAGGGCAGAGTCAGACCGGTCTTGCTTTGGAGAGTCAATGGCGTTGCGAATGCCTGGACTCGCCTCAGATCCGCCAACCGTCACTGGTGTCCTGGATGTCGCATCACCAAATATCGCCACACCCCTCATCAGTCGCAACATGCAACCACCGCCGCCACCCAATATCTTTCGAGTGCTTCCGTGCGTCCCAGATGCCGCAACATTGGATCCTCCGCAGTTCACTACCCATGCCACCAAGATGATCGTGCAGGTACAACGCCGGCACTCATAGGATTTGCCGAGAAGAGCCAAGGCGTGTGACGCCGATTCGCTTGCCAATCAAGGGTAAGACCACAAAGAACAACACCTCCAAAGATGTAACGAACAATGCCGCATGTTAGAGATACGACTAAGAGACAATGATAAATGTTATTACTCATATATGCTTCATAATTAATATTTATATTTATATGATATAAATGTTATGTTTTCTGAATATAGATTCAGTGAAAATATAAACACCAAGTTGTGCCATGGTCTTGTCTCTAAGATTAGGTTGCATGATTTATCTTGTTTTCCTGGTCATGGGCAAAAGGTTTGCCGATAACAATTTGAGCACATTTTAGCGCAACAATGGGCTGGTGATGTGTTCATTTTATATATTATTTTGCTCGATTTTTTTTCATATGTTTACATTAGAATTCTTACAATATTCTGAGTTAGATTCTACCTTTTAAGCTGATGTTCAACTCAAACTCATTTTTCGATGAACTTTGCACAACCATAGGTTTTTATTAGGATTTTACTGTTTTCCCTTGTCTTTGGCACGTGTTTAGGTGAAAAGGGAAAACCATAAAAAGAAACATGAGGGAAGGAGTTCGCTTGGAGTCAGCCTATAGGAGTCACAACCATGAGATGGAATCCACAGAACTGGAGGTAAGTTCTGAACTCAGTTGGCGAAAAGAAACCCCTCCCGGGCTGCTCGTGCGAGCAGCTCCGGAGGCCCCCAAACCTTAGGAAAAAGAAGCCCCGACGGTGGCGGCCACGCCCGGCCGACAAAGGAGGCGGGTGGAGAGGGCGTGCCCCGTCGGGTTCCCTTCGCGCGGAGGCGAGGCGACAAGCGGGCGGCGCCGGTGGTGCAGGGGATGGCGAAGCGCGAAGCTTGGCGGAGCAGTCGAGGAGACGGCGGCGTGCTGGGCTGGCACAGCGGTGGCTCTGGGGTGGTGGTGGTTCCCGGAGCAGCCGAGGGAGGCGTGACGGCGGCGGTGGCTCGGGCCCGATCTGGGCCCATCTGGGCCCGATCTGGGCAGAGCGGGCCGCCTTGTGCGTTTCTGTGTGGAGGTTTGGTCCTGGTCTGGAGTGCCGGCGCGGTGGTGCTCTGGTTCCTTGGTCTGCGGGGAGATCTCCGGGTGTGGCTGGTAGGGTGGTGCGGTTTGGTCTGGTTCCGGCCGCCTCGACATGGAAGGGGCAGGGGCCCCGACCCTCGAGCTCTACTGCCCCCGTGCCAGGTCTGGTGCCGCCGGTAGCCATGAGGGCTACTGGTGGTTGACTTGTGGTGGAGGCCTTCCTCCTCGTCTCGATCTCTTCAGCGTTGCGCGGAGCTGGGACGCCGGGGCGGCGGCCCTGGACGGTGGGAGTCCTTTGGTTGGCGGGCGTGCCAAGGACTCGGATGCTGGCCGGCGACCATGGCCACTTGGGTGGCACGGTGGCTGGCGTGTGATCTACGGTGGCGGTGAGGCTCGGGCGTCGACGTTGGGCGCCCCGTGTAGTAGGTGCGGAGAGTTTGCCAGGGGGAAACCCTTTCCCGGGGTCTTCTCGGGACGCGACGGCGACGTGTTTGGACGCCGTTCCCTTCTTGGAGGCATCACAGCGTCTTCTCTGGCCTCTACACTCCGAATGAAAATCCAAGATCCTCGGATCGGGCGGTGGCGGCGCTCTGGCGTCGCGTGCTTCTTGAAGACGCCGCCTTGGAGTCCACGGTGGGTTGCTTTGCAGAGGCGGTTCGTTCTCCCTCCGGCCATGCTTGTGACTTGTCCCGCACCGCAGTGTTTCCTGCTAGGAGCTTGCTGATTGAGCCTGTCTGTTCTTGCGGATAGTGGCGGTGTTGATCCTGCTGGTGGTGCTACCCTGGTTGGCGTTGTGGGTCTCGGCGGTGTGCCGTGTGTGTTGGTGTGCCCGTGCTCTCGGCGAGCTCCGGCCCAACACCTCTGCCCGTCCTGCTTGTGCTCCTTCTTCGGCGTTGCCTGCCTTTGGTGTTTCACCTGTAATCTCGTCGGTAGCTCTGTTTTCTGTTGGGGGTGTGCAGTGCGTGTGCTGTAAGATGGTTCATCATCATGTGCCCTTCGCCGTTCGTGGCGTTATTAATTTAACGTTGGGCCTCTCGGCCTTTTTTCTAAAAAAAACAACCATCAGATGCAAGCCATATAGAGTATTTTATTAATATTTTTTACACAAGGCCAAACTCAAGATCCAACAACATGATATTGTGCTCGTCATCCATACGAGTCCAACAAGCCAAAGAACACCTCAACCGGAATCCGTATGAACAAATGGCGCCAAGTACAAGTTGCCAGAAACTTCAACGACCAACAGTACGACCATGGATGACCGTACCGGACGTTGTACCTCAAGATCATCCTCAACCTTAAAGGAAGGCCGGGGAGGAAGACACCGAAGGGATCACCACCGAGAAGCCGCCCATGCGCGGCCGCCCCACCACACCAACGCCGCCACCATTATCACCGCTGCAACCCATGAGTAGATAGATATTTTGTGCGAACCTTTTGACCTTTGAAAAGTGAGCCCTCTTGGCCCCTCATAGCCCGAGGTAGTTCAGGGATATCTCTTGAGGATCGCATCTTATTTAGGAGCACGGTTGTCCAAAAGTTTAATGACTTTGGTCCGGTCGCGAGTTTAAGACCTTTGGCTATTGTGACCTTAATTTTTTTAATAACTTCTTGCTGTGTTTAATAAGAGATGGACAATTGAGTTGTGTATTCCATGTATTTCAATGGGAGACACTGTTATTCGAGGGACCGATCAGCGAACGGTAAATTATATCATATGCATTAGGTGGAAAACCACACCAGTTTACCATCTACTCTTGTATTAATCATTGCACCAATGTCCTCTCTCATCCGCAACACCTTTGTATTTTAGTTTTTAGTTTACTTTCATTCTTTGCTAGTGTTCTAGTTCTAGTCTTTATAAACCTCTTCTATAAACGGTTTTCCTTAGCGACTTATAGAGTAGGCTATTTCCAGACTATGGTTTGGGTGCGAACATGACTGCGTGTAGATTGACAACGTAGTTGTGGGGCTGGTAGTGCCAACATTATTGCTCTCATGGGTTCGATATTAAATTGGAAGAAATACTTGCACAAAATTATGCTTTAACGAGGTTTTTCACTTGCAAGCATTAGGCTAGACAGACCCAACTTATTTATATACTACGAGATCTTATCGTCACATGTTGTTAGTAATATGAAAGGTTAACATACATACATGTACTTTGACCATGAGGGTGTTAGGTCCCTGCAAGTTGGAAGGGTTACTTTTGTTCTGTCTAACATTTCACCATGAAAGGATGATTATAGCAACATCTTCTGGGTATCTTGAAAACATGAGAGAGGGAGTCACTGGAATTGTTCCGGATTGATCGAGAGAGTTTCAAACAAAAAACACGGAAGAGTTCCGGGGTACCGGAAAGGTCCCGGATAACCCAAACGGCACCACAACATTGTAGAAGGGTCCAGAGGTGTGTGGAAGGTTCTAAATATATCCGTAGGGGCCCATGGGCTTCCCCACTTGATTGGACCAAGTGGGTGGGGTTGGGGGCAACTAGATGTGCCAGAAGGCCATTAGGTGGAATGACCCCACTTTGCTTGGCCCTCAAGGCAAACAGGGTGTGGACGACGGCTAGGGTCGGTCGCCTCCCAACCTTGTTTGGCCGACATAGGGGCCCCACCAAGAGGGGCGGCGGTGTGTGGCGGGGGGGGGGGGGGACTCCTCGAATTCAATTATCGCCCTCCCCCTACATAAAGAGATGACTCCTCCTCCCTCTCTAAACACAAGTTGGTTTTTGAGGAGTCCTCCCCAACATAACTTTCTCCCCCATGTGTTGAGTTCTCCACCATATGTGCTCCAGTTGATCTCTTATTCTAAACGACAGAGTGCTGGAGGAGATATAAGCATGTAAATCTACAGAGGGATCATACATTTGATCCTACGAGGGGACGGATATTCTTGCGGCTGGGAGGGTTACGGTTAGCTGCGAGAATCACTAACGATCTAGATCTAACACTTCAGTTTTACCTTCATAGATAGATCTTGGCGATTCGTGTAGGGCGAAATTTTTGTTTTCCATACACGCAACCCTACAGTGGTATCAGAGCCAGGTTTATGTTGTAGGTCTACGCTTTAGAACACATGGATGTGTGGTCATTACACTATGGAGTAGTATATGAGATCTATTACTCTAGCATCTCATGCATACCGAGCTGCTACAATGCTTCCTAGTGCAGGTTGGAAGCTTTCTAGAGCGGACAAAGAGTACTTTGAGCAAGCTCTCTCTTGTGTCGGCTATGCTGAAGACCATTCTTATGTCGCGTCCTATTGGTAAGGTCGATGTTTTCTTTATTGAGGATAAGAGAGCGTAATTTTATGTATGTTTCCCCCCTCGTGTTGGGCATACTTCGTCACCAGTGTCCGCCTCGCCCCTTGTTCCATCTACAACCGAGGGAGAGGCTATCGCCGTGGTCGTGGCTCTGGTGCTACAGATGATGCCCGAGGTTCATGAGCTATGATTGAGCATTGCTTTGCCTATGTCAGTGGAGCACATGAAGGTGGGCTCGCTGGTGACCTCTTGTTCGCTACCGGATTCTCCTTTGTCAGCGGAGCAACTAGATGTGATCTCGAATGAGCGACTGGAGGTGGCTTTTGCGCCCATTATAGCCCCGTCGTCACTTAATCGAGATGCTCTTTTCGCAAAAGAGATTTGCGATTTGCTCAACAGTTTGGAGGGTGTGAGCACTGGTTCTTAAATGGCGATCGCTTGCCTCCTAACCAGCACGGCAATCAGGGGCAAAAGCAAGAAGGTGGATGAATGCCCTCGAACCAGCATCCAAAGGAGAAGTCACTCAGGCGCAAAGGCAAGAAGAATGACGTCATAGGAAAAGCGTCCACGGTTGTTTGATGGATAATCTTCGGTCTTTTGGCTCGTCTTCAGGGTTTGGATGGTTACTGTGGTTTCGGCGTTGCTCATTAATTTTTGTTGAGGTGTTCTCGTCAAGGGTACTGTTGCGTTGTACAAGTGTCAGTGGTCCCGGTTGCTGCGCCTGCGTGTTGGGAGAGCTTGTCGGGCTAGAGCAGTGGGTTTCATGCTTTGTGAGTAGTCCGCCTTTGGTTTCTCGATATCAGATTTTGTCCCTTTTTCGTTAAATTAACTTGACAATTCTCTCCTTCCAAATTAATAGATTCCAAATTAATAGATTGTGACGAAGCTTTTGCCCCGTTAAAGAAAAGTATCATTACACCCTTGGTAAGCGCTTTTTTTGGGCGAACATCAGGCTGCCCGCAACGCTTCTTCATGGATCGCTGAAGTGCAGACTAAGCAAAAGGAAGACAACCACGTCATGCCGTGATACGAGAACAGATGCGTGGCCGCACAAGCGCACACATCAGTACCAAGATGCGGACAACTCCATCCACAACAAAAAATAGAGCATCAGACAACAGAACATTGGGGAAACATGAGATAACATTACAAACCAACCGAATACTCTTACTGCGTGCCAGTTCAGTATCTGAACTCCAGAATCCATAAAGCATTGTTGACACATAAAGAGATAGCCACATCAATTACACACGCAACGCACTAACAAGACTGTTAGTTGATTACTCAAGATCAGGTTGCCTAGATGGCAAGCAAATCTCCCCGCTTCATCGCCAAGACCCAAAAGACAGCAACAACTAGAACTGGGACTTGTCAAGGCTGTCGAAGTAGGGATGGTCCATTGCAGCTTTAGCTGACATCCTGTTTGCTGGATCATACTGAAGCATTCTCTGCAGTACATCAGTCAAGAAAGTGTCAGCTCAGATCTTGCTCCAGATGAATAGTGCAAACAAAGTCATAGCTCGGGAAGATTGATTCTGCAGTCTACTCATAAGTATTCAGATGGTCGAACAAACTAAACAGAAATAATGCAGACCTATAAATAAGGTAGCTGGGCAAGATATTGACTGATTTTGCACTCTACTCACAAGTATCATCATGGAAAGTGGTCCTACAAACTAAACACAAATAATGCAGAGACCCCTACAATAATTTACAAAATGATGGATCACCAAGCATAACAACTTGGAATATATGTAGAGTTGAAGAGCGAACTTGGGATGAAGACATTGTGATTTGTGAAGCATAGTCACCAAACAAACTTGGAATATGTGGAGTTGGAGATCTAACTTTTCTATCTAGTGGACATGACAATACTCTTCTAGCACACAGAGCAAAAGAAATTAACATTTATATCAGTCTCTTAATTTACCGATAACAGGTCAAGTCCTTCAGGCTCCAATGTTGGAACAGCACGCGCCAAACCCTGTGGCTGCCAGCGTGGATATTCATGCCAGTCTCTCAAAGAGCATACTCCAGGCCACTGCTCTTCAGTAGGAGTTCCCAACAACCTTTTCAGAAGCAGATTTTAGTCAATACATAGCACCCCAGTTACTATAAATTGACAGGATGCAAACAAGATGAATGTCAGATGTTCTACTAATAAGTACTTCGATCATTTTACCAAAAAGAATACTTTAATCAAAAGTTATTTAGCCTTTTGAGCAGGGTATAATGGACAGAAAAGTTTCCCATGATCAGCAGGAATCACAAGTTACTACGCTATCCTATCAATGAAGCAAAGCACTAATATTACAATTATTAGATATTTTTGGTACTTGTACAAAGTTGATAATACCTGAAAATGTGAAGCAGCTGTTGCAACTCCGAGTCACCAGGAAAAAGAGCTTGTCTTCTGACCATTTCAGCTGTAAAAGAAAGTTATGGTATCACAACAGGAAGACCTTGACAAGCACAATATTGTATTCAGTCAAGAAAACAATGAGAAAACTTGAAGCAGAAATATAATGTGTTTATTTAGGTGGACAGAAATTCAAGAAAACATGGGGATCAAGGACAATTAGAAACTGGAGTTTAATTCTATTCAAAACTAAAGCATGTAAGACTAAACTTTATAAGTACTGGTGCAGATCAATGAAAATCTTTTGATTGACGTATGGTAAATTATTTGTTTTCTCCTTGACTGATTGTTTAATTGTATTGAAAACTAAAGCATGTAAGTACAATGTTCATCAGGTGTTTTCTTTACCCCTCTCCTTAAGATGCACGTCAAAAGCTTTACAATTATTGGTACAGATCAATGAAAAATCTTTTGATTGCCGTATGGTAAACCAAACTTTTTTTCTCCTTGACTGGTTGTTTAATTGCATTCAAAACTAAAGCATGCAAGTACAATGTTCATCAGGTGTTTTCTTTACCCCCTATCCTTGTACAATTACTGGTACAGGTCAATGAAAAAACTTTTGATTGACGTATGGTAAACTAAACATTTTTACTCCTTGACTGATTGTGCTCAAGTGTGACGATTCATCTGGAAGTCTACTTTTGTTCTGAAGGATGTACAAAGATTGTATTTTTAGTTCTGAATACAATGACAAGTCATTAGGTAACAAAGATCAAAGGCTAACTCTAATTAGCGTACCAAAGATGCAACCAATGGACCAAATGTCAACACCAGTTGAGTAATGCGTCGCTCCAAGTAAAACTTCAGGAGCCCTATACCAGAGCGTCACAATCTACAATACAAAATAGAGAACATGAATAGGAAACACACTAGAGAATGCTAAGGACAACTGTGTGGATGAGTAAGCGGTACCTCATGGGTGTAACTTTTCATGGGAACAGTAAAAGCTCTACTCAGCCCAAGATCTGCAATTTTCAGCAACCCCTTCTCCTTATCGACTAGCAAGTTTTGTGGCTTTAAATCCCTACAAATTAAGCAGGATAGCATAAACCACAGAGCTAAAAGGTTTTATGAGGCTGAAAAGTCCAACAACAAACACCACAGAAGAAAAGTCTAACCGGTGAAGCACACCATGAGCATGGCAATGCGCAGTTCCCTTGCATAACTGGTATAAGAAACTCTACAAGAAGGCCAAGAAAGTTATTCACTGGAATTTTCATATAGGGATAATCAAGTACAGTGCATGACCGCGTGCAAGAAGCTAGCTTTTCTAATGGAGAGGTTAAGCGAAATATGAAATGGAAGTGGGCTTCCTGTGACGATTGTGGATGCTAAGTTGCTAACAATACAACGCATAAAGAAAGTTTCCTACGAAGCGATTACAAAGTTTCTTTGGAAGCAACAGTGAAGGTGGGCACATCTGTTTCTGAAGAAAGCACGGAGTTCTCTTATATTGTGCATTAGAGACATTTCTCTGTTGGATCTCGAAAACAGAAATCAAGGAGTGAACATCACCACCAAGACCAAGGTGCGATAATGTTGACAGTACCAATGTGCCATACAAAATTGGTCTTTTTGCTACCTACTGTATATGCACGAGTGTTTTCCATGAAAAATTAGACCTCCACAGTCAAAAGCTCGAAGCTTTAGTTTGGTATGTTGATCTCTTTCTTGTACGATATGTTCAATGCTTCAGGTTTCTTTGCACAACATAATAACGCGAATCAAAGCGCATGGATCGGGTGGGTTGTGATCACAAAACAAAGCCTTCAGAATTGTAACATCAGCATGATACAGTACACTACAACAAGCTCGTCGATAGGTGTGATGGACGGACAAATAATTCACCTTGATGACCTGGGTGGGTAGCGGCCTGGGCTCGGGCCCCTTACGGAACCCATCGACGAACTTCTTGAGGTCGGTGTCGAGGAACTCGAAGACGAGGTAGAGCATGGCCTTGCCGCAGGGCTTGGTGACCTGCTCGACGGAGAGGAGGCGGACGACGTAGAGGGAGGCGGAGAGGAGGCGGAGGAGGGAGATCTCGCGGAGCGCCGTGGGCGGAATCCCCTCCTCGTCCATCTCCAGGCGGGTCTTCTTGAGCGCCACCAGCTGCCCCGTGGCCGCCACCCGCGCCTTGTACACCTTCCCGTACGTGCCCTCCCCTACCTTCTCCAGCTTCTCGTACTTCTCCATCTGCTGCGGCTCGTTCTCGTTGACGAACGAGGAAGGGGAGGAACCCTAGGTGGTGGGTGGTGGATTTGAATTGGGGGAGGAGGAGATGGCGTGAAGAAGAAGAGGAGGGGACAGTGCTGTGCAACGGTCGAATTGACGAGGGAGCGGCGCGCACATGGCAGTGGAGAATGATGCTCTGCGCACATGGCAGTGGGGGGAAAGTGCAGTGCGGCGCGGCGCGTGTCTGGTCGGCAACGGCTATGCGCCACGCCATATTCCACACCTGCTTGGCGGAAGGATCGTCGCTTGTCTGGACCTGATGGAAATGGTCGATTGTTTCTCACACTCTGCCGTCAATAGCTGAACTGGTAAATAAGATCACGTGCTCCAGAACGTTTTCGATTTTTTTTTTAAAATATGAAGACTTCAAAAATAAAATCAGTGCCCACGGGGAAGTATTATGTGCGAAAAAAACATATGTGTCATGGTGGGAACACGCAGATGCCTAGGGGTAGGCTTAGTCTGGGGCCGAACGGACGCTCGCGGATTCGGGAGAGGGTTTGCGCGGTGGAACCGCACACGAAGAACACTGCAAACACAAAGATCTACCCTGCTTCGGGGCCCTCGTGAGGAGGTAAAACCCCTACTGCAGCATCTATCCTACTTTGGTGTATTCTCGTCTCACATGCGGTGTGTACAAATGCTCCTCGAGCTGTATGTCTAAATATGCCTCGTGTGCTAAGCAGCACAGAACCAGCAGAGAGAGAGAGAGCAGGGAGGAAAATGAGCTCCCGGGGGGAATGAGCCCAAGGGGCTCCCGTGCCCGGCTGCCTTCATCTCCTCCCCCTGGTGCTCTTTATACAGAGAGAGCCCAGGGGACAAGGGGGCAAACATCACTATGCATGCACACTATTCCTGAAATGACCACTGGGGTCTAATCAACACTGTAGCCTGTGTCACACATTTGTACTCTCGTCACATCCGTGTCACTGTAGCCATGCTGGCTGTGGGCCACCATCTTGCCCACTTGTGTTTGTCTCCTGGCATCTCCTAGTCACCATCTTATCCTCTCCTGGATTATTTCTCCTGGGGATGGCAGTGGCATCCGATGCCTTGCGCCAGTCTCGGTCACAGGAAGAAACCGCTCTGGGTCTCGGTGTTAAAGGAGCAGCAGCAAGCAGCGATTGCCTGGAGCAGCTAGTCTTGGCATCAATGATGCCATGCCATCGAGCAAGCACAGCAGTGTCGGCCTGGAGGCCTCAGCCTCGGGCCGAAGACGGCCTGTTCGGGGAAGCTGGATGGGCCATGTCCCGGTCTGGTAAACCAAGAGATGATATCCCGGATGCGTATCTCGGACGGCCCAACCGAGGTAAGCCTACCTCGGCCCACCCGAGTCAGAGCTTCGGCCCAATCTGAGACAGCGCGAATGCCGGCCTGGTGGACGCTGCCGAGATCGATGCAGGCGAGGATGAGGTGAGCTCGGCCGGCGGCGACTGAAGCGGAGGACGGCCGATGCGGCCGAGGCAGAGGTGAACCCGGGCGCAACGAGGGAGGTCGGGGGCGCGACGCCGGAAGCGGTGAGGCGCAGGCGTGGTGCTGGGATGTGGCCGAGGCTGAGATGCCGGAGGCGCTGGTCGAGATGGCGATGCCGGGGCGCCGCAGGGCGCGGTGGAGGCGACCGAAGCTGGCTCGGGTGTAGGCGACTGAGGTAGGAGGCGGCGCTGCTGCGCTCGAGGCAGGGTGTGAGGAGGTCGAGACGGAGGTCGCCGAGGCGCGGCCTTGGCGGCGCGGGCGGGGCCGTGGCGGCGGAGTCAACGCGGATGCTAGGCGAGGGCGCGGCAGTGCGATCCCGACCGAGGTAGGGGAGGACGGCCCACCAGGGGCGATTGGTGTCTCGGCCCACTCCGGGTTGACCTGATCTCGGCCGCCCGGGGTGCGGCAGATAACTCGGCCCAGCCGAGATAAGTGTATGTCGGTAAAAGGCAATCTCGGCCCAGGAAGTGATTATTCAGTCTGGGAAATGTGTTTCTGTCCTTACTCTTATCTTTTAACCATTTACTCACTGTTTCTCTCTTCTAGTAACCTCGTAAGACCATCAACTATGGGGTACCCGGGGTTACATCCCCGACAATATGCTAGTATTATGAGAATGTGCAAAGTTTCGTAGCGAAGTGATAATTTGTGGTGCTATAGTTACCACTCGCCAGCTACTTTCCCCTCCCTCGTTACTGTTTGAGAGAGGCGAAAGGGAGGTTCTTCACGTTCACCGCTCCGCCGACGGCCGATTCGGCGGTCTCCTCCCTCTCCGGCCACCGTTGCGGTGGCGGGAGAGTGGGGAGACCCCGGATCTGTGCCCGAGGCTTGTAGATAGTAGAGTAGGTCTCCTGGGCGGCGCTGGAGAGGTGGTGGCTGCGGCGGCGCTCTGGAATAAAGGTGCGGGGGCTCGATCTCCACCTCAGCGGCGCTCTGCGGGGCGGCGTCGACGAGTTCCCGGCGTGGTTCCCTCCCGGATCGACGGATCTGGTGAGGGTAGGTGCTTGAAGGGCGGTCGTCGCGATGGAGGTGATGGCCGGCTTGTGTGTGGGGACCCCGGACTAGCTGTCCGAAATACCCGATTATGCTTAACACAACGATCCCGTGATCAGTCTGTCGTTGCACATAATCCGAATTGGATACCAAAGTTTACATCCATTACAATACCGAATTAAAAGTCTTACATAAATGGTCATTTAGACCAAGTCTTACATAGGTGCCTTCATGGGCCAAACCAAAATATCAGCGGAAGCTACGGCGTAGTAGACATCATATTCTAACGATGACAACCCGACAGGCAGCTGACTTGTGGAGATCCTTAGTTGGCGTAGAAGTCGCCATACTCCTGCTCGGCGTAGTGCTCCTCCTCGTAGTCTGGCTAGGTCAATAGCCAGGGACGAAACCAATATGAGTACATTTGAATGTACTCGCAAACTACCCCAACATGAGTATGCACTAGTTTTATTTTAGTTGACAACTTTTATTTATTTAAAACATCTCTATATCTTTATTGAAAAAGGTAAGAAGAGTTTTATAACTATCTTTAAAGAAGTCACCATTTTTATCTGTTTCTCCAAAACTCCTCCTTTTTCCGACCATAGCCCGTCATGGTCCACTTTCATCCAACCACCTCATACCGATCCGTTGGTATAGGTGTAGGAAACATTCTCCACTTCATTTTTCTTTTTAAAACTCAATTCTTTTAAAAACTTGCACATGGTCAAAGTAGGGCCTCCCAACTGTCCATATCCGAGGACTCGGCTATTCGAATAGTTTTACACTCTGCAGAGTTAGCACGCTTTTCCCACATCCATCCGGCAACTCATCGTGTCCGCCACGTCTCGCCATACAGGGTGTATGCGAAGTAAGCCGCCGACCATAGCCTGTCCTTTGCTCATGCTAGTATAGGATCCTTCCCATATGACACTTCCAACACACTTAACCCAGCCCGTCGGAATCTAAGTGTGAGGACTCATAGGTTTTGTCCGGCGGTTTATGGTGGAACCTTCAATCCTCCTCCTTATCTTTTCATAGAGTTTGAGCGAGGACCCGGGTCAGGGGTAGATCAACACACTATCCCCTCATGCATGACGGAGTCATCTCCGTCGATGAGGTATCCGTACTAATATGAGCAAATTATATGACTAAGCCCTTTCCCATATGTGGTAGATGTGGTCGCACAGGGTATCGGCTGGTTGACGTAAGTACAAGGACACACTGTGCATTTTTCATAAACATCACCATTTTTCCACTTCTCCATTCCAACACCGACATCTCGGCATTTCATAATCTCACAAGTAATTTCAAAGGAGTTTTGAATAAACCATATTTTTTTTCCCATCCTATAATTTGATATAACTATCTTATATTTCTACATAAGTGGCAAAATAATTTCCATATACTTTTGAAAAGGGTTTTATAAATCTTGCCTTGAGAGTAAAACAGGTTATGAAAGTAGATGCATATGTTTGTAGTGCAAGCTCAGAGAGTAGCTTGCCTTGCTCGGCAAAGTGACCTTGGTCTTGATCTTCAGTTTCAACAAACTCTCCTTCCTCGATAAATCCGACAGCGTTCTCGTCTAATTAATAAACAAACAATGCAAACAATCACTAATCTATACAAGCAATCATCTCAACATAACAATCATAAACATCACAAATAGCTACTGCACACATCAAACCATACAATTTGGTTTCAAAATAATTGAATTAAACATTATTTAATTACTTCTAAATTATGGCAGAAACTTGTTGAACATGTTTAATTCCACAACTTGAGTTCTGTTGGTCACAAAAATACAAACTAAAATTCTATGGAAAGCTACTGATGTGTAGAAGACAACACAATTTGATTTGGATCAATTGGAGTTACAAACTCCCTACACATTTGTTTGAATCCAGAAGATTAATCAAGTTTTGGCTACCAATTAAGTTCTGTTGATCCAAAATTAAATCCTTTTAGGGGTGACTAAACATGGCTAAATGTGATCTAACAAAATTGGTCCTAATCATTTGGGTTAACCATTAAACATATTTAAATGTTTTAGTGCAGAAGGGTGTTTAAACTTCAACTTATACTAAACAATACTACTGCACAAATAATTCTACCAAAATTAGGGAAGCTAATACATGGCAGTACTAAGCTAGAAAAATTGGTTTGGAATTATTTAGACTAACAGAGTATCAGAAACAAACAAGTTTAGAATTTAAACCTTCTGTAGTATTTTTAATAATAATTTTTATATTTAATTAAATGACATGAGACCACTTGGGTTGGTTAAACAATTTCATAAGCTTTCCAGAACAATTGAGTTTGATTTATTTGGATTCCTAAATCTTGAGATATTGATTTTCTAAGTTGATGCCAGTACTGAATTTCCAGAGAAGTTAAATTCGAAATTGTGTTCTGTTTGGATAATGTTCAAATTTCTGACATGGGGGGCCTACACGTCAGCGGCACAGGAGAAATATCTCGCGCGCTGGAAATGTTTAAATATCTGACGGGTGGGGTCCACTTGCAGTGGCTCAATTAAACGAAGCGGTACGCGACCGTTGATCAAAGATCGAACGGCTCACGGAGCCCGCGTTCATCGACGACCTAAACTGGCGTCGCCGGAGCTCCGGCGACGGCGAGGGTGGCCAGAGGGGGTACCTGGGTGGTCTAGGGACGGCGGAGAGGACGGCGTTCGACGGCGGAGGTCGTGGGGAAGCTGGGGAGGCGAGTGGAGCTTGATGGGGAAGCTCCTGGCGTCGGCGACGATCTCCTTCTTCTCCGCGGCCGTGCTCCAACTCCGGCGAGATCCTACGGGGGCTCCTGGGCACGATACAGAGGGGAAAACGTCGCGGGTGAGTGTGGTGGTAATGGAGAGCAGGGAGGCCAGGAAGAGCAAGGGAGGGAGCAGCACGGCGTGGCCGTGTCGTCGCCTACCTCGGGTGCGGCGGGGCGCAGAGAAGAACTACGGGCAGCAGCAGCCTCGCTGCGGAGTACCCGCCCTTCTGGCGGTGTACGGGAGAGAGTGGAGTGAGGGAGAGGCTGTGAGTTTGAGGGAGGGCTCGGGGTGGCTTTTATAAGCTCGACGACGGCGCACGGGCTCGCCGTGGACACGGTGCAGGGGAGGGTTCCAGGGCGCGATAGCTCGCCGTAGCTCGCGGTAGGGGGCGGCTGCAGTGTTCGAGGTGCAGAGGCTAGCTCGGCGGCGTGGCGACGAGCTGTGCGTGCGCGAGAAACGGGACGGCCGGGGAACGTTTGGACGGCGAGCGCGTGCACTGGCACGGCCGTCTCGGGCGGGTGCGGCGGCTGCGTGGCGCGAAACGGTGATGGGGGTCCTCCCCTGGGATGGCTGCGGCGCTGGGAGAGCGCAGAGACGCAAGGGAGAGAGGGGGGCACGGTGTTGGGCGACTGCGGTGTCGACAACGCCGTTGCCACGGCGACGGCCATGGCGCACGGCGCCCGCGGCTGTCCCCTGGTGCTCTCCTCTTCCCGTGCCTCTTTTCTTCAATTTCTTGGACGCGGCGAGGTCAGTGAGGTAGAGGGAGAGATGCAGCGCCAATTCGAAGAACAAACCTCGAATTCGATCGAATTGCTTCGGTTGAAATCGAACCGAAGATGAACACAGTGGTGTTCACCACGTGTTCGACGAAATGTGTGCATCATTTTTAAATTTGAATTTCTGAATTTTGATTTCATATCTTGCTTCATAATATGTATATGTATTTGTGGTGCTGTGTTGCATTTTATTTGTCAAGTGCAACATAGCACACTTTGTGATTTGAATTTAATAAAGAAAGTAATAGAATTTAAATTTAGGTTTTTAAATTAAATTTTTGAGAGGGAAAAGTTGTAGGAATAAAAATGGGAGAGTTTATATAACCACTCCACTGAATTTTGTTTGAAACCATTTTAGTTTCTCACTTGGAGAATTTGTGTGACACAATTGTCACTTTTATTTTTCTTGCTTTACTTGTTATTTTATTTCTTTTCTTTTTTCCTATTTTTATTTAGAGCAAGCAACACAATTAGCAAGAAATAAATAACACAAGCAACAAGAATTAATTACCACAAGCAACAATTTGCAAACAACACATAATAATTAACAAAAGTTTTTGTTGGCTCTCATTTTTGGAATAATAATACTGATAATATTTTTGGGATGTTACATTGTGGAGCTTTTGTCTCTCGCCCTCTTCTCCGTCTTGGCGTGGCTCCTCCTGGACATGCCATGGGGGTGCTGGGGGTGGTGCGGCGGGGTGCTGGTGCTTCGCGCTGGTATTCTCCTCCGCCTGTACAGGAGAAAATCTTCTGGGATCTCGGAGTTCTTCGCTGGCTTTTGGCGCGGTGCTCAGGCTTCTTCTGTCGGCCATGGTGGCGTGGGGAGGACTGCTTCTGGCTCCGCGTTCTGCTTCAACATGCTTCGTTCTCTTCCATCTCCGGCCGGCCGTGGTGGCGAGGGGAGATGGTGTGGTCAAGGCGTGCTTCTGGCGGTGATTCCGGCAAGCCGTGTTCGTGCTCTGTGCAGGTACGTTTGGATGGCAGGTGGTTCTGGGGAGGAGACGCCATGGCCGCATGCTTTCAACGAGCTTCGGTTCCGTCGCTTGCGGCGGGCGGCTTCTGCGGTCTTCTGCATGAGTGGGGTGCTCCCTTTCCCGGTGATGGCGGCGGCCTGGTGTCTTCCTCTCTGGCGTTGTGGCGACGGAGTTCGGCGTCAGGCGTGGCGGCGGTTCAGCGGTTTGCATCCTTTGCGCTGCTGTTGTGCTCAGCTTCGAAGGCTAGTTCTTCTGCGTGTTCTGTTTCTTCCTTTGTAATTTCTGTTGTACACGCAGTGTGGATCCTTTTAAAAAAAATTTGTGGTGCTGTGTGCGAAAAAACAAAATTAATGCCCATTCATAGTAACAAACATATCCGAAAATGAGCACTTTTTTTTGCGCAGACTATCACAAATACCATTTCACGATCAAACATTGCACATACTTTAAACACTGCCATATGTTTGTTATCATTTTTTCAGATTCTTTTTAGCTATTTTTTTATAAAAAAATCTGAATTTCGAAAGCGGCGGACCCAAGATTTTATCAATGACTATGCCACACCAAAAAATTGACGACCATGTCGATAACTTTTTTTAGTTATTCAATAAATATTTGTGATATTTGCATTGTGATATGGTATAGAAACAATAAAGAATATATAATTAAAGATTTAGTTGAAAGCTGCATAAATCACCCTACAAATCCTTTTTGATACTATATTCAAGCCCGTCATCTCCACTACTAATAAAAGAGCAAACTAAAACTTTGCTCCGCGCACCATGAAAAGTGTACACAGGATAACTGGAACCGTTAGATCATTCTACATTAATAGAATCTGACGAACCATGCTATTCAATTGGCCGGTCAATCGTGCGACGAACCTGATTGATCCTGTTAACCAGTAGAACATGGTCTGCCAAATCCCCACCGGCCGCCCGCGTCAACACCTCCACGAAGGCAACCTCCTCTCGCACAACCTTCCCACACTAGTAGAAAAGGAGCCTTTCGTCCAGCACCATATGGAGCAATAGTCTCGATTGCGTCTCAAACCGTGACTAAAGGGTCCATTTGTCCCGGTTCGAAGGCCTAGGACGGCCGGTCAGCTTTAGTCCCGGTTCGAACGGGACCTTTAGTCCCGGTTGGAGCCACGAACCGGGACTAAAGGGGCGAGCACCTTTAGTCCCGGTTGGTGTCTCAAACCGGGACTAAAGGGTCTATCTTTAGTCCCGGTTTGAATCACCAACCGGGACTAAAGACAATTTTAGAAATTGTTGCCGCTATTTCTGCATACGATGTCGAAAAAAAACGTATAATATATCAAAATGATCGGCAAAAAATTAGCATTCCGAATTCAACTGCCTTCAGTCGTTTTGAGCTTTTTTAGATTTTTGAAATAATAAAAGAGTCAAAATTCAGATTTTTAATTTTTTTAAAATAATTCAAAAATTAAAAACGATGTCATATTTGGATTCCTCATATTTTTCTGATAATAATGGATATATTATTTATCGATTTTCGATTTATAGATTTAAAGATATATTATATACCATATTATATGATAATAATAACAAAACTGAATAAAATATTAAAAAACTAAATTATTTCATATTTAGATTCCTTACATTTTTCTGATAATAATGGATATATTATTTGTCCAATTGCGATTTACAGATTTAAAGATATTAATTATGCCATATTATATGAATAAATAGCAATAAATGAATAAAATAGTTTTATTACTTATTTTATTTTCATTGGAATTCAATATTATTATTACTTATTCATTATTGTTTACTTAAATAATTGTTTTTGGTTTCAAAAAATACAGACATGTGACACAATGGTATAAGAGTTAATAGGATTGATATGGTAGTATTGACAACAAGGTACAATCAGATTCGCGGGAGCCTAGCAGGAAGGAACAGAGAAGTTAAGCGTGTTGAGGGTGGAGTAGTGCTGAGGGTGGAGTAGTGTGAGGATGGGTGACCGACCGGGAAGTTTGACCAAGACTAGAATTTTACTAAAGATTAAGTGTAATTAGTGTTAAAAATGGTCCAAATGAGAGAGTAACGAGTCAAACAATTCAAAAAAATTTGAAATATTTTTTTGGAAAATAATCTTTAGTCCCAGTTGGGCTTACCAACCGGGACTAAAGGTTCTCCAGCCCAATCGCTGTACCGCGGCCACGTGGAGGGCCTTTAGTCCCGGTTCGTGGTACAACCGGGACTAAAGGGGGGGGGGGGGGGGGGGGGACCTTTAGTCCCGCTTTGGCAGTCCCGGTTGCCAAACCGGGACTATAGGCCCTCTAGAACCGGGACTATAGGCCTATTCTCCACTAGTGCCAATGGGTTATGGCCGCCTCAACAGCGGCGCCTCCACCCATATCTGCTCCATGTCCACGCGATTAACTCCTCCCACCTGGCCCTCTTGGCTCCGCGAGCACCATGGTGACATGGCTCCCGCCCGACGTTCGAGCAGCCCGTGTGACTGTCTGCTGCGATAGTCGTCAGGAGTCACGAACACACCACTGCACGGCGGTGGAGGCACAATTTGAGCGCGCAGGGCGACGGCGCATAGCGGCATGCCACCCCTGTCCATGTTACCTTTCTTCTCACTAACTTGTTACTCTCTACTAGAGGAGATTTAATGAACGAAATCAACTATACAACACAATCCACTGAGATTTAATGAAATCTCAGTCGACTGAGAATTAGAGAGACCCTTCTTTTTTACGTGGTTTTGTGAGGGTAAGTGGCATGGTGTTTTCAAAACCTCCAAACGCCTCTAGGACATAGATTTTGTGTCTAGTAATGGGAGTGGGACAGTGGTAGCATCAGTGCGCCACTTTTTACTTTTTTTTTTGCGGGTAGTGCGCCACTTTTTATTACTACATACGTACTCCCTCCATTTCACGATATAAGACGTTTTAGACTTTGTCGACGTACACATGTATATAAATGTATCTAGACATATTTCATGTGCATGTTCACTCATTTATGTATGTATCTAGACAACATGTATAACATCTAAAACATCTTACATTTAGGAACGGAGGGAGTAGAAGGTAGGAGTAGTAGCTAGGCAATTTGTAATGCTGACTAATGTCATGTATTAAGCAGCACGAAGTAGAAAAGTGAATTATGTATCATCTAGTGCTTCTAATTAGTCAACGCGCCTCTGCATTCACTCTCCACTTATTTTCTCCGGCCTCAACGCATGCGCACTCACAAGAACACTAGTCTAGCTACTCCCAAGTCAACAGCTCTTTTTAGCTCAATCCACTACTCTACGTTTTTTAGGGAAGCATAAGCGCCAGCAATATTGCACGAAGGGTACGTAGCAGTAGCATGCTGCTGTTGCTGCATGACACGGTCGACTAGATCGAAGACGAGCACACATTTCTTGCGAACATTCCACATTCCATGCGAACATTCACATTTTTTTCTAGAATTTTTTTGAAACAGCTAAAATTGATTTTTTTCAAAATGGGAGCATGGGAGCATGTAGGGGGTGGGATCACTAGATATTTTCCCATATTTTCCCCACTTCTTGCATGGTCACCGGCCGGCCGGCAGCATATGTTCCTTCAACAACTCAAACAGCTATAGCTAAGTGTGATTAGGAAAAGCTAAATGCAGTTTATCGCACTAAGAATCGATCGATGACAGAGAAAGTTATGAAGCCATCCATGATCCATGTACACACTTCTCTTAGCATCATCTATGCATACGCATAATTTTCTCCGTCTAAATTTTAAGCAGATTTTAATCATCCGCTCTGCGGGCCGGGCACCTAAAACTGTGCTCACACCGACAGGTGGGACCAGTATCTTGACTGCCACGTGGGGCCGCCAAGCCAGCGGCTTCAAGAGGTGGTAGCTACTACTCCTACGCCGTCCAGCTCCTGGGCAGCAGCGACGTCCGCGACAAGGCGCCGCCGAACATCTGGTCGAGGGCGATGACGACGCCCATGGAAAGCGCCGCGCCGGGGCGGTGGTCAGGCACGACCAGCCGGAACACGTCGTCCCCCACCGACTCCTTTCGCCGCACCTCAGCCGCAGCGGCGCCGCCCCCGCGCGCGTCCCGCACCGCGCAGCTACGCCGCCCGTACGACCCCTCCACCACGTACGCCGCTGACTCGACGCCAGAGGACGAGGATCCCAACGGCGTGACGTGCGCGAGCGTCTTGTCGGACGCGCGGCGGTGGAGGCCGGCGTGGTGGCGGCGCACGGAGAGGAGCGGCTTCGCGGCCGCGGCTCCCGCGTCGCCGTCGTAGATGACCCAGTGCTCCGCCAGGCTCAGGCTCAGCTTGATCTTCCTCCTCACGGTGAGGAGCGGCTTCCCGGCGGCGTCCATGAGGACCACGTCCTCGGCGCGGCGGCGGCGGCTTCCGGAGGAGCAGCCGTAGCGGTCGACGCGGAAAGCGAGGCCGCCGGTGGCGTCGAAGACGGTGAAGCCGTCGCAGTTGAAGAGCAGCGACTTGCGCCAGACCGTCAGCACCGTTGGCTGCTGCTGCTCCTCTTGGACGATGACTCCTGCCGGCGAGTCCGACTCCGGCACGGCGACGTTCGGGTGCACTTTTGCCATAGCTAGCTAGTCAACTCCTCTGATGCGCTTGCAGTTTGGAGGTGAGAGGGTGGAGAATGAGGAGAGCAGGGGGAGGTGGGAAAGATTTATATATGATCGAGCTTGGGATTGACGGGACGGCGGCAATCGAGCGGGGAATAAGCTGAGGTGGAGCATCGGATGCATGCCTTGTCAGCTTCTCACTCGACAATAATGAAACCGGACAGATGCACATTTGAATTATTAAAGTTACGTGGCTTGATCGACCCAGAAATAACAAACGAGTATCAAGTGATAATAAAACTTTTATCCTTTTACATCTGTGATGCAGGAAGGAATCAGGATAAATGGCGGCTGGCCGGCCGTGCAAAGAATTTATTCGTCGCCTAGCTAGCCGCAGCGTCTTAATTCGATCACTTTGTAATCTTGTCAAAGTTTAGATAGATAAAGCTGAAGCGATATGGTTCATGGGAGAATTGCTGCGGCAAGGCATGAAAGTTTGTATACCTTGCCTCCAAAGCAAGGCTCCTCAAACATCGAATGCATGTATGTACTGCACGCGCCTATATTTGCATTCACTAGAGATTTATGTGGTTTCTTCACAAAAAAGTACTTCTCACCAAGGACAACCTTGCTAAGCGTAATTGGAATGGTTGTAAAAAATGTTATATTTGTGACCAACAAGAAACAATACAACATTTATTTATAACATGTCCCTTTGCCAAAATGGTTTGGCGTATTGTTCATATGGCTTTCAACTTAACACCTCCTAATAATATTTCACATTTGTTTGAGAATTTGTTGAGGGGTGTCTCTAAGGATAAAGTACCGATCCGAGTTGGAGTATGCGTTTTGCTTTGGGCCATATGGTACATAAGAAATGATTATATTTTTAACAATGCAAAATCTAGTTCTTTCTTACAGCTTATACCAATAGCTACGCACTGGATCCATATGTGGTCTTACTGAAGGAGATATGCCCTAGAGACAAATAAATATTAAGTATTTATTGCATTATCTCATTAAGTTTATAAATAAGTTTTATACCGTGCTATAACTGTATTAATCGGAATTGTTAATACATGTGTGGTATGTAAACAAACCAGAGTCCCTAGTAAGCCTCTATATAAACTAGTTCATCAGTCAGCGGATGATCGAGATTTTCCGAGCATGCAGATTCATAACAGTTGATGATGAAGTCATTTTATTAGTGGAATAAAGTGATGGACATGCCCGACAAAGTATTGCAAGAGGATGGTGTCACGAAGTTCATTATTGCAATAGGAAAATAATATGGTAGCTTATTCCTTAGACAGTGAGATCATATTAATCGCTGCCTCCGGAGGGTACTTTGAGTGCATCAAACGTCAGTCCATAAATGGGTGACTATAAAGGTGGGACACTTGGGTATTCAAAAGAGGTATGTTGAGGCCTATGGATCAAGAGCGGGATTTGTTCATCCGCGTGATGGAAAGATACTCTGGGCCCACTCGGTGAGATTACATCTATAAAGCTGCGCAGCGTATGACTAGGTCATTGGAGATGTAATATCACAGAACGAGTTAAGTAGCCCTTGTCGATAACGAGATAAAACAAAGCATAGGATGTTCACGATCGTATCTCGGACAAGGGTAGTATCGAAGGAACAAAAGGAATGAATATCATGTTAACGGTTCAACGACGATTATTCTGGAATGCACAGGGACCGTCATGGCCATCCAGGTCTCCCTGACGGTCATTGGCGAGCAAGGGGTCTCGACCATGTCTGGAGTATTTTCCGAATCGTAGGGTAACACACTTAAGGTCTTGACGACGCTTAGAGATCATTTTAGAATTATCGGAATAATAGAAATAGAGAGAGAAAATGAACCGGAAGGGTTCCGGTGAAATCGGAAGTGTTCCGGGGGAAGACCGAAGATAGTTCGGAGTGGTCCGGAAGTTGTTACGGACTCACGGGAGATTAAATAATATGTAAATATATTTAATTATGAATTATATATATTTAAATATTAATTTAATATTAAATAAAAGGGAAAATTGGCGCAGCCCACCTAAATGGGCCAAACCCCGGAGGGAAAGGCCCACATGGGGGCCGACCTCCATGGGGAGGTGGTGCGGCTGGGCCATGGGGCCCATGGCCACCACGGCCGTCCCTAGGAGGCTGGCGCACCACCCCTCCTCCTCCTCTTTGTTTAGTCCCACATGGGGGAGCCAGGGAGAGGGACACCCCCTCTCCCTAATAAATAGTGGGGCATATTAATTGGATTAAATACACAGAAAATACAATTAATTTGTATGTCGGCCGAGGATGCCCCTCCGCCCACTTCCTCTCTCTCTCCACCTCTCGTAGTGCGTGTTCCCTCGTAAGGATTGCGCGCGCGTGAGAAATCTATACCGTAGCACACCGTCGTGCTGCGGGATTCCACCCAAAAGTTCTACTTCCGCTATCTCGGCTGGATCGGAGAGTCCGGGAGTCGTCGTCAAGCTCCGCACGTGTACGAGTACTCGAAGGCGCCACACTTGCGGCGCCAGGGCATCGTCGTCGTGCCACCTTCGCCTTCGTCTTTGTCGCGCCAAGTTCTTCACGACCTCGAGGTCGGCTACGTTGTCTACATCGACAATGCTTGTTGCGGGAGCGTAATCCCCGCTATCGGTCTACAAGGGTATGTTACCGATATCTCCTCCGTTACCGCATTACTAGATAGATAGATTCTTGGCTAAATTTTGGTGTACGTAAGGTAGAAAAATTATTGTTTTCTGTTGTGAACCCCTTCAGTGGTATCAGAGCCGAATTATGGGTAGTTTTGCTGGTACGATTAGAACACATGTTGAATGTGGGCATGGATCTTATAATTGTTACCCTCTCGTGTGCACTTGCTAATGTTGTCGGCATCGAGTTGATGAAGCGGCCCGGACCGACCTTACGCGTACGCTTACGTGAGACTGGTTCCGCAACTAACATATGGCTTGTACCATATATGCGGCTAGCGGGTGTCTGTTTCTCTCTCTTTAGATGGCTTAGCATTTTCAAAGGAGGGCCCAAAAGGGATATAAAACAAACAATTGTTTGATCGATGTTGTGGTTGATCTTTGTAGGTAAAAAACGGTTCTCTTACGAAAGCCTTAGAAGCCACGTAAAACTTGCAAAACATAAAGAAGGTAGAAACATCTAACCCCCTTGTCAACCAGACTTTCAAGAGCGGCTCCCATGAAGGACGTTATCTCTACCAGCAAGGTAGATCATCCCTCTTCTCTTTTGTTTACACATGTATTTTAGTTTCTTTATAGTTGACACTCCTCCCAACCTTTTGCTTACACAAGCCAAGGCTAACCGAATCCTCGGGTGCCTTCCAACATTCACATACCATGGAGGAGTGTCTATTTGCAATTTAAGTTGCTTACTGATAAATCAGGGCAAAACATGTGAAGAGAATTATTAATGAAAGTTGTAATTAATTGGGGCTGGGCACCCCGTTGCCAGCTCTTTTTGCAAATTATTGGATAAGCGGATGTATATGCCACTAGTCCATTGGTTGAAAGTCGGTGACAAGATTGAAAGAGAAAACACCACATACTTCCTCATGAGCTATAAAACATTGACACAAATAAGGAGTAATAAAGTTTTGAATAGTTTAAAGGTAGCACATGAAGTATTTACTTGGAATGACAGGAAATACCACATAGTAGGTAGGTATGGTGGACACAAATGGCATGGGTTTTGGCTCAAGGTTTGGATGCACGAGAAGCATTCCCTCTCAGTACAGAGTTTAGGCTAGCAAGGTTGTTTGAAGCAAACACAAGTATAAACTGGTACAGCAAGAATCACATAAAAACATATTGCAAGTATTATAAGACTCTACACTGTCTTCCTTGTTGTTCAAACATTTTACCAGAAAATATCTAGACCTTAGAGAGAGAAATATGCATCCCAAGTCTCAACAAGCTCTACGGTAGTTCTCCACTACTAGGCTTTAACTACATGATGCAAGAGCTTAAACATGATCTACTTGAGAGCTCAAAACAATTGCAAAGTATCAAATCGAAACAAGACAATGATCTACAAGAATGCATATGTCTTTTCCAATACCAACTACTACATGTAGTATTTTCTTTCTTCCAAACAAACACCAATCAATTTAATTAAACATAAACTCTCCAAATCAATTTATTTAAACATAAACTCTCCAAATGATAATATAATGCAGCAAGAGAGTATTTATAAACAAGTGCTAACAGCTCGAAGACATGCATGAAAAATAGGAGCTAAAAGCACTGCAGTAGCTAGTTAAGAATACTCAACAAATATAAGTGAAGAACATGAGTATTCACATGAAAAAGCGGAGCGTGTCTCTCTCCCACACAAGGATTGCTAGGATCCGAATTTATTCAAACAAAAACAAAATAAAAGCACACAGACGCTCCAAGTAAAGCGCATAAGATGTGAAAGAATTAAAATATAGTTTCACTAGAGATGACCTGATAAGTTTGTTGATGAAGAAGGGGATGCCTTGGGCATCCCCAAGCTTAGACGCTTGAGTCTCTCTGAATATGGTTGGGATGAACCATGGGGGCATCCCCAAGCTTAGGCTTTTCACTCTTCGTGATCACATAATATCACCCTTCTCGCTTGATCCTTGAAAACTTCCTTCACACCAAACTCAAGACAGTTCTCATTAGAGGGTTAGTGCATAATCAAAAATTCTCATATTCTGTAATGATACAATCAATCCCAAAGCTTCTGGACATTAGCTACAGCCACCAATGCTTTGTGGAGCAAAGAAATCCACACAAACACAGTAAAAGAGCGAATGCAAAACAAAAGGCAGAATCTGTCAAAAACAGAACAGTCTGGAATGACGAATTTTTTTCGAGGCACTTAAGTTGCTCAGATGGATTTGGCCTAAAATAATGAAAGTTGCGTACATATCTCAGGAATATGCGTGATTTTTTCAGAATTTTTTGAATTTTCTACAGGGAGATAAGCTCAAATCCGTGACAGCTAAAAATCTGTCACTGCGCAGAAATCCAAATCTTGCATCAACTTTCAATATAGAACTTTACTTGGCACAACATTGCGATAAAATAAAGATACAAAGGAGTTGCTACAGAAGTAACAAAACTCCTTGACTCAAAGAAAACAAAAATAACAGCAAATAAAAACGATGGGTTGTCTCCCATAAGTGCTTTTCTTTAACGCCTTTCAGCTAGGCGCAGAAAGTGAAAATCAAGTGTTATCAAGAGAAGAAGCATCAACATCATAACTTGCTCTAACAATAGAGTCAAAAGTTAACTTCATTCTCTTCCTAGGGAAGTGTTCCATACCTTTCTTGAGAGGAAATTGGTACCTTATGTTTCCTTCTTTCATATCAATGATGGCACCAACAGTTCGAAGAAAAGGTCTTCCCAAAACAATAGGACAAGATGCATTGCATTCAATATCCATAACAACAAAATCAACAGGGACAAGGTTATTGTTTACTGTAATAAGAACATCATTAACTCGCTGCTAGCTCTAAGTTGACGAGGGAATATCTCCCCGGCAATAGTGCCAGAAACAATGCTTGTACGTCACACGTCAGTTGGGAACCCCAAGAGGAAGGTATGATGAGTGCAGCAGTAAGTTTTCCCTCAGTATGAAACCAAGGTTTAATCGAACCAGTAGGAAAACGAGGTTTGCTTCGAAGGTGTTGGTGAAGGAGTGTAGTGCGGCGCAACACCAGGGATTCCGGTGCCAACGTGGAACCTGCACAACACAATCAAATTACTTTGCCCCAACTTAACAGTGAGGTTGTCAATCTCACCGGCTTGCTGAAAACAAAGGGTTAAACGTATCGAATGGAAGATGATGTTTGTTTGCATAAAACAGTAGAGAACAATGATTGCAGTAGATTGTATTTCAGATGTAAAAGAATGGACCGGGGTCCACAGTTCACTAGTGGTGTCTCTCCAATAAGATAACTAACATGCTGGGTAAACAAATTACAGCTGGGCAATTGACAATTGATAAGTGCATATAACATGCATGTGTGAGTTGTGGTGTCTACTATGAGATTCATTTGGGCATTACGACAAAGTACATAGACCGCTATCCAGCATGCATCTATGCCTAAATAGTCCACTTTCCGGTTAACATCCGTACCCCTTCCAGTATTAAGTTGCAAGCAACAGACAATTGCATTAAGTAATGTGCGTAATGTAAACAATACATTCATCCTTGAATAAAGCATTGCTGTTTTACCCCTAGTGGCAACAACACATCTACAACCTTAGAACTTGCTGTCACTATCCCAGGTTAAATAGAGGTTGAACCCAACTATCATGCATAAATATCCCCTCTTGGAGTCACAAGTATTCACTTGGCCAAGGCTTCAACAAGTAACGGAGAGCATGCAAGATCACAAATGACATAGACATGATAATATAATATTCAGCTCCACATAGGTATCAATATAAGTCAGATCCCAGCAAACACAACATGTAGCATTACAATAAGATGATCTTGATCATGATAGGCAGCTCACAAGATCTAAACATGATGGCACAAGTGGAGAAGACAACCATCTAGCTACTGCTATGGACCCATAGTCCAAGGATGAACTACTCACGCATCACTCCGGAGGCGGGCATGGCGATGTAGAGCCCTCCGGTGATGACTCCCCTCTCCGGCAGGGTGCCGGGAAGAGCTTCAGAAACCCCCCGAGTTAGGGTTGACGACGGCGGCGGCAGCGAATATGTTCTGGATGAAAGGCTCGGTGTTTTAGGGTTTTCACGCCTCGGGGAATAAATAGGCGAAGGGGCGATGTCGGCGGACCCCCGAGGGGCCCAAACCACAGGCTGGCGCGGCTGGGCCCACTGCTGCGCCGCCAGGTGGTTTGGCCACCTCGTGGCTCTCCTTCGTCTCTCCTTCGGACTCCGTGTACGTGTTGGAAAAATAGGGACTTGGCCTTTTGTTTCGTGCAATTCCGAGAATATTTCCAGAAGTAACTTTCTGAAACCAAAAACAGCAGAAAACAGGGAACTGGCACTGTGGCATCTTGTTATAGGTTAGTCCCAGAAAATGCATAAAAGTGATATGAAGTGTATATAAAACATGTAGCAAATGGTATAATATAAGCATGGAACAGCAGAAATTATGGATACGTTGGAGACGTATCAAGTATCCCCAAGCTTAGTTCTACTCGTCCTCGAGTAGGTAAAATGATAACAACAAATAATTTCTGAGGAGACATGCTTTCACACAATCTCGATCAATATATTGCAAGGCTCATGTCATGAATGAAGTGACTCAAAGCAATGGTCTATAGTTTGCTAACAAATAGATAAAGAGTAAACAATGAATCATATAAGCAAAAACTTTTCATGAATAGTACTTTCAAGACAAGTATCAAAAAGTTTTGCATACGAGGTAACTCATAAAGCAATAGATTCAAAGTAAAAGGCATTGAAGCAACACAAAGGATGATTAAGTTTCAGCAATTGCTTTCAACTTGTAACATGTATATCTCATGGATAGTTGTCAACATAAAGCAATATAACAAGTGCAATAAGTAAATATGTAAGAATCAATGCACACAAAGTTGACACAAGTGTTTGCTTCTAAGATAGAAAGGAGTAGGTAAACTGACTCAACATAAAGTAAAAGATAGGCCCTTCGCAGAGGGAAGCAAGGATTAAATCATGTGCTAGAGCTTTTTAAGTTTTCGAAAGCATATAGAGAGCACAAAATAATTATTTGAGAGGTGTTTGTTGTTGTCAACGAATGGTAGTGGGCACTCTAACCCCCTTGTCAACCAGACTTTCAAGAGCGGCTCCCATGAAGGACGTTATCTCTACCAGCAAGGTAGATCATCCCTCTTCTCTTTTGTTTACTGATAACCCACAAGTATAGGGGGTGTATCGTAGTACTTTCGATAAATAAGAGTGTCAAACCCAACGAGGAACAGAAGGTGTTGACAAGCGGTTTTGATGAAGGATTCACTGTAAATGCTCTCAGACAAGTTTTTAGGAGTTTTTGATATGACAGATAAATAGAGTACAAGTAAATAAAATGCAGTAATAATAGTTGCAGCGAGTGGCCCAATCCTTTCTACAGCAAAGGACAAGCCGGTTGTTGTACTTATAATGACCAAACGTTCTTGAGGGCACACGGGAATATTGTCAAGTGCTTTCGCTTCATATAGTTGATTAATCTTCATTGTTTTGATAAGTGTTGTGTGGGTGAACCTATGCTAATGCACCGCCCTTCCTAGGACTAATACATACTTGTGATTATACCCCTTGCAAGCATCCGCAAATACAAGAAAGTAATTAAGATAAACTAACCACAGCCTTAAACTTTGAGATCCTGCTATCCCTCATGCATCGATATACCAACGGGTGTTCAGGTTTCTGTCACTCCGGCAACCCCACAATTGGCAAACGAATACACAATGCATTCCCCTAGGCCCATAAAGGTGAAGTATCATGTAGTCGACGTTCACATGACACCACTAGAAGAATAACACCACAACTTAAGCATCAAACCATTAAATATTACTCAACATAGTTCACTACTAACATCAAGACTTCTCCCATGTCCTCAAGAACTAAACGAACTACTCACAAGACATCATACGGAACATGATCAGAGGTGATATGATGATGAATAACAATCTGAACATAAACCTTAGTCCAATGGTTTCACCCAATAGCATCAATAACAAGAGTAATCAACACCGGGAGAGTTTCCATATGAAATAGACAAGATTCAGCCCTAGATGTTACAATGGAGACGGGGTGCAGCGGCGGTGATGATGGTGTTGGCGGTGGAGATGATGATGATGATCCCGATGAAGTCCAGCTCGTTGACGGTGATGATGGCGACGATTTCCCCCTCCGGGAGGGAATTTCCCCCGGCAGATTTCTTCCTGCAGGGGAGCTTTTCGCTCTCTGGTGTTTTCCGCCTCGTGGAGGCGGCGGAATATTTCGATGGCCGTCCTCCGTGTGTTAGGGTTCCGAGGGGGTCAAGTACGCGAAGGGGGAACGGCTGAGGTGGGCCAGGGCCTCCAAACCACCTGTCGGCGCGGCTGGTGGGCCCGCCGCGCCAGCAGGTGAGGAGGGCCCACCTTGGCCCTTCTCAGCCTCCCCTTTTGGCCTCCTCCATCTTCTGGTAAAATAGGAACTTATATATGTCTCCTTCGATTTATTGATCTTCAGAAATGGTGCATCTCGACGGTGCTTTTTCCAGCAGAATCCTGACTTCGGTGTCCAATTCTCCATTATTCATCAAACATGCAAAATAGGTAAAATAACATAAGTAACACTTCTAAATATGAAATATATCGATGAATAGCAGTAAATTATGATATAAAATAGTGATGAAAAATGGACGTATCAACCCCCCCAAGCTTAGACCTCGCTTGTCCCCAAGCGAAAACTGAGCTCAGTAAACATGACCACAAGTTTATGGAGCAAAGTGTCGATAAATAAAATACGGACAAGAAGCATCACATTCTGTAGTGTACCTGCACTTAGAAATTGGCAAGGTACCTGTGTATAGTGCAAACCCCTGGATCGTTTCATTTGCACACACAGTTTAAGATAAGTATCACAACATTGTATCAATTATTACACGAATGATCCAGACTTGGAAAAATAAATGGTTCGATACATCTTTGCATAGCTTATGGCTAGCTCAAAACAAATAAAGCAGCGGAAACAAATCTTCAAAGAGCCTCCATCTTCATGATGCGCCACAGGCGAAAACATGTTGGTTGTAGACTCGAAACCCAAACGTGACCTTACTCATCGTCAGAAAAGTCTGCAACAAAATAATATTTGCAACAGAGTGGGTCAGATACCATTAAAAATGGATCTGGCAAGTGACACTATGTGGACACTTAATGGAATAACTCTATAGCCTATATGCATATTTGGCTGGTGGAGTTCAAGGCTATTTTGCATAAAAGCCAATTTTGCCTAACACTTTGTAAAACATTTTCTTCAAAAGTTTGAGACAATATGGCATGAAATCCATAGTCCCGTCTACCCTTGTTCACCCATCAAAATTTTACTTAGAAAAATAAGATGTTGGGAGCCTCCGTTGCCATCCTTGATCAGCTGCTTCAATTGTCCGTAACCGGGGACACGGCTAAGTACTTAGTTTTAACTCTGCAGAGGTTGTGCACTTTCACCATTAGACCCAACAAACCCAAAATATCCTCAAGCACTCAAATTGTGCTAAGGAAAAGGATAGAGTTGAGACGAGACTTTTCAGAAGCATATTCCCCATCCCATACCGGCTTGACCCGTTCCCTCCTACATCCTCTACATCTGCTTGTCAAGCCGGGAGGAGTCCACGCAACTTAATCTATCTAGCCAGAGCCCATTTGACTAATGGCTGCACGGTAAGCAACTTCACTTAGAGAAACATTGGTCCCTTTAATCCTGGGTGGCAATCCACAAGTGAATAAACACTCAACTCTGGCAGCCATGCAATCCCAAATCCACCCAGGTGATAAATTAACTTAGTAGAATTTAGGCTTTGAATAAAACAAAATTTGCATAGCATCAATAATTCTACTAAGTTATCAATAGGATTCTAGACACAACTAGTGTAAAGGAGATAGTAGTTTTAGCATAGCAATACTATCCTACACATGCATATAAAGAAATACACTAAGTCATGCATAGAAAAATACTTAGGAAATTTATGGGGTGTGCCACTTGCCTTGGCAACAAGCAGAATAGCAACAGCAATTGCAACAGTCTTCGTTTCCCTCCGGAGATTCTAACACATCAAACAATACATAATGAACAAACAAGTTTCATAAAACTTCTAAGAAAAAATATGTCATGCATGATGTGCAAAAAAATTTCTAAGGACTAGAGATGCATGCATGCCATGCCATGAAATAATTCTAAGTTAAAACAAGACAGTCAAGAAGGTCCAAAATGACTAAGGACCAAGGTCTTAACACTTGGGTCGAAATTTAACTAAGGACTAAAGCTAACACATCAAGTCCAAAATAATTTCTAAGGAAAGTAAACAAAATAAGAAGTGCTAAAATTTTCTAAGGAAAAAGGTATGATAGCAATAGTTGATGAATTTTTCTAAGGACCAACATTTGTTATAGCAAGTACTTAGAATAATTTCTAAGGAAATAACTAAGTTTTCTAGATACTAAAATTTCTAAGGACAAGTTTAGCACTTTTAATGTGTTGAAAATTTCTAAGGAAAAATTCTAAGTGTTCTCAACATTTTATTACCCAAAATTTTCTAAGGAAGAAATATTTCGGTGAGGTGAAATATTTCTAAGTTATATTGCATATAACATGGTCATAATTACTTAGTTAAATTTTCTATTCGAAAATTAATGTGGAGAACAATTTTAATTTAATTTACTTATTAAAATAACACCTAAAAGCAATAAAAAACAAAATACATGCAAAAACATAGAAAAACACTTCTACAAAAATTACAGAGCAATGCTACGGCCATTACTTATGCAAACAAAAATATAGCAAAATATTTTGCTCAATTATCAATTTTTATAATTAAATTATTGCCAAAATATCAATTAAACCATTTTTAAAATTTATCTAAATTAATTTCGTCCAAACCTCAATTTAAGCATATAGAAAGTTTCTACACATTATTAGCTTTCCAAAAATATAAATTTCAAAATTTTCTGATAAAGGAATAAAAATTAATAATAGATCTAATCACAGGGACTAATCTGTGATGCGCAGGGGCTAAAGTGTAAGGAAAAACAGAAGAATCTTCACGCTGAAGTCCCCGGGCGATGTGTCGTCTTCTGATTGGTGCGCGTCGTCTTCGCGGACGGATGCGGGCGATGCGGACACGGACGGGTTGCGGCGCGGACGGACGTGGACGGATGCGGGCTTCGCGGACGACTTGTCGACGTGGCTTCTTCTGGTTGGCTGGTACCCCTTCGCGGTGAGATCTAATCTACGGCGTACAACGCAGATCCAACGGCCTAGGTTCTACGGGACCATATGGTCACTAGCGCGGCTGACGGAGTAACTCCGGCGACGGCGGCTCCATGGCCGGCGGCAAGCTAAACGCGAAAAGAGAGGGGATGGGATCCGCGAGTCGTACCCTGGGGCGTAGATCGACGCGGCAAAGACGATGGCGTTGACGGCGTGGTCGCGGGCGTCGTGCTTCTCCGTGAGTGGCTGGCCGGAGCTGCTCCGACGGACGGCGTCGTTGTCGATGAAGCTCCCGTCGGATCTGGCGCACAAACAATTCAACAAAAATTACACGGATGCGCGAGAGAGAAACAAGAAGGATGGGATAGGTGGGAAGGCTTGAAGTCGACCGTGCTCACCGGCGTTTGCGGATTACGGCGGCGGCAGTGGCGATTGCGGGCAGCCTGGAGGCGTTGGGGCTAGGGTTTGGGGTGCGGGAGAAAGAGGAGGGTGCAGGGTATATATGAGCGGAAGAGATCGAAAACAACCCGCAAGAATCGGGGAGGAAATCGGAGAGGATTCGTGTTCTTCCCGGACTTGTTTCCGTGCGCGAGAGGAAAGGGAATCGGTGACGTCATCGCCTGCGTCACCTGTGGGTCCTGCACGTCAGCGAGAGAGAGGAAAGGTGGGCTCGTGGGCCGCTTGCTGTGCGCGCGCGCGGAAGGAAAGAAATGGGCTCGGCCCAGTTAGCTAGGAGACGTAATTTTTTTTCCAGAGTCCCTTTTTCTTTTCTGTTTTTCACCAAATTCAAATAACTTTTAATTTATAACACCAAATCCACTCAACCAATTTTTATACTTTTGTAAAAACATGCCCCACATGTTTAGCATGTATTGGGGATAAAATATTCAAAACTTTATTTAAAATTTGAAATAGGTTTGAAAAGCATTTGCAGATAAAATGCAATTATTGTTTTTGAGACAATTTTCTCTAAATTTCGTAATTTGAAATCAAACACAATGCAAACAATGATGCAATGACATGATGCATGATGCAAATGAAAAGTTTTAAATTTTTGTGAAAATTGGGATGTTACAAACCTAACCCCCTTAAGATGAATCTCGCCCTCGAGATTCGGTTTGGCTAGCAAATAGGTGAGGATGTTCTTCTCTAAGGTCATCTTCTCTTTCCCAAGTTGCTTCTTCCTCTGAATGATGATTCCATTGTACTTTGCAAATTTGATGGTCTTGGTTCTGGTAATTCTCTCTGCTGTCTCCAAAATTTTTATGGGTTTTTCCTCATAAGTGAGATCACTTTCCAGCTGAACTTCTTCTAGTGGCACTGTATCTCTCAGCGGAGTTTCTGCCATTTCAGGGTGACACTTCTTCAGCTGACTAACATGGAAAACATTGTGAACTGCGGAAAGTGCTTCCGGTAGTTCCAATTCATAAGCCACTTCTCCTTTACGTGACAAAACTTTATAAGGTCCAATAAACCTTGGTGACAGTTTTCCTTTGATTCCAAACCTCTTCACTCCACGAAGGGGTGAGACTCTAAGATAGGCTCTATCTCCAATATCATAAGTGACTTCTCTCCGTTTGGAATCAGCATAACTTTTCTGCCTAGATTGAGCTGCCTTCAATCTGTCCTTAATCAGCCTAACCTTTTCTTCAGCTTCTTCGATTATATCAGGACCAAACAGACTTCTTTCTCCTACTCCACTCCACAAAAGTGGGGTAGTGCATTTCCTTCCATACAGTGCTTCAAATGGTGACATCTCTATGCTGGCTTGATAACTATTATTATAAGAGAACTCAGCATATGGGAGATTATCATCCCAACTAGACTTATAGTCTAATGCACATGCTCTCAGCATGTCCTCCAGGATTTGATTTACCCTTTCAGTCTGTCCATCAGTCTGGGGGTGAAAGGCTGTGCTAAACTCTAGCCTAGTTCCAAGGACTTCATGTAACTGCTTCCAGAAATGTGAAGTGAATTGAGTGCCTCTATCTGACACAATCTTCTTTGGAACTCCATGCAAACATACTATTCTCTTCATGTAAATATCTGCTAGCTTGGCACTTGTGTAAGTTGTCTTCACAGGCACGAAATGAGCTACCTTGGTCAAACGATCAACAATAACCCAAATAGAATCATAACCAGACTTGGTTCTGGGTAGACCTGTGATGAAGTCCATCCCAATCTGATCCCATTTCCAGTCGGGTACTGGCAAAGGTTGAAGTAACCCTGCTGGCTTCTGATGCTCAGCTTTTACACGGCTACACACATCACACTTGGCAATATATTCAGCAATATCTCTTTTCAAATTGTTCCACCAAAACCTCTCCTTCACATCCATATACATCTTGGTGTTACCCGGGTGTATGGAGTAAGGTGAATCATGGGCTTCCTGAAGTATCAACTTTCTGAGATCACATCTTCTGGAACACAAATCCGTTTCATGAACCATACTGTGCCTTCTTCATCTAGTCGAAAACCTTTGGCCTTGCCTTCACCTAAATTTTTCTTGATTTCTTCCATCACTTTGTCTCCTTTTTGAGCCTCCTTGATTTTGTCCATCAAAAGAGGTTGCACTTCTAGAGATGCTACAAAACCTTCAGGTACTATCTCCAACCTAAGATCCTTGAATCCCTGCATAGTTCTTCTGGCAATTCCCCTGCCGTGAGTCCGTTAACATAAGTTTTACGGCTTAAGGCATCAGCTACTACATTGGCTTTTCCTGGGTGGTATTGCAAACTCAGGTCATAGTCCTTAATCAATTCCAGCCATCTCCTTTGTCGCATGTTCATTTCCTTCTGTGTGAAGAAGTATTTAAGACTTTTATGGTCCGTGAATACTTCACAACGCTTTCCATAGAGATAGGGCCTCCATATCTTCAGGGCATGTACTACTGCTGCTAATTCTAAGTCATGTGTGGGGTAGTTGACCTCATGCTTCTTGAGCTGCCTTGAGGCATATGACACCACTTTGCCTTCTTGCATCAACACACCTCCAAGTCCTCGATGTGAAGCATCGCAGTACACTTGGAAATCTTTCTCTAGATCTGGTAAACATAGAATAGGTGCTGATACTAAACGTTTCTTCAATTCTTGAAAACTAGTTTCACATTCTTCGGTCCACACAAACTTCTTGCCCTTTTGTAGCAATTCTGTTAAGGCCTTAGCAATTTTGGAGAAATTTTCAATGAATCTCCTATAGTATCCTGCTAGTCCCAGAAAACTACGGATTTCTCCCACATTCTTGGGCGACTCCCAGTTGGTTACTGCCGAAACCTTTTCAGGGTCTACTGCTATTCCATCCTTAGACACAATGTGTCCTAGAATCCTACTTGTTCCAGCCAAAACTCACATTTGCTGAACTTGCCATACAATTTGTGCTCTCTAAGTCTTTGTAAAACTTGACGTAGATGTTCCTCATGTTCCTTGTGGCTTTTGGAGTAGATCAAGATGTCATCGATGAACACACGACAAACTTGTCTAAGAAATCCATGAACACTTTATTCATCATATTCATGAAGTATGCCGGCGCATTGGTTAAGCCAAAAGGCATAACTGTGTACTCATACAACCGTACGGGTGGTGAAAGCAGTCTTAGGTATGTCCAACTCTCTAACCTTCATCTGAAAGTATCCAGATCTGAGATCAATCTTTGAGAACACACAGGCTCCTTTCAATTGATCAAAAGGTCGTTGATTCTAGGGAGTGGGTATTTGTTCTTAATGGTTACTTCATTTAAAGCTCTATAGTCCGTGACTAGCCTCTGAGTACTGTCTTTCTTCTCAACAAACAAGATTGGTGCTCCCCAAGGTGAAGAACTTGGACGGATAAAACCTTTCTGCAACTGTTCCTCCAACTGTTTCTTGAGCTCTTTCAGTTCCTCTGTCGCCATTGGGTATGGCCTCTTGGCTATTGGCCCTGTGCCTGGTTTAAGCTCAATGAGAAACTCAACATCTCTATCGGGTGGCATTCCCGGTAGTTCTTCAGGAAACACATCTGGGTATTCCCTTACTATGAGCACATCACCGAGGCTAACCCCCTTAAGAGAATTAACCCTAAACTTCTTCATTTCAAATTTTGACTTGAATCTGATCTTCTTCTTTTCTGGGTGGTGAGGGTGATTGCTCTGTTTGCACAGTCTATGATCCCCTCGAAATGAGTCATCCAATCCATTCCCAGAATGACGTCTAGACCTTGGGTTTCTAGGATGATTAGGTTTGCGGGAAACTGGTGCTTTCCAATCTCAAGGTTAAGTTGTCTACACCCAGAGTTTACTAACATTTCTCCGCCAGGAGAGCTTACTCTAATTGGTTTGCCTATGGTTTCCTCAACTAGCCCATGCTTGTTTACAAATTCTCTTGAAATGAATGAATGCGATGCTCCGGTATCAAATAAAACTAATGCTGGACAGGAGTTGATTAGGAACGTACCAATCACAGCATCAGGTTCATCATAGACTTCTTCAACATTGATGTGGTTCACATGTCCCTTGTTGAAAGGATTGGGCTTGGTAGGAGTGTCCACTCTCTTCTCAGGGCAATCTGTGGCATAATGGCCCTTGTTGTTGCACTTGAAGCAAAGCACTTGGCTGAGATCCTTCCTGGGTTCAGAATTTGGGCGATGCTGTCCATTGTTATGGTTATGTCCAGCATGTCCATTTCCCCTGTGTCCTCCATTTGATCCTCCATTGTTTCCCTTGAATCCTCCATTGTGATTGTGAGCATGGGGTTTGTGAAAGTTGCCCCCATTGTGGTTCCCATGTTTATGACCATGGTTCCCATCATGAACAAAGTGCTTCTTAAATGAGGGTTCAGAGTGGTGCTTGTTTGAATTCATCTTCCTCTTCCTGTTTTCAGCTTTCTTCATGCTATCCTCAAGGGTGATTGCCTGATCAAGAAGTGTCTGATAAGTTGGAGCATAGGCCACAGTCAAAGGTATCTTCAGCTCATCACTTAGTCCCTTGAGAAATTTAGCCTTCCTCTTTACATCTGTGTCAACGTCCTCAGGAGCATATCGAGACAAGGCATGAAAGTCATCCATGTACTCCTTAAGACTTCTGTTCCCCTGACGCAGATTGCGGAACTCTTCCTGTTTCAGATTCATAATGCCTGTGGAGATATGAGCATTACGAAATCCTTCCTTGAATTCCTCCCAAGTCAAAGTGTCCAATGGGTGAGTAATCTGATAAGTTTCCCACCATTGGGCAGCAGGTCCTTCAAGCAGATGTGCGGTGAACCTAATTTTCTCAGCATCTTCACATTCAGCTGTCACCAGATCCTTTTGCACAGAACGCAGCCAGTCATCAGCCACAATTGGGTCAGTTGTAGTTGAGAACTTGTTTGGCCTAAGCCTAAGAACCTGGCAAGTCTGTCCACTTGGGGAGGAGGTGGTGGTGGTGGAGGTCCATGTTGATTTGCCATGAATTGTGCCATCATGGTCATCAGCTGAGTCTGGGCTGCCATCATCTGTTGCATCATAGCTTCGTTGTTGTTGTTGTTGTTGTTGTTGTTGTTGTTGTTGTTGTTGTGTTGTCACGACGGGGAGGCATCTGTGGTTTTAGCATAGGTGAGTAAAAGATAGACAGGTCTATGAGAAATAATTCTACCCATACAAGCATCACATAGAAAGCAATCAAACAACACATCAAGCAAAACTTCAACTCCAAAATTTCTCAATTCGCACTAAACATCAAAGGGTACTAGGTATTGTCCTACCACAAGTTGGTAGTTCCAAACTAAAATTCGAAAATTTAAAAGGCGTAAGGTAAAATGGTGCGTAAGGTAAAATGGTAGTCTCACTAACTATCCTAGTCCTCAATCATGGTGCCTTCATCTACTTCTTCTTCAAATTCTTGGATTTCAAAGCCTTCCTGAATGAGCACGCTTCTGAGATCCTTCACTTCCTTCTCCAATTCTGCGTTTCTCTCTTGGAGTTCCTTCTTCTCAGCACGAAGTCGCTTGATCAAGTCACAATCAGCTTCAAGCTCCACATCATTGGTGGAGAGTTCTTCCTTCAAGTCCCTTATTTGCTTGTTTCTTTGCTTGACTCTCTTCTCTTGACTTATGAATTTCTTCTCTTGGGCCTTGAACTTCTCTTCTAGCTCCTTGGTCTTCTCTTCTTGCTCTTTTATCTTCTCATCATTCACTTGGACTTGGGCGCAAAGCTCATCATTCTTGTGGAGTTCCTCACTGGTATCAAAGTAAAGATCATGGACTAAGAGTTCTAAGCCTTGGAAATAGTCGCTCACGAACTCATCTTTGCCCATGTTCTCGGTGCCATAGCAGAAGGGTGATCCTTCATCGTCACGCCTTCCAAAAGGGAAGGAGTAGTGCCCCTCCAATTCATTGGAGTAGCGTCCACAAAGGCAAGCTATCACGTGTTGCATGATGATGTCGATTCCTCTCTCCATGGAGACTCCCATTACTCTGTACTCAATGGGTGCTTCGCCTTCACGTCCTTGTTGAACACCCTGATTCCCCAAAGGCCTTCTCTTTTGAACTTCTTCAAAATGCATCCCTTGATCATGGGTGTAGGTAGCTTCAGGTGCTTGAGGATGTCGAACATGATGCTGCCGAAGCGGGTCACCGGGTAGTCCTCCTCGTCAATGTACTCGAACCTCTTCGTCATCCTTTAGTTTAGGAAGAAACAAGTATGAGATAAATGCATAAGTAAAGAATTACGAGTACTTAGAAGAAAAAGCAAGAATATATCATAGAAGCATTTTATACTTAGTAAATAAATTAAGTTTTTGGCCAACTTATTTCTAACCAAACCTAGGGTTTCGATCCTACAGGCAACACTATGCTCTGATACCATCTGTAGTGTACCTGCACTTAGAAAATGGCAAGGTACCTGTGTATAGTGCAAACCCCTGGATCGTTTCATTTGCACACACAGTTTAAGATGAATATCACAACATTGTATCAATTATTACACGAATGATCCAGACTTGGAAAAATAAATGGTTCGATACATCTTTGCATAGCTTATAGCTAGCTCAAAACAAATAAAGCAGCGGAAAAAATCTTCAAAGAGCCTCCATCTTCATGATGCGCCACAGGCGAAAACATGTTGGTTGTAGACTCGAAACCCAAACGTGACCTTACTCATCGTCAGAAAAGTCTGCAACAAAATAATATTTGCAACAGAGTGGGTCAGATACCATTAAAAATGGATCTGGCAAGTGACACTATGTGGACACTTAATGGAATAACTCTATAGCCTATATGCATATTTGGCTGGTGGAGTTCAAGGCTATTTTGCATAAAAGCCAATTTTGCCTAACACTTTGTAAAACATTTTCTTCAAAGTTTGAGACAATATGGCATGAAATCCATAGTCCTCTACCCTTGTTCACCCATCAAAATTTTACTTAGAAAAAAGATGTTGGGAGCCTCCGTTGCCATCCTTGATCAGCTGCTTCAATTGTCCGTAACCGGGGACACGGCTAAGTACTTAGTTTTAACTCTGCAGAGGTTGTGCACTTTCACCATTAGACCCAACAAACCCAAACTATCCTCAAGCACTCAATTTGTGCTAAGGAAAAGGAGAGAGTTGAGACGAGACTTTTCAGAAGCATATTCCCCATCCCATACCGGCTTGACCCGTTCCCTCCTACATCCTCTACATCTGCTTGTCAAGCCGGGAGGAGTCCACGCAACTTAATCCATCTAGCCAGAGCCCATTTGACTAATGGCTGCACGGTAAGCAACTTCACTTAGAGAAACATTGGTCCCTTTAATCCTGGGTGGCAATCCACAAGTGAATAAACACTCAACTCTGGCAGCCATGCAATCCCAAATCCACCCAGGTGATAAATTAACTTAGTAGAATTTAGCTTTGAATAAAACAAATTTGCATAGCATCAATAATTCTACTAAGTTATCAATAGGATTCTAGACACAACTAGTGTAAAGGAGATAGTAGTTTTAGCATAGCAATACTATCCTACACATGCATATAAGAAATACACTAAGTCATGCATAGAAAAATACTTAGGAAATTTATGGGGTGTGCCACTTGCCTTGGCAACAAGCAGAATAGCAACAGCAATTGCAACAGTCTTCGTTTCCCTCCGGAGATTCTAACACATCAAACAATACATAATGAACAAACAAGTTTCATAAAACTTCTAAGGAAAAATATGTCATGCATGATGTGCAAAAATTTCTAAGGACTAGAGATGCATGCATGCCATGCCATGAAATAATTCTAAGTTAAAACAAGACAATCAAGAAGGTCCAAAATGACTAAGGACCAAGGTCCTAACACTTGGGTCGAAATTTAACTAAGGACTAAAGCTAACACATCAAGTCCAAAATAATTTCTAAGGAAAGTAAACAAAATAAGAAGTGCTAAAATTTTCTAAGGAAAAAGGTATGATAGCAATAGTTGATGAATTTTTCTAAGGACCAACATTTGTTATAGCAAGTACTTAGAATAATTTCTAAGGAAATAACTAAGTTTTCTAGATACTAAAAATTTCTAAGGACAAGTTTAGCATTTTTAATGTGTTGAAAATTTCTAAGGAAAAATTCTAAGTGTTCTCAACATTTTATTACCCAAAATTTTCTAAGGAAGAAATATTTCGGTGAGGTGAAATATTTCTAAGTTATATTGCATATAACATGGTCATAATTACTTAGCTAAATTTTCTATTCGAAAATTAATGTGGAGAACAATTTTAATTTAATTTACTTATTAAAATAACACCTAAAAGCAATAAAAAAAAAATACATGCAAAAACATAGAAAAACACTTCTACAAAAATTACAGAGCAATGCTACGGCCATTACTTATGCAAACAAAAATATAGCAAAATATTTTGCTCAATTATCAATTTTTATAATTAAATTATAGCCAAAATATCAATTAAACCATTTTTAAAATTTATCTAAATTAATTTCGTCCAAACCTCAATTTAAGCATATAGAAAGTTTCTACACATTATTAGCTTTCCAAAAATATAAATTTCAAAATTTTCTGATAAAGGAATAAAAATTAATAATAGATCTAATCACAGGGACTAATCTGTGATGCGCAGGGGCTAAAGTGTAAGGAAAAACAGAAGAATCTTCACGCTGAAGTCCCCGGGCGATGTTTCGTCTTCTGATTGGTGCGCGTTGTCTTCGCGGACGGATGCGGTGATGCGGACGCGGACGGGTTGCTGCGCGGACGGACGTGGACGGATGTGGGCTTCGCGGACGAGTTGTCGACGTGGCTTCTTCTGGTTGGCTGGTACCCCTTCGCGGTGAGATCTAATCTACGGCGTACAACGCAGATCCAACGGCCTAGGTTCTACGGGACCATATGGTCACTAGCGCGGCTGACGGAGTAACTCCGGCGACGGCGGCTCCATGGCCGGCGGCAAGCTAAACGCGAAAAGAGAGGGGATAGGATCCGCGAGTCGTACCCTGGGGCGTAGATCGACGCGGCAAAGACGATGGCGTTGACGGCGTGGTCGCGGGCGTCGTGATTCTCCGTGAGTGGCTGGCCGGAGCTGCTCCGACGGACGGCGTCGTTGTCGATGAAGCTCCCGTCGGATCTGGCACACAAACAATTCAACCAAAAATTACACGGATGCGCGAGAGAGAAACAAGAAGGATGGGATAGGTGGGAAGGCTTGAAGTCGACCGTGCTCACCGGCGTTTGCGGATTACGGCGGCGGCAGTGGCGGATGGCGATGGCGATTGCGGGCTTCCTGGAGGCGTTGGGGCTAGGGTTTGGGGTGCGGGAGAAAGAGGAGGGTGCAGGGTATATATGAGCGGAAGAGATCGAAAACAACCCGCAAGAATCAGGGAGGAAATCGGAGAGGATTCGTTTTCTTCCCGGACTTGTTTCCGTACGCGAGAGGAAAGGGAATCGGTGACGTCATCGCCTGCGTCACCTGTGGGTCCTGCACGTCAGCGAGAGAGAGGAAAGGTGGGCTCGTGGGCCGCTTGCTGTGCGCGCGCGCGGAAGGAAAGAAATGGGCTCGGCCCAGTTAGCTAGGAGACGTAAATTTTTTTTCCAGAGTCCCTTTTTCTTTTCTGTTTTTCACCAAATTCAAATAACTTTTAATTTATAACACCAAATCCACTCAACCCAATTTTTATACTTTTGTAAAAACATGCCCCACATGTTTAGCATGTATTGGGGATAAAATATTCAAAACTTTATTTAAATTTGAAATAGGTTTGAAAAGCATTTGCAGATAAAATGCAATTATTGTTTTTGAGACAATTTTCTCTAAATTTCGTAATTTGAAATCAAACACAATGCAAACAATGATGCAATGACATGATGCATGATGCAAATGAAAAGTTTTAATTTTTTGTGAAAATTGGGATGTTACACATTCATTGATACACAAGTCATTCTAGACAGCAACTTCCCTTCATATAATCTAACTTGAAATAAGTAAAGGGAACCACGATGAAGTGCATAAAGAGAACCATGATTGGTGAAGGCAAACTTAAACTCTTGGTCAGAGAACAATTAACAGATCATACTTATCTCTCGAGAAGAGTCTTTATATCAGAGCTTATATAGCAGAACTTACATGCCTTAATCATAACAGTCTCCTTACAGTCATTGATAACTTTCAAAGTTATATTCATTCGGATAAAAGCTATTGTGCGAAACAAGGAAATGAGAGATATGATTAGAAGTATCAACACCAGTTATGATAGTATGTTCCTTAATCTTATTAGGAAAAGGAACTTTTTCAATATAAGGTTCTGGAATAATGCGATCAACAACATTAACCTCAACACCTTTAGATATATGAGAAACAGATTCATCTTTATATGGTTCATGATAATTTTTAAAACCCTCCTTCGGCAAACCGAAATAGGAAGCAAAGGCTTTATAAAAGTTTGCAACAATTTGAGAGTCAAGATCATAAATAGTGCTAATTTTGCGATAATCATCAGTATCCATAAAATTTTTAACACACTCAAAGTCATAGCTTATACCTGACTCCCTACCTTTGTCATTCTCCCATCCTTCAGTGTTCTCCTGAATCCGATCAAGAAGGTCCCACTTAAACTCTTCTTTATTACGAGTGAACGATCCAGCACAAGTGGTATCCAATAGAGTTTTATCTTGAAAGGAGAGTTTTGCATAAAAGTTATCAATAACAATATTACCAGGAAGCTCATGAATGGGACATTTGAGCATTAATCCCTTCAATCTCCCCCACGCTTGAGCGATACTCTCTCCATCATAGGGCCAGAAGTTATATATAGGTTCCGATCCTTATGAATCTCACTTGGAGGATAGAATTTGGAGTAAAAGAGAGGTACAATTTCCTCCCATCCAAGAGAATACCCATTCTTCAGCAGTTTATACCAATGTGCAGCTTTACCAGACAGTGATAGAGAGAATAATTTCTTCTTAACTTCTCCCATCGAGATACCTGCACACTTAAATAACTCGCACAATTCATGCAGAAATAACAAATGATCTCCAGGATGGACAGTTCCATCTCCTGCATAACGGTTATTTGTGACACGTTCAACAATTTTCATAGGAATTTTGAACGGTATTACCTGCTCATCTGGCGCCTCCTCTACTACCTTAGCAGTGGTAGTTGTTTTCCCAAATAGGAATTCAAGAGAAGACCCCTCCATAATGAGATATAGCAGCAGGCAAAAATAAAAACAGCACGTACAATAAATGTTTCCCTTACCAATTCCACTTACCAATAGCACTACACTCCCCGGCAACGGCGCCAGAAAATAGTCTTGATAACCCACAAGTATAGGGGGTGTATCGTAGTACTTTCGATAAATAAGAGTGTCGAACCCAACGAGGAGCAGAAGGTGTTGACAAGCGGTTTTGATGAAGGATTCACTGTAAATGCTCTCAGACAAGTTTTTAGGAGTTTTTGATATGACAGATAAATAAAGTACAAGTAAATAAAATGCAGTAATAATAGTTGCAGCGAGTGGCCCAATCCTTTCTACAGCAAAGGACAAGCCGGTTGTTGTACTTATAATGACCAAACGTTCTTGAGGACACACGGGAATATTGTCAAGTGCTTTCGCTTCATATAGTTGATTAATCTTCATTGTTTTGATAAGTGTTGTGTGGGTGAACCTATGCTAATGCACCGCCCTTCCTAGGACTAATACATACTTGTGATTATACCCCTTGCAAGCATCCGCAAATACAAGAAAGTAATTAAGATAAACTAACCACAGCCTTAAACTTTGAGATCCTGCTATCCCTCATGCATCGATATACCAACGGGTGTTCAGGTTTCTGTCACTCCGGCAACCCCACAATTGGCAAACGAATACACAATGCATTCCCCTAGGCCCATAAAGGTGAAGTATCATGTAGTCGACGTTCACATGACACCACTAGAAGAATAACACCACAACTTAAGCATCAAACCATTAAATATTACTCAACATAGTTCACTACTAACATCAAGACTTCTCCCATGTCCTCAAGAACTAAACGAACTACTCACAAGACATCATACGGAACATGATCAGAGGTGATATGATGATGAATAACAATCTGAACATAAACCTTAGTCCAATGGTTTCACCCAATAGCATCAATAACAAGAGTAATCAACACCGGGAGAGTTTCCCCTATGAAATAGACAAGATTCAGCCCTAGATGTTAAACGGAGACGGGGTGCAGCGGCGGTGATGATGGTGTTGGCGGTGGAGATGATGATGATGATGATCCCGATGAAGTCCAGCTCGATGACGGTGATGATGGCGACGATTTCCCCCTCCGGGAGGGAATTTCCCCCGGCAGATTTCTTCCTGCAGGGGAGCTTTTCGCTCTCTGGTGTTTTCCGCCTCGTGGAGGCGGCGGAATATTTCGATGGCCGTCCTCCGTGTGTTAGGGTTCCGAGGGGGTCAAGTACGCGAAGGGGGAACGGCTGAGGTGGGCCAGGGCCCCCAAACCACCTGTCGGCGCGGCTGGGGGCCCCGCGCCAGCAGGTGAGGAGGGCCCACCTTGGCCCTTCTCAGCTCCCCTTTTGGCCTCCTCCATCTTCTGGTAAAATAGGAACTTCCATATGTCTCCTTCGATTTATTGATCTTCAGAAATAGTGCATCTCGACGGTGCTTTTTCCAGCAGAATCCTGACTCCGGTGTCCAATTCTCCATTATTCATCAAACATGCAAAATAGGTAAAATAACATAAGTAACACTTCTAAATATGAAATATATCGATGAATAGCAGTAAATTATGATATAAAATAGTGATGCAAAATGGACGTATCAACCCCCCCAAGCTTAGACCTCGCTTGTCCCCAAGCGAAAACTGAGCTCAGTAAACATGACCACAAGTTTATGGAGCAAAGTGTCGATAAATAAAATACGGACAAGAAGCATCACATTCATTGATACACAAGTCATTCTAGACAGCAACTTCCCTTCATATAATCTAACTTGAAATAAGTAAAGGGAACCACGATGAAGTGCATAAAGAGAACCATGATTGGTGAAGGCAAACTTAAACTCTTGGTCAGAGAACAATTAACAGATCATACTTATCTTTCGAGAAGAGTCTTTATATCAGAGCTTATATAGCAGAACTTACATGCCTTAATCATAACAGTCTCCTTACAGTCATTGATAACTTTCAAAGTTATATTCATTCGGATAAAAGCTATTGTGCGAAACAAGGAAATGAGAGATATGATTAGAAGTATCAACACATATAACTAATTGGATCTCAACAACTCAAATGCTTGCTTGAGATAGAGAGGAATGGGTTTACTGACTCAACAATAATGTAAAAGATAGGCCCTTCGCAGAGGGAAGCAGGGATTAAATCATGTGCTAGAGCTTTTAAGTTTTGCAAAGCATATAGAGAGTATGAAAATAGTTGTTTGAGCTATGTATGTCGTTGTCAACGAATCGTAGTAAAGTGAACACTAACCCCTTGTCAACCAGACTTTCAAGAGCGGCTCCCATGAAGGACGTTATCTCTACCAGCAAGGTAGATCATCCCTCTTCTCTTTTGTTTACACATGTATTTTAGTTTCTTTATAGTTGACACTCCTCCCAACCTTTTGCTTACACAAGCCATGGCTAACCGAATCCTCGGGTGCCTTCCAACATTCACATACCATGGAGGAGTGTCTATTTGCAAATTAAGTTGCTTACTGATAAATCAGGGCAAAACATGTGAAGAGAATTATTAATGAAAGTTGTAGTTAATTGGGACTGGGCACCCCATTTGCCAGCTCTTTTTGCAAATTGTTGGATAAGCGGTGTATATGCCACTAGTCCATTGGTGAAAGTCTGTTTGACAAAAGTGCTAGAGAAACTCTACAGAACCCTCATGAGCTAATAAACAGTGACACAAAACTAGGAGTAATAAGTTTTGAATAATTTAAAGGTAGCACATGAAGTATTTACTTGGAATGGCGCAAAATACCATATAGTAGGAAGTTATGGTGGACTCGAATGGCAATGGTTTGGCTCAAGGTTTGGATGTATGAGAAGCATTCCCTCTCGATACAGGTCTTTGGCTAGCAAGGTTATGTAGCAAGCATAAGAGTTGAGGGATACAAACAATTATACAAGTGATAAGAATAATCATGCAATCTTCCTTAGAAGCACAAATAGTTTAACTTAAGAATACTAAGCTTATGAGCTACAAAGAAAGAAAGATCATGGAATAATATATTTGCATGCACTCCCTCTCTCTACTTAAGTCTCAAAGTATTGTCTACTACTGACCAATGCTAAGTTTGCCAAAACCAAAAAGATTAACTTGGTGCTCTAAAAAGTGATCCCTATACTAACAACAAGGTTATCAATATGAAAGAGAATTGCAAGCTAAAATAAAGTATGCAGAAAGTAAATGATAAAACTTCTCATTAATATTTCATAACGGCAACTCACACCAAGGGATACATAGATAACCAACTAAAAGAGAGATACTTCCACATTGCAAACCATCATATAAGATAACTTCCCTACTCACGATATGACTTTATGGAAAAGTAAAAGGTAAAGATAATGATGTGATACCGCGGCACTCCCCCAAGCTTGGAACAAACCAAGGGGATGCCAATACTTATGATGAATTACTCCTTCGGTGGTGGTGGCGGTATGACTTGGATTGGAGTAAGAAACCGTTCCAGCATTCGGCGGAGTCTGATATTCTCTTCCTGGAGTATTTCCACCTCCCTCCGCAGGGCTCGGTATTGATCACAGAACTCATCTGTAACTCGAAGTACTTCCGTCACTGCCGGAAAAGAGCTGTAGTCCGGAATAGGTGGTATTGCTCCCTGCAGGTTATGAGAAAAAGCACGTTGAGCGTTAACCGATCCCACAAAGGTGGGCTTCCTGACTGCAGGCTGTTCTCCCTTTGTTGACGGCATCCCCTTTACTTCCTTCATGACGCTTTCATCTTTGCTCTTGACTTCCTCCTTCAGCTTGGGGTCTTGAGTCTCGTCTTCCAAAGGCTCCTTGCCCTTGTTGTTGTTGTTGGAGACCATGGCGCTTCTAAATCTGAAAACAATATCTGGACAGAAACAGCTCGAAACGAAACACGATGAAAAGGCGAGATACGAACCTCGGGGGTTCGGGTGAGTTATATAGCAAAAAGTTTTACAACATAAGGAAGGTACAGGAGGAAACCTGATCGGAGACGAGCTCCGGGGTGCTCAAACCACCAGGCGGCGCGGCTGGGGGCCCACCGCGCCGACCTATGGTTTGGGCACCACGGGTGCCGTCTCCCATCCGGTTCGGTCTCTTATTTTTCCATATTTAATAAAAACGACGAAAATATCTTCTAGAAAGTTATTCGCGAAACTTTTCTTACCGAAACTGTTACCTATTCGAATCGAATTCTGCAGTCCCAGAAAAATGTTCTTCAATGAAAGTTTCCGGAGTCACCACTTTAATTGTATCAACCTCTTCATTAATAGAATCTCCAGAAATATAATGCTTGAGTCTTTGACCATTTACCACTTGTGTAGAGTTATCTTTCAATGAAGCAATTTTTATTGCACCTGAACGATACACCTCCACAATAACAAATGGTCCTTCCCATTTTGAGAGTAACTTTCCTGCAAAAAATCTGAGACGAGACCTATACAATAGAACTTTCTCACCAACATTAAATTCTCTTTTAAGAATTCTCCTATCATGCCATCTCTTAACTTTTTCTTTAAAGAGTCTAGCATTTTCATAAGCCTCACTTCTCCATTCATCTAAAGAACTTAATGCAACAACCTTTTCTCACCGGCAAGTTTAAAATCTCTATTAAGTTCTCTCACTGCCCAATAAGCTTTGTGTTCTAATTCTAAAGGCAAGTGACAAGCTTTACCATAAACCATTTTATAAGGAGACATGCCCATGGGGTTCTTATAAGCAGTTCTATAAGCCCATAAAGCATCATTTAACTTACTAGCCCAATTTTTTCTAGATTTATTAACAGTCTTTTGCAAGATAGATTTAATCTCCCTATTTGACAATTCTACTTGTCCACTAGTTTGAGGATGATAGGCTGAAGCAATTCTATGATTAACACCATATTTAGCAAGAGTCTTTCTAAAACCACCATGGATAAAATGAGAACCTCCATCAGTCATAAGATATCTAGGTACACCAAACCTAGGAAAAATGACATCTTGAAGCATTTTTAAAGAGGTCTCACCATCAGCACTTTTAGTAGGTATAGCTTCTACCCATTTAGTGACATAATCAACAGCAACAAGTATATGAGTATTACCTTGTGAAGAAGGAAAAGGACCCATGAAGTCGAATCCCCAACAATCAAATGGTTCAATAACAAGAGAATAACTCATAGGCATTTCATTGCGTCTAGAGATATTACCAACCCTTTGACATTCATCACAAGATAAAATAAACTTTCTTGCATCCTTAAAGAGGGTAGGCCAATAAAAACCTGATTGTAGAACTTTCTGCGCAGTTCTATCTCCAGCGTGATGCCCTCCATAAGCACTTCCATGGCATTTCCTCAGTATTTCCTGTTGTTCATATTCAGGAACACATCTTCGCATAATACCATCGACTCCTTCTTTATATAAGTGTGGGTCATCCCAAAAGTAATGCCGCAAGTCATAAAAGAATTTCCTTCTTTGCTGAGCTGAAAAGGTTGGAGGCAAGTACTTGGAAACAATAAAGTTAGCATAATCAGCATACCAAGGACTATCTCGCGAACTTACACTTATTGCAGCCAATTGTTCATTTGGAAAGCTATCATTAACAGGAATAGGATCATAAGGAATGCTTTCCAATCTAGACAAATTATCAGCAACAGGATTTTCAGCACCTTTTCTATCTATGATATGCAAATCAAATTCTTGCAAAAGAAGTACCCATCTAATAAGCCTTGGCTTAGCATCTTTCTTTTCCATAAGGTATCTAATTGCAGCATGATCAGTATGAATAGTGACTTTCGAATCAACTATGTAGGGTCGAAATTTGTCACAAGCAAAAACTACAGCTAGAAATTCTTTTTCAGTAGTGGCATAATTCTTTTGAGCAGAATCAAGAGTTTTACTAGCATAATGAATAACATTTAACTTTTTATCTACTCGCTGCCCAAGAACAGCGCCTACAGCATAATCACTAGCATCACACATAATTTCAAAAGGTAAATTCCAATCAGGTGGTTCAACTACAGGAGCGGTGATTAAAGCCTTTTTCAAAGTTTCAAAAGCTTCCTTACAATCATCATCAAAAACAAAGGGTACATCTTTTTGAAGAAGATTAGTAAGAGGCTTGGAAATTTTAGAGAAATCTTTAATAAACCTCCTATAAAAACCAGCATGACCAAGAATACTACGAATACCTTTAACATCTTTGGGACAAGGCATCTTTTCAATTGCCTCCACTTTAGCTCGATCAACTTCAATACCTCTTTCAGAAATTTTATGTCCAAGAACAATTCCTTCATTAACCATAAAGTGGCATTTCTCCCAATTAAGAACAAGGCTAGTTTCTTCACATCTCTGCAAAACTTTGTCAAGGTTGTGCAAACAATTATCAAAGGAAGTTCCATAGACGGAGAAATCGTCCATGAAGACTTCCACAATTTCCTCACAAAAGCCATGAAAAATAGCAGACATGCATCTTTGAAAAGTAGCAGGAGCATTACATAAACCAAAAGGCATACGTCTATAAGCATAAGTTCCATAAGGACAAGTAAAAGTAGTTTTCTCTTGATCTTGCGCTCTCACAGCAATTTGAGAAAACCCAGAATACCCATCAAGGAAACAAAAGTGAGTTTTCTTGGACAACCTCTCAAGCATTTGATCAATAAAAGGCAAAGGATAATGATCTTTCTTAGTTACTTTGTTAACCTTTCTAAAATCAATGCACATCCTATAACCAACTACTACTCTTTGAGGAATTAGTTCATCATTTTCATTAGGAACAACGGTAATTCCTCCTTTCTTAGGAACACAATGCACAGGACTTACCCATCTACTATCAGCAATAGGATAAATAATACCAGCTTCAAGAAGTTTTAATACCTCATTTCTTACCACTTCTTTCATCTTGGGTATTAAACGACGCTGATGCTCAACAACAGGCTTTGCATCAGGTTCCATGTTGATGGCGTGCTGACATATAGTAGGAGAAATTCCCTTCAGGTCATCAAGAGTATATCCCATAGCTCCGCGGTGTTTCCTCAACACTCCCAATAACCTTTCCTCCTCTGTACCTGAAAGTTTAGAGCTGATAATAACAGGATATATTTTCTTATCATCAATATAAGCATATTTAAGATTATCAGGCAGAGGTTTCAAATCAAAAACAGGATCCTCCTTGGGTGGCATTGTGGTACCCAAATCTTCCACAGGTAAATTGTGTTTGAGCATAGGTTGACGAAGGAATACTTCATCAAGCTCATTCCTTTCTTCCCTGAAGTTCTCACTTTCATGATTCTCCATATGTTGCTGCAAAGCATTGTTAGGAGCAAGAACAATAGATGCAAGTTGAGCAATTTCAAAATCCTCACTAGGCAATTCAGTTTCATAAGGTGCTTTAGCAAATTTAGAGAAATTGAATTCATAAGATTCACCAGCAAATTTAGTAAAGATTTTCTCTTTCTTACAGTCTATAACAGCACCACAAGTATTCAGAAAAGGTCTACCAAAAATAATAGGACAACTATCATTGGCAGCCGACCCAAGTACAAGAAAATCAGCAGGGTATTTAGTCTTACCACAAAGGACTTCGACATCTCTAATGATACCAATTGGAGAGATAGTTTCCCTATTAGCAAGCTGAATAACCACATCAATCTCTTCAAGTTTACAAGGAGCAATTTCGTGCATAATTTCCCTGTAAAGCTCATAAGGAATAGCACTAGAACTTGCACCAATATCACATAAACCATAATAGCAATGATCACCTATCCAACAGAAAGCACAGGAACACTAGACTTCCTAGAACTTTTAGGATGTGAGACAATATTAGAAGCATCCTCACAAAAGATAATGTGTCTATCTTCTAAATTTTCAGTGACAAGATCTTTAACCAATGCTACAACAGGTTCAACAGTTATTTGCTCATCAGGTTTGGTAGTTTTCTTATTACTTTTACTAACAACACCAGTTATGATAGTATGTTCCTTAATCTTATTAGGAAAAGGAACTTTTTCAATATAAGGTTCTGGAATAATGCGATCAGCAACATTAACCTCAACACCTTTAGATATATGAGAAACAGATTCATCTTTATATGGTTCATGATAATTTTTAAAACCCTCCTTCGGCAAACCGAAATAGGAAGCAAAGGCTTTATAAAAGTTTGCAACAATTTGAGAGTCAAGACCATAAGTAGTGCTAATTTTGCGATAATCATCAGTATCCATAAATTTTTAACACACTCAAAGTCATAGCTTATACCTGACTCCCTACCTTTGTCATTCTCCCATCCTTCAGTGTTCTCCTGAATCCGATCAAGAAGGTCCCACTTAAACTCTTCTTTATTACGAGTGAACGATCCAGCACAAGTGGTATCCAATAGAGTTTTATCTTGAAAGGAGAGTCTTGCATAAAAGTTATCAATAACAATATTACCAGGAAGCTCATGAATGGGACATTTGAGCATTAATGCCTTCAATCTCCCCCACGCTTGAGCGATACTCTCTCCATCATAGGGCCAGAAGTTATATATGAGGTTCCGATCCTTATGAATCTCACTTGGAGGATAGAATTTGGAGTAAAAGAGAGGTACAATTTCCTCCCATCCAAGAGAATACCCATTCTTCAGCAGTTTATACCAATGTGCAGCTTTACCAGACAGTGATAGAGAGAATAATTTCTTCTTAACTTCTCCCATCGAGATACCTGCACACTTAAATAACTCGCACAATTCATGCAGAAATAACAAATGATCTCCAGGATGGACAGTTCCATCTCCTGCATAGCGGTTATTTGTGACACGTTCAACAATTTTCATAGGAATTTTGAACGGTATTACCTGCTCATCTGGCGCCTCCTCTACTACCTTAGCAGTGGTAGTTGTTTTCCCAAATAGGAATTCAAGAGAAGACCCCTCCATAATGAGATATAGCAGCAGGCAAAAATAAAAACAGCACGTACAATAAATGTTTCCCTTACCAATTCCACTTACCAATAGCGCTACACTCCCCGGCAACGGCGCCAGAAAATAGTCTTGATAACCCACAAGTATAGGGGGTGTATCGTAGTACTTTCGATAAATAAGAGTGTCGAACCCAACGAGGAGCAGAAGGTGTTGACAAGCGGTTTTGATGAAGGATTCACTGTAAATGCTCTCAGACAAGTTTTTAGGAGTTTTTGATATGACAGATAAATAAAGTACAAGTAAATAAAATGCAGTAATAATAGTTGCAGCGAGTGGCCCAATCCTTTCTACAGCAAAGGACAAGCCGGTTGTTGTACTTATAATGACCAAACGTTCTTGAGGACACACGGGAATATTGTCAAGTGCTTTCGCTTCATATAGTTGATTAATCTTCATTGTTTTGATAAGTGTTGTGTGGGTGAACCTATGCTAATGCACCGCCCTTCCTAGGACTAATACATACTTGTGATTATACCCCTTGCAAGCATCCGCAAATACAAGAAAGTAATTAAGATAAACTAACCACAGCCTTAAACTTTGAGATCCTGCTATCCCTCATGCATCGATATACCAACGGGTGTTCAGGTTTCTGTCACTCCGGCAACCCCACAATTGGCAAACGAATACACAATGCATTCCCCTAGGCCCATAAAGGTGAAGTATCATGTAGTCGACGTTCACATGACACCACTAGAAGAATAACACCACAACTTAAGCATCAAACCATTAAATATTACTCAACATAGTTCACTACTAACATCAAGACTTCTCCCATGTCCTCAAGAACTAAACGAACTACTCACAAGACATCATACGGAACATGATCAGAGGTGATATGATGATGAATAACAATCTGAACATAAACCTTAGTCCAATGGTTTCACCCAATAGCATCAATAACAAGAGTAATCAACACCGGGAGAGTTTCCCCTATGAAATAGACAAGATTCAGCCCTAGATGTTAAGCGGAGACGGGGTGCAGCGGCGGTGATGATGGTGTTGGCGGTGGAGATGATGATGATGATGATCCCGATGAAGTCCAGCTCGATGACGGTGATGATGGCGACGATTTCCCCCTCCGGGAGGGAATTTCCCCCGGCAGATTTCTTCCTGCAGGGGAGCTTTTCGCTCTCTGGTGTTTTCCGCCTCGTGGAGGCGGCGGAATATTTCGATGGCCGTCCTCCTGTGTTAGGGTTCCGAGGGGGTCAAGTACGCGAAGGGGGAACGGCTGAGGTGGGCCAGGGCCCCCAAACCACCTGTCGGCGCGGCTGGGGGCCCCGCGCCAGGGTGAGGAGGGCCCACCATGGCCCATCTCAGCTCCCCTTTTGGCCTCCTCCATCTTCTGGTAAAATAGGAACTTCCATATGTCTCCTTCGATTTATTGATCTTCAGAAATAGTGCATCTCGACGGTGCTTTTTCCAGCAGAATCCTGACTCCGGTGTCCAATTCTCCATTATTCATCAAACATGCAAAATAGGTAAAATAACATAAGTAACACTTCTAAATATGAAATATATCGATGAATAGCAGTAAATTATGATATAAAATAGTGATGCAAAATGGACGTATCAACCCCCCCAAGCTTAGACCTCGCTTGTCCCCAAGCGAAAACTGAGCTCAGTAAACATGACCACAAGTTTATGGAGCAAAGTGTCGATAAATAAAATACGGACAAGAAGCATCACATTCATTGATACACAAGTCATTCTAGACAGCAACTTCCCTTCATATAATCTAACTTGAAATAAGTAAAGGGAACCACGATGAAGTGCATAAAGAGAACCATGATTGGTGAAGGCAAACTTAAACTCTTGGTCAGAGAACAATTAACAGATCATACTTATCTTTCGAGAAGAGTCTTTATATCAGAGCTTATATAGCAGAACTTACATGCCTTAATCATAACAGTCTCCTTACAGTCATTGATAACTTTCAAAGTTATATTCATTCGGATAAAAGCTATTGTGCGAAACAAGGAAATGAGAGATATGATTAGAAGTATCAACACATATAACTAATTGGATCTCAACAACTCAAATGCTTGCTTGAGATAGAGAGGAATGGGTTTACTGACTCAACAATAATGTAAAAGATAGGCCCTTCGCAGAGGGAAGCAGGGATTAAATCATGTGCTAGAGCTTTTAAGTTTTGCAAAGCATATAGAGAGTATGAAAATAGTTGTTTGAGCTATGTATGTCGTTGTCAACGAATCGTAGTAAAGTGAACACTAACCCCTTGTCAACCAGACTTTCAAGAGCGGCTCCCATGAAGGACGTTATCTCTACCAGCAAGGTAGATCATCCCTCTTCTCTTTTGTTTACACATGTATTTTAGTTTCTTTATAGTTGACACTCCTCCCAACCTTTTGCTTACACAAGCCATGGCTAACCGAATCCTCGGGTGCCTTCCAACATTCACATACCATGGAGGAGTGTCTATTTGCAAATTAAGTTGCTTACTGATAAATCAGGGCAAAACATGTGAAGAGAATTATTAATGAAAGTTGTAGTTAATTGGGACTGGGCACCCCATTTGCCAGCTCTTTTTGCAAATTGTTGGATAAGCGGTGTATATGCCACTAGTCCATTGGTGAAAGTCTGTTTGACAAAAGTGCTAGAGAAACTCTACAGAACCCTCATGAGCTAATAAACAGTGACACAAAACTAGGAGTAATAAGTTTTGAATAATTTAAAGGTAGCACATGAAGTATTTACTTGGAATGGCGCAAAATACCATATAGTAGGAAGTTATGGTGGACTCGAATGGCAATGGTTTGGCTCAAGGTTTGGATGTATGAGAAGCATTCCCTCTCGATACAGGTCTTTGGCTAGCAAGGTTATGTAGCAAGCATAAGAGTTGAGGGATACAAACAATTATACAAGTGATAAGAATAATCATGCAATCTTCCTTAGAAGCACAAATAGTTTAACTTAAGAATACTAAGCTTATGAGCTACAAAGAAAGAAAGATCATGGAATAATATATTTGCATGCACTCCCTCTCTCTACTTAAGTCTCAAAGTATTGTCTACTACTGACCAATGCTAAGTTTGCCAAAACCAAAAAGATTAACTTGGTGCTCTAAAAAGTGATCCCTATACTAACAACAAGGTTATCAATATGAAAGAGAATTGCAAGCTAAAATAAAGTATGCAGAAAGTAAATGATAAAACTTCTCATTAATATTTCATAACGGCAACTCACACCAAGGGATACATAGATAACCAACTAAAAGAGAGATACTTCCACATTGCAAACCATCATATAAGATAACTTCCCTACTCACGATATGACTTTATGGAAAAGTAAAAGGTAAAGATAATGATGTGATACCGCGGCACTCCCCCAAGCTTGGAACAAACCAAGGGGATGCCAATACTTATGATGAATTACTCCTTCGGTGGTGGTGGCGGTATGACTTGGATTGGAGTAAGAAACCGTTCCAGCATTCGGCGGAGTCTGATATTCTCTTCCTGGAGTATTTCCACCTCCCTCCGCAGGGCTCGGTATTGATCACAGAACTCATCTGTAACTCGAAGTACTTCCGTCACTGCCGGAAAAGAGCTGTAGTCCGGAATAGGTGGTATTGCTCCCTGCAGGTTATGAGAAAAAGCACGTTGAGCGTTAACCGATCCTACAAAGGTGGGCTTCCTGACTGCAGGCTGTTCTCCCTTTGTTGACGGCATCCCCTTTACTTCCTTCATGACGCTTTCATCTTTGCTCTTGACTTCCTCCTTCAGCTTGGGGTCTTGAGTCTCGTCTTCCAAAGGCTCCTTGCCCTTGTTGTTGTTGTTGGAGACCATGGCGCTTCTAAATCTGAAAACAATATCTGGACAGAAACAGCTCGAAACGAAACACGATGAAAAGGCGAGATACGAACCTCGGGGGTTCGGGTGAGTTATATAGCACATGAAGTATTTACTTGGAATGGCAGGAAATACCACATAGTAGGTAGGTATGGTGGACACAAATGGCATGGTTTTGGCTCAAGGTTGGATGCACGAGAGCATTCCCTCTCAGTACAGAGTTTAGGCTAGCAAGGTTGTTTGAAGCAAACACAAGTATAAACCGGTACAGCAAGAATCACATAAAAACATATTGCAAGTATTATAAGACTCTACACTGTCTTCCTTGTTGCTCAAACATTTTACCAGAAAATATCTAGACCTTAGAGAGAACAAATATGCATCCCAAGTCTCAACAAGCTCTACGGTAGTTCTCCACTACTAGGCTTTAACTACATGATGCAAGAGCTTAAACATGATCTACTTGAGAGCTCAAAACAATTGCAAAGCATCAAATCGAAACAAGACAATGATCTACAAGAATGCATATGTCTTTTCCAATACCAACTACTACATGTAGCATTTTCTTTCTTCCAAACAAACACCAATCAATTTAATTAAACATAAACTCTCCAAATGATAATATAATGCAGCAAGAGAGTATTTATAAACAAATGCTAACAGCTCGAAGAGATGCATGAAAAACAGGAGCTAAAAGCACTGCAGTAGCTAGTTAAGAATACACAACAAATATAAGTGAAGAACATGAGTATTCAAATGTAAAAGCGGAGCGTGTCTCTCTCCCACACAAGGATTGCTAGGATCCAAATTTATTCAAACAAAAACAAAAATAAAAACGCACAGACGCTCCAAGTAAAGCGCATAAGATGTGAAGAATTAAAATATAGTTTCACTAGAGATGACCTGATAAGTTTGTTGATGAAGAAGGGGATGCCTTGGGCATCCCCAAGCTTAGACGCTTGAGTCTCTCTGAATATGGTTGGGATGAACCACGGGGGCATCCCCAAGCTTAGGCTTTTCACTCTTCTTGATCACATAATATCACCTTCTCGCTTGATCCTTGAAAACTTCCTTCACACCAAACTCAGAAAGTTCTCATTAGAGCGTTAGTGCATAATCAAAAATTCTCATATTCTGTAATGATACAATCAATCCAAAGCTTCTGGACATTAGCTACAGCCACCAATGCTTTGTGGAGCAAAGAAATCCACACAAAACAGTAAAAGAGCGAATGCAAAACAAAAGGCAGAATATGTCAAAAACAGAACAGTCTGGAATGACGAATTTTTTCGAGGCACTTACGTTGCTCAGACGGATCTGGCCTAAAATAATGAAAGTTGCGTACATATCTCAGGAATATGCGTGATTTTGTTTCAGAATTTTTTGATTTTCTACAGGGAGATAAGCTCAAATCCGTGACAGCTAAAAATCTGTCACTGCGCAGAAATCCAAATCTTGCATCAAACTTTCAATATAGAACTTTACTTGGCACAACATTGCGATAAAATAAAGATACAAAGGAGTTGCTACAGAAGTAACAAAACTCCTTGACTCAAAGAAAACAAAAATAACAGCAAATAAAAACGATTGGTTGTCTCCCATAAGTGCTTTTCTTTAACGCCTTTCAGTTAGGCGCAGAAAGTGAAAATCAAGTGTTATCAAGTGGAGGAGCATTGACATCAATACCAAGGGTCATGTGCCTACCTCTTTACCCTTAGACTTACTCTTGGTTTGGGGATACATGGCCGCACCTTGGTGTGGAGGTAAGATTCAGAGTGCATTTTCCCACATCTATGGTTGCTCCCATTAATTTGAGCAGAGATCTTCCAAGTGTAATTTGTCTATCCCTGCACATTCAATAACAAGATAATCAGTGGACATCGTTCTCCAAGAAAAGTTGTAAACACACCTCAGCTATCCCCTCGGGAAATATATACAGAGTTATCAGTAAGAGTTATTCCTTTCTCCTTCAGCAAGTCCCAAAAGATTCAAAGTTTCATAAATGCTTTTAGGCATAAGGCAAAACTTAGACATGATGGTGACAGGAGACAAAACAAAACCGAAATAAACAAGTAACTAATTTTTTTTGTGTTTTTGATAAAGAGAGCAAACAAGACTAAATAAAAATAAACTAAGCAAAACAAAATAACAAAGTAAAGAGATTGGGTGTGAGAGACTCCCCATGCAGAAGCAATTCGGTTTATCCCCGGCAACGGCGCCAGAAAACGTGTTGCTAGCTCTAAGTTGACGAGGGAATATCTCCCGGCAAGTGCCAGAAACAATGCTGTACGTCACACGTCATGTTGGGAACCCCAAGATGAAGGTATGATGAGTGCAGCAGTAAGTTTTCCCTCAGTATGAAACCAAGGTTTAATCGAACCAGTAGGAAAACGAGGTTTGCTTCGAAGGTGTTGGTGAAGAAGTGTAGTGCGGCGCAACACCAGGGATTCCGGTGCCAACGTGGAACCTGCACAACACAATCAAATTACTTTGCCCCACTTAACAGTGAGGTTGTCAATCTCACCGGCTTCTGAAAACAAAGGGTTAAACGTATCGAATGGAAGATGATGTTTGTTTGCATAAAACAGTAGAGAACAATGATTGCAGTAGATTGTATTTCAGGTGTAAAAGAATGGACCGGGGTCCCACAGTTCACTAGTGTGTCTCTCCAATAAGATAACTAACATGCTGGGTAAACAAATTACAGCTGGGCATTGACAATTGATAAGTGCATATAACATGCATGTGAGAGTTGTGGTGTCTACTATGAGATTCATTTGGGCATTACGACAAAGTACATAGACCGCTATCCAGCATGCATCTATGCCTAAATAGTCCACTTTCGGTGTTAACATCCGTACCCCTTCATATTAAGTTGCAAGCAACAGACAATTGCATTAAGTAATGTGCGTAATGTTAAACAATACATTCATCCTTGAATAAAGCATTGCTTTTTTACCCCCTAGTGGCAACAACACATCTACAACCTTAGAACTTGCTGTCACTATCCAGGTTAAATAGAGGTTGAACCCAACTATCATGCATACATTACCCCCTCTTGGAGTCACAAGTATTCACTTGGCCAAGGCCTCCAACAAGTAACGGAGTGCATGCAAGATCACAAATGACATAGACATGATAATATAATATTCAGCTCCACATAGGTATCAATATTAAGTCTCAGATCCCAGCAAACACAACATGTAGCATTACAATAAGATGATCTTGATCATGATAGGCAGCTCACAAGATCTAAACATGATGGCACAAAGTGGAAAGACAACCATCTAGCTATGCTATGGACCCAGTCCAAGGAAGAACTACTCACGCATCACTCCGGAGGCGGGCATGGCGATGTAGAGCCCTCCGGTGATGATTCCCCTCTCCGGCAGGGTGCCGGGAAGAGCTTCAGAAACCCCCCGAGTTAGGGTTTGACGACGGCGCGGCAGCGAATATGTTCTGGATAAAGGCTCGGTGTTTTAGGGTTTTCACGCCTCGGGGGAATAAAGGCGAAGGGGCGATGTCGCGACCCCCGAGGGGCCCAAACCAAAGGCTCGCGGCCGGGGCCCACTGCCGCCCGCCAGGTTGGTTTGGCCACCTCGTGGCTCTCCTTTTCGTCTCTCCTTCGGACTCCGTGTACGTGTTGGAAAAAATAGGGACTTGGCCTTTTGTTTCGTGCAATTCCGAGAATATTTCTAGAAGTAACTTTCTGAAACCAAAACACAGAAAACAGGGAACTGGCACTGTGCATCTTGTTAATAGGTTAGTCCCAGAAAATGTATAAAAGTGATATGAAGTGTATATAAACATGTAGCAAATGGTATAATAAAGCATGGAACAGCAGAAATTATGGATACGTTGGAGACATATCACTCG
>CAMZMU010000085.1:119216533-119436202 GCA_947311845.1 Poa pratensis | reverse complement strand
TTACCATTTATTTGCTGCATTGTCACTGTCTTGCAATTATACAATCGAAAATACCAAAAACACTTGCATCTTTTATTGTCTATTTATCATTTCTAATACCAATACCTTCAGCTCCTCGTGGGTTCGACAACCTTTTCTATTCGAAAGGTACTACAATTGATCTCCTGCACTTGGGAGTCATCACCCACATGGGCCGACCTCCATGGGGAGGTGGTGCGGCTGGGCCACGGGGCCCATGCCACCACGGCCGGCCCTAGGAGGCCGGCGCACCACCCCTCCTCCTCCCCTTTGTTTAGTCCCACATGGGGGAGCGAGGGAGAGGGACACCCCCTCTCCCCTAATAAATAGTGGGGCATATTAATTGGATTAAATACACAGAAAATACAATTAATTTGTATGTTGGCCGAGGATGCCCCTCCGCCCACTTCCTCCTCTCTCCACCTCTCGTAGTGCGTGTTCCCTCGTAAGGATTGCGCGCGCATGAAAATCTATACCGTAGCACACCGTCGTGCTGCGGGATTCCACCCAAAAGTTCTACTTCCGCTATCTCGGCTGGATCGGAGAGCCCGGGAGTCGTCGTCAAGCTCCGCACGTGTGCGAGTACTCGGAGGCGCCACACTTGCGGTGCTAGGGCATCGTCGTTGCGCCACGTTCGCCTTCGTCGCGCCAAGTTCTTCGCGACCTCGAGGTCGGCTACGTTGTCTACATCGATAACACTTGTTGCGGGAGCGTAATCCCCGCTATCGGTCTACAAGGGTATGTTACCGATATCTCCTCCGTTACCGCATTACTAGATAGATAGATCCTTGGCTAAGTTTTGGTGTACGTAAGGTAGAAAAATTATTGTTTTCTGCTGCGAACCCCTTCACTTACCTACTGTCAACGCAGAAGCGTCCCGAGATGGTTTCTGGGTGAAACCGACTGGATATGGTTGCACGAGACTTGTTCACCCAGTTCGCTGGCGTTCTGATTTTAGGATAACATGTTAATGCAGCGTCATTCATGTTTATCTTTTCTTTTTAGATGGCTCATTCATGTTTTGACTTTGTGTGATCCATGAATTTTTGTAATCACCGATTCTTAATAAGTTGATAAAAGCCATCCGTTTTTTATGCAGAGACTGGGACTTCCCCTTTTCGAAAAAAAAGAGAGGATTTCATATTTTAGTCATCCGTTTTTGTCAGAAAAACAAAATGCATTTTTGTTCACATCATTATGATTGAATTTCTTGTCACCGCGTACATGTGAATTACATTAATTTTAACATAGTATTTTACCCTAGCAATCAATATTCACCATCTAAATATTTTGTCACCCAAGTTTTCACTTGCTTATGTATTTACTTCTTTGCTTGTAAAAGGGATTATATTAAGCATAAGGGGTTACAATACGGTCTGGATAATTGACCTAAAGTGTCGCTTCTGAACCTATTCTTTGCCAACAAGAGTCTGAAGCTTCGCTCCTCAAAGTTTGGACACCAACTAACGCTATTCTGCACACGATCTTCAATTTTTGCCCACCTCCTTGACGGAAGTGATCGGCATGGTGCAATTGGACTCAATCAACTCTGCTAAAATCTTGATCGATGTTAACTACCTTCAACAAGTAAAGGTTAAATTAAGGTATTCTACTAAAACTACACAGAATACTGGTGTTAAAAAATTGTCAGAATAATCTGGCTTGACAAATTGAACGAGCAATCAAGTAAGCAGACGTAGCCAGGGGGTGCGGGAGGGGAGATGAATAAATATGTTTCTTAGAGATTAGCGACGTTGGCAGTCAGGCACTCGACCTAATGATTTGACATGTGCATCTTGGTAGGGACAACCTGGCTGCAACAAATTTTTCATCCAATGCCCTTCCCTCTCCCCGGTGGCGAGTTCGAAGGTGGTGCAACAATGGTCGGATGCGGGTGGTGGTCAATAACCTGCTTCCGGCATTTTCCAATGCCGTGCGCGTGAGATGGCGCCGACCAACGGGAAGGTTGCGGGTTAGTGACGATTTTGACAGTATGTATGCAAATAGGTTGGGTGAAAACCCGCTTCGGCTACATTAGGGCATTGTCATCATGCGTGCGTATTCATGCTATTATTAAAGGTTTTGACTCGAAGCGTTTTCTTTGGAGATGACGACCCCAAGTCGATCTTTGGTTGGACACGCAAATATCGGCAGATATTTGGGGATCGTCCTTGAACGCTTTGTTTTGCAGTAGTGTATTTTCATGGGGCCTCTAGCTATTTATTTCAATGATTTTTCCTTACTTATGAGATGACGATTGTTTGGCCTCGGCCTTTTTTCTTTTAAAATCTTATTTTGTTTGTCGTCGGTGCTTTACTTGCTTGGTATTATTAATGATACTTCCTCCGGTCCGAAAAAAGATTCGGGAGTTAAGCTAGGAAGTTGTACATCGTACGTTGTTTGCTAGCGAAAATTATAACGGATAGGAGGGAGTATATGTTTATGTGCATATCAATGTAGTGGTTGGAGGTTATGCTCCTTTTCTGGAAAAAAAGTACTCCCTCCGTACAAAAATATAAGATGTTTTAGATATCTCATATACGGACTACATATAGATAGAAATGAGTGTATCTACACAGTAATAAGTGTCTAGGTACATCCGTATCAGAAAAATGATAAACATCTTATATTTTGGTACAGAGGATGTACTACATAAATTGTTAAGTAAGTTTCAACATATATGCACGGACACGATTTTCAACATGTAAGTTTTTATGATGATATATATGTTAGTGTAAATAATAACATTATGATACATATATTATACCCACTAGCTAGCTATATACCCACGTTGTCGGACTAAACTTCGGCAGTATACATGTGACTCCTGGAGTGATTCCATGCCAGCATCGAGCTCGCTAGCAACCTAACCTAATTTCAACGTACTGTACGTCGAATGAATGCGTGCATGTAGATCGTACGTGGAGTACCATTACATGCGTGTATGTAACAAGCCTAGCCTAGCTAATTTGGCGCCGAATTTAAGTAAGCTAGCGCATGTGCGTCACATGGAGTGTCGATCTATCGATACACCGGACGGGTACACGTGGCTCCATCAGTCCATCGGCGACACACTCCAGCTGGTCGATTCTGCGTATTCTCCTTTCCGATTAATTTAAATTTGAACCATATGATCGAAGCAAGGATAAACAAAAAAATAATTATTAAGGAGTCAAGGGGTGGCTACACAGTTTGAGATCATTCCACTGAAGCCAGTGTTCGACGATATTACCGTAAGATGGGTGCATGCATCCATCCGGGCACAGCACAGCACCATATATTATGCAAATCCAGGGGATTAGAAAATCAGCATGCGTTACGTTAGCACATGGAAAATATTTCGATTGTGCAACTTTGGCAAAGATATCAGTGCATGCATCTTCGAAAAAGCAATTCTAGAGCCGATCGATACATGCAGCTGTTCCTTTCCACGGAAACACAAAGCAGATCCGTTGCCTTCTACGGCAGGCAAAGAGACAAGTGCTACTAGTACTTAAACTGGAACTAACGCCAAGATGCAGTGTCCAATGTGCATGAGAGGTGTGTGTGCCCATTGCATATGGCCCATGCGTCGTCGATCAAGGTGTCCTGTACCTGTAGGCTAAGTGCTTCTTGTCTTTATTTGTCAAGTCGTCTCGATGCACAATTAATAGTACATTATCCCAGGATTTTTTCTAGAATTTTTTTGAAGCTTGAAATATGATTTTCAAATTTTCGAAAATAAAGGGTTACATGGAGTTCGGCTTCCATTTGCACTTTCCGATTATAGTACTATTACTATATCCTCTCTCGGGATAATTTTTTTGAAATAAACCATCTAACATACAACTGTTTGGAATCAAGCAGATTCGGATTTGAGAGATTCACTGGGCAGTTATCTCCGCTATGCATGACTAGCTCCTGAACAAGAAAAAAGACAAGGTTCTGCATCATGAAGTCTGTAGGCCTCTTTGAGCTTGTTTATGCACTAATTTGTAAGTACTCCTTCGGTTCACAAAAGGATGTCTCAACATATCTCAAATTTGCATGTATCTACACATGATTTAGTGTATAGATACATACATATTTAAGATAGGTTGAGACATCTTTTCGTGAACGGAGGGAGTACATGCTAATCGATCATGAGTGTCTCTCTCTTCGTTGTTTTGACTTGACAAACCAACAGGGCATGCATGCAGCTAGCTAGGAGAACGTATACACTTGCAGATAAGCTAGGAGAGGGTGAACAGATTCGTCCACTATAAAAAAAGTATATCAAATCAAACAGCACACTGCACTTCGACGATGCGTCTGCGTGACACCTCGCTAACTAGAACAGGCACTGTCCGCAAAAAAAAGTATCATCTAAAAAAAAAGGTATTGACAATGGAAACACGAGACGGCCCTTCTGAGAAGGTGCGTATACTGTTCATTACACACATGACACATGACATTGTGTCCCTTGCTTGCTACTCCATCTAATTAAAGGACTAAGAGCATCTCTAGCAGCGCCTGCAAAACGTCCGAACCCGCAAAAATCCGGCGAGTTTGCGGGTTTGGGGCCTTTTTCGGCCAGACCACGAAAAACCCGACCCTTAAAATTGTTTTGCGAGTTCGCGTTTTGCGGGCACTGCTAGAGATGCTCTAAGGCCGTGATTGGTTCGCAGTTTTCTAGCCGAATACAGCCGTAAATTCTACGGACCTGTGATGGTCCCGCGAAAAATCCAGCGCAAGCTCCGGAAATATTACACCTCCGTAAGATTGACCGACAATCCAAGCGAAGCCTAAAGGAGGTGGACGGGACAGACATCAGACAATTAGACATGCAGCCTGTAAGCATGGGAGGGAGCAGCCAACGCGCGATGTCACGGCGCTCGCCATCGAACCACAACGCCAAAAGCTCCAAACCATATACATATACTTGATCAATTGAGCTTAGTTATCTGCAGCATGCTGCTTATACATGAGCGTTTTTTCCTTTTGTCTTTTAATTAGGCCAAGGGTTCGACCGTTCGAGTGGACTTTGGGGAGGCCGGGTCAACTATCCTTAACTAAGAAGAGTTTTTTTTTTTCGAGAGAATAGCCGAGTGGTAAAGGTAAACCCACTAATGACTATATATATGTGTGGATGAAATCATACTCAGCGCGCGTAGGTTTTGTTCACGCCATTTAAGAATCCATGCAAGTGTTCGTGACTTTGTGTACTGGCTAGCTAGTGCGTGTGCGCATATATGGATGGCGACTTTATCGCACGCACAAATGCCACAAATCACTACCCGGTTCTAATGCTAACTAACTTCACAAAGTGGCACTTAGCTAGACTAGTCACTAGTGTAGCGTTAGGCTGCTCAGACTAGTCACAGTGGGGAGTAACTTAGACTAGTAACAATATGTTACTAGTCTAAGTTACTACCTCCATAGTGGGGAGTAACATGTGTGTAGTGTCATATTTAATAGGTTGTACACTCATCTTACCTTGAAATGTGTGATGTTATGGTAACATAGCTAGTTACCACACCCATCTCTCTCCTCATTAATTACTCGCCACATCAGATTTTTTGACTATGTGGCACTGATGTTACTCCTATGTTACTCCCCATTGTGACTAGTCTCACAGTGGGGAGTAACATAGAGCAGCTAGTAACATGCAGATGTTACTAGCCTATGTTACTACCTACATAGTGGGGAGTAACCAATGTGTGGTGTCATGCAACATTTTATTTATTAGACTATAGAGTATAGACTCATGTTGTCTTGGTATGTGTGGTGCTACAGTAACTACTAGCTAAGTTACCACAAGCACCTCTCTCATCATTAATTAACTACCACGTAAACAAACTTGTCTTCAAGTGTGGTGTTATTGGGTAAGTTACTCCCACTCTGGCTAGCTTTACTGGAAGTATGATGCAAGGTACGGCAGTACTGTGGCATGGATTTATGCATGCGACTTTTGCTAAGGTCAACTCACCAAACAAAACAAAAACGATTACAGGCCGGTAAGTGAGGTGATATACGTAGGCCTGTTGAATACTTGAATATTGTTTGTCAGGCTGCTTTTCGCATGCCAAGTGGCAGCTAGGATAACTTAATTAGCAGATCACATTCATCCTAGCTATTAGATAGATTATTGGAATGTGAATCATCATGGGAGTGCTTTGCTAGTCAACAATTAATGTTGCTGCATATTTTGCTCCTCTAATTTCTCAAGCCTGCCTGCATGACTGCATGCATCTTTGCTACCTATCAACTCAGAAGTCAACTGCACATCATTTTGTTGCAGCCACCTTTTATGAAAAGACAGTAAATAGTAGGGATGAAAACGGAGCGTATACGGATGAAATTGGGCGGTGCCATATTTGTTTTCGTATTTTTTTCGGCGGAAGCGGAAACGAATACAGAAACCCCAGAAACAAATACAAAAACAAATATGTCGGAAACAGATACATATCGAATACGGTGCGGACACGGAACAGAAAGCAGATGTTTGCCGGAATCAAGCGACACCTTGAATAATGCAAGAAAACTCAACCAAACCAACAAACTTATCAATTCAATAATATGAAATAAATTAAAGTATAATATAGTGTTTCTAAGTTATCAACTTTGGCAAAAAAAAAAACCTAATATCATCCCTAAACCTAGTGCAACACTGAAATGCCGAACCGGCAATGCCTTGAGAGGGAGATAATACGCAAGTACGTAGGGCCTAAACATGGTCACTTCATATATTTTACTTTTTTTTGTTTAGATCTTTGGTTCTGCCTCGGTGTTCTCACTAAAGTTGTTAGGTCTGCTGCATTCAGATAGCACCACGTAGCAAAAAAAGGAAAGTTCCGTATTGTCGGAAACGAAATTTCCGTTTCCGTGGTCGTTCCGCCGGAATACGCTGTTCCGTTTCCGTTTCCGCATAAAAGTTTCCGTTTCCGTTTTGTAAAATTCCGTTTCCACTTCCGTATTTTCGTTCCGTTTCCGTTTTTTTGCGGAAAAGTCGGAAAGTTTCCGCTCCGTTTTCATCCCTAGTAAATAATCTTTCAGTTTTATCCAACACCAGCAGAATGTCCATCATTGTTACCGAAAGGGAAGCCTACCGTAGATAAGCAGCTTTTTAGTGCTCCCATCAAGCTCTTGTAATTTCTTTTCCGTGCTTCATGTTCTCATACAGTTAGCACCTCTGTTTTTCAGTGGTACTGCTTGCCAAAACGTTTTATATTGTGGGACGGAGAGAGTTATACATAGCCCATGAGGTTGTTTCATAAGAAAAAAATGTGTGTGAGTTGGATGCAAGGTTAGTTGTTTGCGTTTTTATATGTATTAGAAAGGCTATAAGAAAAGGAGTAAAGTTCATTGTGTTTCTTGAACTTGTAGTGATTAGCTAAACCAAACCTCGAACGCTAAATCTCTAAAGTTGGCACATCGAACCTAGTTATCCCGGTCTATCCCAGACCCTGCATATTTGAGGGTACAATATTAGTTTCTAGTATACTTCTCTCCCTCACTTAAAACTAGGGCCCATGGTCGTGATTTTACCCAAGAAAAAAAAAATGATACAAGTGTCGTAGCGGGGCCAGGGAGAGAGGATGAGGGGAGTAAAGGTGGAAGGGCGGGGGCTCACCCTGCTCGGCTGCGACTGCGAGATCGAGTCGAAGTGGGTGCAAAGACGAGTGCGCAAGGGATGCAGGCGATCCCGGCGAGGAGCATGGTGGTGGCGCAATGCTTGGCTGGCCGACGAGTTGTAATGCTCGTGGGAGCCGTCAAGGTCGATCAATTTTTTTGAGGCAAACGGCAGTTGATATGACTTCCGATTAGTGAGAATAGAGGTTTAATTACAGAGTTATTGCTTGGGAGAGAAGTTCCCGTTATAGAACACGACACCTAAACCCTACCGTCTCCCGGTTCTTGCGTGCGGGCATATGGCTGCTGCGCGATCTCCTCTTTCACCAACGCCGCAACCTCATTTGTTGATAAGGCGATGTTGGGGAAGGTCCTTCTATTCCGCTCCTTCCAGATCCCCCACATGGAGTAAATGATGCCTCTGCTGGCCTATTCTCCTTCGGAATGGCCACAATGGCATCATCCCACCATATGCGGGATCTCCTCTTTCGCCAACGCCACAACCTCAATTGTCGATAACGATCAGTGACAGAAAATCTTATGAAGCGGGAAAGTGTGATTTAATTAGTATCACTGACATATACACATCCATGTATACACTTTGCATAGCCTTCCTAAATCCATGTCAGATATTAATCATCTGTTCTGTGGGCCAGACACCTAAAACTGTGCTCCCGCCGACATGTGGGGCCAGTAGCCTTCCCCTTGCGAAGATCCCGGAGTACTACGCCGTCCAGCCCCGAGGCAGCAGCGACGTTCGCGACGGGGCGCTGCCGAACATCTGGTCTAGGACGATGATGACGCCCATGGCCAGCGTCGCCCCCATGTGTTGCTCCGACTCCGACACCACCAGCCGGAACACGTCGTCCCCCACCGACTCCTTCCGCCGCACCTCCGCAGCCAAGGCGCCACGCGTGTCCCGCACCGCGCAGCTCCGCCGCCCGTACGACCCCTCCACCACGTACGCCGCTGACTCGACGCCTGAGGATGAGGACCCCAACGGCGTGACGTGCGCGAGCGTCTTGTCGGACGCGCGGCGGTGGATGCCGGCGTGGTGGCGGCGCACGGAGAGTAGCGGCTTCGCGCCCGCGGCTCCCGCGTCACCATCGTACACGACCCAGCGCTCCGACAGGCTCAGGCTCAGCTTGATCTTCCTCCTCACGGTCAGGAGCGGCTTCCCCGCGGCGTCCATGAGGACCACGTCCTCGGCGCGGCGGCCGCGGCTCCCGGAGGAGGAACCATAGCAGTCGACGCGGAAGGCGAGGCCGCCGGTGGCGTCGAAGATGGTGAAGCCGTCGCAGTTGAAGAGCAGCGACTTGCGCCACACCGTCAGCACCGTGGGCTGCTGCTGCTGCTCTTGGACGATGGCTCCAGCCGGCACGACGACGTTCGGGTGCACTTTTGCCATCGGAGTAGCTAGCTAGCTAGTCAACTCCTCTGTGCTTTTCCTGGACTGATCAGATTAGATTGGTGCGCGGCGAGGGAGGCTCGATCGATCTGATGCGCTTGCGGTTTGGAGGTGAGAGGTGGAGAATGAGAAGAGCAGGGGTAGGCGAGAGGGATTTATATACGAGCTTAGAGCATCTTCAACCGGAGTTGCCAAACTGTCCCCAAACGTCCGGACGGACAGCCCGGACACGATTTGGGTAAAAACATGCACCCACCCAACCGCCTCTCCTAAAATCACCCCAAACTTTCGGGCTGTACGGCAACTCCCAAACCCACCCCATATATGTTTTCTTTTCTTTTGTGCTTCATTGATTCTTCTCTCTCCTTCTCCACCAATCACATGCAAATGACCCCACATTTTGAGGAGAGTTTGAGATACATGGCTGGAAAAGACCACTTTTAGGGGCTGTCCGGTCACTGTCCGTGGACGCGTCCGGACGCGTCCGTGGACAGTTTGAGGCCGATTTTGGGGGCTCCGACTGGAGATGCTCTTAGCGGGGAATAAGCTGAGGTGGAGCATCGGATGCATGCCTTGTCAGTTTCTCACTCGACAATAATGAACCCGGACATATGCACATTTCAATTGTTAAAGTTATGTGTAGCTCGATCGACTAATAAATAACATACGAGTATCAAGTGATAATAAAACTTTTATCCTTTTCCATCTGTTGTTGGTATTGGATATGACGGACGGGTGATGCAGGAATCAGGATAAATCGTCGTAGACGGGCGGCTGGCTGGCCGGCCGTGCAAAGAATTTATTCGTCGCCTAGCTACCCGCACCGTTTTAATTCCCATCACTTTGTAATCTTGTCAAAGTTTAGATAGATAAAGTTGAAGCGATATGGTTCGTAGTGGAATGCTGCGTTCCATTCCCCTGGTTTTAGGGTTAAGCTTTGTTGGTGGCGGTGCTCAGGTGGTGGCGACAACACATTTTTCAATAAAGTCTTCCCGGTTTCAGCCCCATCTTGACAGCGACATCGAGAAGTTTGTGAGAGTGGTGTGTTTCTCGAGAACTTCTTCTGGCCGTGGTGTTCTTCGGATCGTCATGGAGCTTCATCGGTAGTTCATCATTTTTGTTCGGCTCTGGGACAGGTGTGGTCTTTTTGACCCATTCGGCGACTTCCCGTCCGCAACCAACAACGTCAAGCCAGCTCCGGGAGGAGCGGCAGCGGCGGCACGCCATGAACACGGTCTGGAGGTTGAAGACGAAGCGCATCTCGAGGATCTCATTGTAATTTTCTTTTTGTTGACGTGTTTTGTACATTTCGGTGTTTCTTTTAATGACAGGATCCTTCTTGCAAAAAAGGAAGAAAGTTGTATACCTTGCCTCTGAAGCAAGGGTCCTCAAACATCCCGTGCATGTACGTGTGCGTATGATTCCATTCCCTGGTTTTTCTTAATCTTGAGGATGTCATATTCTAGTCATCCAATTTTGCCAGAAAAACAAAATGCATATTTCAATTGTATTTCTTGTCACCACGTATATGTAAATTGCAAGAATTTTAAAATAGTATTTTACCCTCGCGATCAATATTCACCATCTTAATATTTTGTCACCAAAGTTTTCACTTGCTTATATATTTACTTCTTTTGCTTGTAAAACGGATTATTAAACATAAGGGGTTACATTACAGTCTGGATTAATGACCTAAAGTGTCCCTTTCGAACAGGGATTGCCCCCCCCCCCCCCCCACCCCCCATGTAAATGAGTTAATGAAGCGAAAAATCCCGGTCCGTTTGAATTTGAACCAAATTCTTCCTCCCAAATATGCTCTTAATATTTGCAACGATTCAGATTTGAATTTTAAATCTTGTATGAGAATCCCGTCCAGTACCGACCGGTTATTTTCCAGTAACCATGGTTACCGGAAATCCCGGACCTCTCCGAGATTAATTTTATACCGTTGTCCAAATCCTTGCTTCTAAACCTGTTCTTAGACAAACAACAGTTCAAAGCTCCGCTCTGACAAAGTTCGGACACTGACTAACCCTATTGTACACACGATCTTCAATTTTCGCCCACCTCCTTGACGGAGGTGATCGGCAAGGTGCAATTGGACTCAATCAAGATTGGGAATATATATTTATTTTGATCATCAACTCTGCTTAAATCTTGATCCATGTTAACTACCTTCAACAAGTAAAGGTTCATTTAAGATATTTTAGTTAAACTACACAGGGCGGGCATACTGGTGATAAAAAATTGTCAGAATAATCTAGCTTGAACAAATTGAAAGCAATCAAGTAGGCAGACGTAGCCAGGGGATGAATAAATATGTTTCTTAGAGTTGGTAGCACAAGAAAAAATGTGGCTTTGAGATGAAGGGAAATGGACAATTGTGTAACTATTTGTGAGTATGCTATGAAGTACTGCGCTCAATGGCGCGATGGGGGGGAGGCCAGTGTTTCCGTGGCCACTTCCGAGACCAGCGACGATGGCAATCAGGCAGTCGACCTAACGAGTTGACATGTGCATCTTGGTAAGGACAAGGTGGCTGTAGTAAATTCTTCATCCGATGCCCTTCCCTCTCCCGGTGGCGAGTTCGAAGGTGGTGCATTAGTGATCGGACGCGGCCGGGGTGGGTCAATAACCTGCTTCCGACGTTTTCCAATGGCATGCACGCACTAGTACAGAACGACACATCGGAAACGGGCCAAAACCCTCATCAGTAACAGAGAAACGGTCCGTGTCCCCGTCCCCGATACTGATGTGAACGAGCTCAATAGCAACGGATGTGTTTTGTAACCGTTTCCAATGAGGCAGGGTCAAAATGGTCATTTACGTTATCTCCGTTTCCAAAGTGAGAAGAGCATTGGTAACAGACTTTGTTTTTCACCGTTTGCACTGAGAATTTTTCGTATTTCTAAAATAGATATTTTTCACGAATCTATTTGATATTTCACAGCGCATTTGAATATTTTTCACAGCACAAACATATCCAATATATCCACAACACCAATTTCATTTATAGTATAGAAACTGCTACATACACAATGTTACATGCACACATTTGAATCCCGATGTCACTGTCATATGCTGAAAAAAGTCTAAATTTTTTTTGTAAGGAGGAAAAGAAGGCAGTAATATTTGTTGTTTGCGTCGTTGCAGAAAGTTCCTGTTATAGAGCACACTGCAAAAAATATATTCAGAAAACAATAAATAGAAACAATGAGGGGTTGAATTTAGAGATAAATCTCAATGCAATAGAAAATTAGTATTCTCTCATACACTACTCATTCTGAGGGATGAGAACAATAAATAGATTTATTTATGTAAGGGTTACTTCATTCATAGAAGATCTCGTGAAAGGATCGGTTCACGTTGTTACAAGATGATCCCATGGCGAAGCCGCGAGTGAAGAGATCCATTGTTTGGATTGTCTGTGGGCACGTCAATGTTCTGATTTAAAAAGAAATATTGTTAGATAATGCGCAAAAGATCCAATGAATGGATTGGTTCACCTTTTCCCAGAGTTGCTGATGATCCCGAAGAGCAAGTCTTGATGCCTGCACAAATAAACGGGATTAGGTTGAGACTCCAAGTGCAGAGTGTATAGTAAGTGGAAGACAGTTTTCCCCACGAGGGGTGACTCGAGGGTTTAATATCGAACTCTCGGGGAATCTGAAGTGGTAGATTTATCTTCTTATCCTTCTTTTGGTTACCTACAAAACAAGGTTAGATGTTTTGGTCCTCAACCTCACCTGTGGTTGTCAAGCACAAGGTGTAAGAATGATATCAGGATAGTTATGCAATGCAAACAAGAAATAAATATGCAATGATGGTGGATGCAATGATAAATGATATTTTTGGGTTTTTGAATGATGTATGCAAGATGAAAAGTATTTTTGTATTTTCGGATTTAATGATGGCTGAAAATAGAAAAGTGGTATATGGTGTTGGAAAGGTGTTTCTTATGATTAAAAATGGACTGGGGTTCATGGTTTCACAAATGCACTCTCTCTTTATAAAGTGGTAGACAATGGAACACACACAGTTAACATATGAGATTGCAACACAGGGTTTGATAACAAGTTACTTAGATATATGGGCATCACGTCCTAACATAGAGATCTTTTGGTTATTAACCTCTCTTATACTCCACCAAGATGCGAACTAAATCATAACACCTCAGTAATTAAGATAACTCAGAGTATAGCATTAAGTATCATGACATGAAGTGAAAATAAGAACATGCTAGATCTAGTCATGGAGTAGTGGCAATGGTCACGCCCACATCCCCGGTAGCATGGTATTTTAGTTTATCCCTAGTGAGGTAACAAAGTAAGGTAAAGATACCAAAGTGGATCGCAGAACTTTCTCTCACGTTCACTGCACTAGCCACCCCCCGTTACTCCAACTAATGCACACGTTCCCCCACACACGCTCTCATAAACATGCTTGATCAAAACAAGTAGACAAGAACGGGGTACATAATATGCATCTATACTCATAACTGAAACAAACATTGCAATCTCAAACATATATTAACTCATAAAGATCCACCACAAAGGTATTACAACGGTGACCGTAATCATGTTCAGCAGCTCATACGGTGCTAATTAGTGAAGCTCAAGAGAGGAGAGATACATAAGTTACTTCCACAAACCCATAGTCCAGAGGTGGACTACTCCCTCTTCATCATGGAGACGGTGGAGAAGTCGATGGAGAAGATGGAGACCACGCCGGCAGCGCCCCGCCGGAGTTTTCCCCCTCCAATCTGCAGCTCCTGATCTCCGTTTCGGTGTTTCTGTGTTTGTGCGGCGCTCCTTCCAGAGAACGTCGGGGGACCTTTTTTATAGGCGTTTTTAGGTCAAGACGATGTCGGTGGAGAAAGATCGAGGCAACGGAGCCACGAGGCCAAACGGGTGGGTCCCACGCGGCCACAGTACCTGGCCGCGTGGGCCACCCCGTTTGGCCTCGGCCTCCGTTTGTTCGCTTCCTTCGCCCACAGGTCTTCTTCCTTCCAAATATTGACGCCCGTAAATTTCCAGGTGATTTCGTTGACGTTTGGGTCCCTGAAACATTAAAATAAGAAAACGGGGTTTTCTGCCTGTGCAGGGTTAATTCCATAAAAATAGGAAATATGAATATTCCCAAAATCATATAAAACATTGATATAACCCTTATATGATGCAAATATGATTGGAATATAAGCAATTAAAGTGCAAAGTTCATGTATGCATTTTACATGCATCAACATCCCCAAGCTTAATCCATGCTCGTCCTCGAGTATGAAGATGATAAAACTAACATGGACTTTGCAATTTAATACTTAACAATGATATCAAAGATGATTACTATTGCTACATATAGTCAAATGATTCATTCTTCAAAGGAGTAGCAATATGCAAATAGTTTATGAAGTGATATCAAGTATTCAAGACAAGGATGTTCATTGATAGTTCACAAAGTGTAACATGGTAGCAAGTAATATGGAACACATGTATGCATAATGATAAGTAGAACATCCTACAATGGTCATAGAGTGTAGATGAAAATCTGAATATGATAGGTGTACACTTTGGAAAGATGTATATGTGAGTAGAGGTAAAGCATGCATAAGTTTCATCCAACTTCCAAACTCTTCTACTTAAGTTAATGATTGCAATAAGGTATTCATTGGTGTCAAGCTCTCATTGCCCCTATCATAGCATCTTGAATGATTAAGGTTAAAGTGAAAGCAAATATGAGTAGTGTGCTTGATAAAGAATGGGTTGAATGTCTCATGCCCCTTGAATACAAGTACTTACACCATGTGTTACTCAACTTGGGAAACAAAGCAAGTTCAATTAAATATCATTGTAAGCATAATAGTATCATCAAGAGCGTCAACTGGGGTACCTCTTGTCCCAAGATATGGAACAAGCCCATATCAAAATGACAAGACAAACAAACAAAATGAACAATCTCAACACCCTTTTTATTTACCATTTGGAATAGTTTTTTATTGCAAGGTGTATCACAGAAGGTTCACCATAGTATGTAAGTAAATTTCCACCATGAATGATGCATGGCTTAGATTAGCGGCCCAGGCGTCTCTCTAACCATTTACACAAACTCATTTAAACTCACTCTATTTCCACATTTATTTCAACATGATAAGCATCCATAGACAAAAGCACATGATATCAACTAAATGAGATGAAGAGCGTGTTGAAAGCTTGCCATGTGACAGCACATATGGGCTAACTTCCAACCCAAAACATTCATCAAGCCACAAACATCATAATCTTAATCACAATGGGTCAAGTTTTATTATGCAAATAAAAGAACATTGTGCATCAAGTTCGTGAGAGCTATATAACCAATTTTTTCCATTGCAATCAATAACATAAACATTTTCATTCAGAGGTAAGATAACACAAACAACATGTTAAACATACTCGGAATAGCATAAAGCCAATAGGTAGATATGGTGGACTCACTGGAATAACTTTGGTTGAAGGTGTTGGAAACAAGTTTTTGCTTGTTGGAGTTTTTGGGCTAGCAAAAGGGAGAAAGTTGACCATCTAGATGCATGCATGAGTGTCCATAGAACTAACTAATCCATGTTAAACCAAGTAAATAACAATCAGCACCAAAACATGAATAAGTGATAGCTCTACAAAAAGAATTTGCAAACTATTACTCATAAACAAGCTCATGAATCATGCAACTATATGTATCATTAAAAATCAAGTCAAACATCCCTTTTCCCAATCTTATAAAAGCATCCAACATATTTCAACCCATATTTCCAGTAGCTCTCTCATATATAATTGATAGTGTGGTGGTCTCTCAAGACTCAAACAAAAACAAAAAACGACGCTCCAAGTTTATGCGATAAAGTGTTTCGATCGAAAAACAGAAGTTGGACGTGTGCAAACCGAGAGTGTGTAGGTCCAGCGGGGTTGTCTTCACATCCCCAAGCTTATGGTCTTCACCATCCTTGGATAGCTCTTGGTGCATCTCCTCCAATCCCTGTGAAAAAACTTCAAAACACCGTTTCTCCCATCTCTTTTCTGTGGGGTGCATTAATAGTGATAAACAAATAGGTTCCTTGCTGCATATAATCCTTGAACAAAAATTCATATGACATGTCCAGAAAGTGTATAATGTTGTATGCCTACTCATAAACTCAATTGGATCAAAAAGATTCAACTTAAAAGCTCAAAGCATGCATCAAACAAAATGGGACAGAATCTGTCCAGAAAAACAGCAGCAGCAAAACGTATTTTTCTACCCTACCAAACTTTCTCGAAAAATTCCGAAAAATTCATGCATACAGAGGATGAAAAGTTGCAACTACAGTTCAAATATGAGCTCATTCGGAGTTACAGAATAAGAATTAAAAATCATACCGTGCACTGACTCGTGCAGGAATAAAATCTCCGAACGCTATAAGCAACTTTTTCAAACCAAAAAGGGTAAAACTTGGCACTTTATTAAAAACTCCAGAACCTAACTAGACACAAAATCTCTTGTTACAGCAAGAGGACACAAAGAAAAATCACACACAAAAATAACCGGGTTGCCTCCCGCAAAGCGCTTTCTTTATAGCCATATAGCTAGGCTTCTTACTTGTTGTTTTATTGTGGACGAAGCTCATGAGGGAGCTTGAACTTTGGTGGTTCCCTCTTCCTTGGAAAGTGTTCCATGCACTTCTTGTGTGGAAACTGAAACTTTACATTCCCTTCCTTTGAATCAATGATAGCACCTGTGGTACGAAGAAAAGGTCTTCCAAGAATAATAGGACTAGAGGTTTTATTCCCCATGTCCATGATTAGAAAATCCACAGGCACAAAAGTCATATGTAACTCTACCATAACATCACTTACTTTTCCCAAAGCATGTTTAATAGAGTCATCAGCAAGTGCTAGTTCAATAGAGCATTTTTCAAGATTTTTCAATTCAAGCACTTCATATAGTTCTTTAGATAAAACAGAGACACTAGATCCTAGATCAAGTATGGCATGGTGTGTCTCTTTTCCAATAGTTACTAGTACCTTAGGTATCCACATATCCCCAAGCTTAGGTGGTATCATAGCCTCTTGGTTGTACCTAGCAATCTTTTCTTTCAAGACATGATTAGCAATATAAGAACCAAAACCTGCTTGGTTAGTGTTGATGGAAGGATCACTTGCAAATTTTTGTAAGATAGATATTAATTCATGCAAGCTACAATTTTCTAAGTCAAGCAAAGGATCCTTGACTTCATTAAGCATTTTAACTTCCTCAACTTCAACCTCTTTCATTACCCCAATAGATTCTTTAGCAACTCTCTCTTGCTCATGAATGTGTTCCCAAGACTTATTGATAACCTCTTGGCAATATTTTATTGTTTCCTCATGTTTTTGGGCTGTAATGATGCTCTTTAATGATGAGACTTCCTTAGTAAGCTGATCTACCCTTTCAAACAAAGCATCTTGTTTTTCAAACTTAGAGATAAATTCCTTATTAAGCTCTTTTTGGGTAGATATAAAAGATCTAATGGTGTTTTCCAAGTCACTAGAAACATTACCACTAGAAGCATATTTATTTGGCACATATGGGGGTTTATTATAAGAGTTATAATTGTTGTTACCATACCCATTATTACCATAGTTCCTAATGAAGTTGACATCAATATTTTCAGAATTGTTTCCAACTAGTTCTTGCAAAGGAACATTTTCAACACTAGGTTTATTAAGCAAAGCAAGAATAGTATCCATTTTAGATGACAAATCATTAGTTTCTTCAATAGAGTTCACTTTCTTAGAAGGATTAGGTGCCCTATCAGTATGCCATTGACTATAGTTTTGTAAAATGCTTTCCAATATATTTTTAGCTTCTACTATAGTCTTACTCATAAAAGCACCTCCAGCAGCAGAATCAAGTATGTTTCTAGACATGTAGTTTAAACCATTGTAGAAAGAGTGTAATATGGTCCATTCATTAACTCCATGTGAGGGACAAGTTCTAAGCATAAGTTTTATCCTATCCCAAGCCATAGCAACATGTTCATTTTCATTTTGCCTAAAAGAAAGGATGTTGTTTCTATTTTGCAAAATTTTAACAGGGGGATAATATTTCTTAATGAAAGCTTCTTTTAGATCATCCCAAGAATTAATACTACCAGATGGCAAGGAATGCAACCACTCTTTAGCTTTTCCTCTAAGTGAAAAAGGAAATAACTTCAGTTTTAGGATATCACTTTCCACATTTTTAAACTTTTGCATGTCACATATTTCAACAAAGTCATGAAGATGCATAGAGGCATCCTCCATAGCACTACCACCAAATTGTTCCCTAGTTATCAAGTTCAACAAACTAGGACTTACTTCATAACTCTCAGCATTTATCTTAGGTGTGGCAATAGCTCTCGTGATAAATTGATCATTAGGAGTGTTTGTGTAGTCACACAACTTAGTTCTTTCTCCCATTTTAGCAAGTTTTTTTTGGTATTTTTAATTTTTTATGCAAAACTGAAATAAATATGATATGATATGCAATGACACTAACAAAACAAATAAATTGCTTTGTAAGTAAAGATGGATAAGATGGTGCTCACGTAGGTGCAACCTCCCCAAGCTTAGGTGTTAGCACAAGTTGGTGACGTTGACTTTGTTGTGAGATGAATGCGATGATGCACACCCTTGGATAAATCTCTCAGCTACGATTCCCCGGCAACGGCGCCAGAAAACGTCTTGATGATCCCGAAGAGCAAGTCTTGATACCTGCAAAATAAACGGGATTAGGTTGAGACTCCAAGTGCAGAGTGTATAGTAAGTGGAAGACAGTTTTCCCCACGAGGGGTGACTCGAGGGTTTAATATCGAACTCTCGGGGAATCTGAAGTGGTAGATTTATCTTCTTATCCTTCTTTTGGTTACCTACAAAACAAGGTTAGATGTTTTGGTCCTCAACCTCACCTGTGGTTGTCAAGCACAAGGTGTAAGAATGATATCAGGATAGTTATGCAATGCAAACAAGAAATAAATATGCAATGATGGTGGATGCAATGATAAATGATATTTTTGGGTTTTTGAATGATGTATGCAAGATGAAAAGTATTTTTGTATTTTCGGATTTAATGATGGCTGAAAATAGAAAAGTGGTATATGGTGTTGGAAAGGTGTTTCTTATGATTAAAAATGGACTGGGGTTCATGGTTTCACAAATGCACTCTCTCTTTATAAAGTGGTAGACAATGGAACACACACAGTTAACATATGAGATTGCAACACAGGGTTTGATAACAAGTTACTTAGATATATGGGCATCACGTCCTAACATAGAGATCTTTTGGTTATTAACCTCTCTTATACTCCACCAAGATGCGAACTAAATCATAACACCTCAGTAATTAAGATAACTCAGAGTATAGCATTAAGTATCATGACATGAAGTGAAAATAAGAACATGCTAGATCTAGTCATGGAGTAGTGGCAATGGTCACGCCCACATCCCCGGTAGCATGGTATTTTAGTTTATCCCTAGTGAGGTAACAAAGTAAGGTAAAGATACCAAAGTGGATCGCAGAACTTTCTCTCACGTTCACTGCACTAGCCACCCCCCGTTACTCCAACTAATGCACACGTTCCCCCACACACGCTCTCATAAACATGCTTGATCAAAACAAGTAGACAAGAACGGGGTACATAATATGCATCTATACTCATAACTGAAACAAACATTGCAATCTCAAACATATATTAACTCATAAAGATCCACCACAAAGGTATTACAACGGTGACCGTAATCATGTTCAGCAGCTCATACGGTGCTAATTAGTGAAGCTCAAGAGAGGAGAGATACATAAGTTACTTCCACAAACCCATAGTCCAGAGGTGGACTACTCCCTCTTCATCATGGAGACGGTGGAGAAGTCGATGGAGAAGATGGAGACCACGCCGGCAGCGCCCCGCCGGAGTTTTCCCCCTCCAATCTGCAGCTCCTGATCTCCGTTTCGGTGTTTCTGTGTTTGTGCGGCGCTCCTTCCAGAGAACGTCGGGGGACCTTTTTTATAGGCGTTTTTAGGTCAAGACGATGTCGGTGGAGAAAGATCGAAGGCAACGGAGCCACGAGGCCCAAACGGGTGGGTCCCACGCGGCCACAGTACCTGGCCACGTGGGCCACCCCCGTTCAGGCCTCGGGCCTCCGCTTGTTCGCTTCCTTTGCCCACAGGACTCGAAGCTTTTGCTTTGGGGATGACGATCCCAAGTTTGATCTTTGGTTGGACTCGCAAATATAAGCAGATATTTGGGGGATCTATCCTTGAACGCTTTGTCTTGCAGTAGTGTACTTTTCATTGGGCCTATTTTGTTTCTTTCAGTGATTTTTCCTTAATGATGAGATGACGATTGTTTGGCCTCGGCCTTTTTTCTTCTGAATTTGGGTGATGTCTGCCTCACACTACCTCAAACGGAGACGTCCCTGACGGCCGGGAACCGTCGAGAGAATGGAGAAAACCGTCAGGAATACGTGTTCCTGACGATCGCCGTCAGGAACAGACTGTCAGGAAAGAACGTGAATTTTGACGGTGGCCCGTCGGGAAAGAATTTCCTGACGGCATTTCTTGACGGGTCACGTGCACCACGAAAGCGGACATACCCGACGCTATAGCCCGTCAAGAACTCTTGCCGTCACGAACGCCAATTTTTTCCCTCACACTTCGCGCGTAGATGACCCGCGCTGGAGCCAAAAAACGAATCTTGCCGGCCCGTTAAGGTTCGTGATGGCTGGATCAAACTATCCCGAAGGCCGTAGCAGCCCGTCGCGATTCAGTTCGATGTTCTTGACGGCCCATGATTGACGGGGATGTACCCTTCGGGTGATCTATCGTGAGGATACCTGGTGCATAAACAAGCTAAGGCCATGGATAGGCCTGCCAGCAGATATCAGCCAAAGCCCACGAAGGGGGCCCAAGAAGATTGACGTACGTCCCAAGCTTAGTAAACCCTAAGTCGGTAGAAACCTGCCTTACCTGTAAACCTAGTCGGTTGTGAATCCCCGAGACCCAGCCTCCTATATAAAGGCTGGGAGGGCCGCAGATCTAGGGCAAGCAATACTCGAACCACCATAGCCCTCGTGAGATCGCCATCTCGCCGGGACGCCATTGTATCTCCATTGTACACATCATACATCAATAACCAGACAAGCAGGAAGTAGGGTGTTACCCTCCGGGGGCCTGAACCTGGGTAAACCTTGCTTGTCAGCCGACGATACTACCAACGCTACCACGTCTCTCCCCCTCAATCTCAACCCTAGGTACCGAACCATGGGATTTGATGTGTTAACACCACGTCAATGATATTCCGGACGGTTATTCGGACATTCATCAGGAGGTAAATCCTATATATCGCCTTACGGCGATGCGTTTTCGTTGCGGCGCCTGAAGGATGCGAGATGGCGAACGCTACTGGGCCTGCCCGGTTGGGCGTTTTTTTTCGTTTTCCTTTTTTCTTAGTTTCTTTTTCCGTTTTCTCTGTTTCTTTTCTAGTTAGTTTTATTTCTTCCCGCATGGACCGATCTTGTTCGCCATTTTTTCCTGATTGTGCACTGCTGCTTCGTTTTTCTTTTTTCTTTTCTTTTTTATTTTCAGTTTTTTCTTCTCTTTTTGTTTTCTGTTTTCTTTTCCTTTTTCGTTTCTTTTTCTATTTTCACTTTCTTTTCTGTTTTATGTTTTCTTTTTCTTTTATTTTTATTTTCATTCTTTTAATTATCCTTTCTCTATTTCTTCCCTTTTTGGTTTTTTTTAATTTTAAGATTTTGAAAATTATTTTCGAATTTAAAAAATGTTCAAGCTAGTAATATTTTGCAGATTTCCAAATTTGTTCACGTATCATTTATGTTCAAAATCCTTTTTTGGGAAAACATTCCTGCTTTTTTTGGCTATTTCTTTCTTCTTTTCTGTTTTACTTTTATATATTATTTTAAATTTTCAGTTTTCTTGAAAAATGTTCAAATTTGAAATTGTTTTAGATTTGAAAATTGTTCATATTTCAAAATTGTTCGTATTGCAAAAATCGTTCAAAAACAATTTTTGTTTATATATTTTTTATGTTCAATTTTTTAAAAATCTTTCAACAATAATTTTTGTTCATGGACTTTTTCTGTTCATATTTTTAAATTGTTCAAAATCGATTTCGTTCGCCAGCCTTTTTTGTCTATTTTTAAAATCGTTCAAAAAAGTTTCCATTCACCGTCATTTTTTGTTCATTTTAAAAATCGTTCAAAAATAGTTTTCGTTCACTGGCTTTTTCTGTCCACTTTATAAATCGTTCAAAAATAGTTTCCGTTCATCGTCATTTTTTGTTCATTTTTAAAATCGTTCAAAAATAGTTTTCGTTCACCAGCCTTTTCTGTCCACTTTATAAATCGTTCAAAAATAGTTTCCGTTCACCGTCATTTTCTGTCCATTTTTAAAATCGTTCAAAAATAGTGTTCGTTCAGCGGCCTTTTCTGTCCACTTTTAAAACAGTTCAAAAATAATTTCCGTTTACCGTCATCTTCTGTTCATTTTTAAAATCGTTCAAAACCAGTTTTCGTTCATCGGCCTTTTCTGTCCTCTTTTAAAATCCTTCAAAAAGTTTCCGTTCACCGTCATTTTCTGTTCATTTTGAAAATCGTTCAAAAATAGTTTTTGTTCACCGGCCTTTTCTGTCCACTTTTAAAATCGTTCAAAAAAGTTTCCGTTCACCGTCATTTTCTGTTCATTTTTAAAATCGTTCAAATTATTTTTTAAATCGTTCAAAAATAGTTTCCGTTCACCGGCCTTTTCTGTTCACATTTAAAATCATTCGAAAATAGTTTCCGTTTCAATGACATTTTTTCTGTTCATTTATTTAAAATCGTTCAAAAACAGATTTTCGTTCACCGGCAATTTTTTTCTCTTTTTTAAAATCGTTCAAAATCAATTTCCGTTGAACCCCATTTTTTCTGTTTAAAATAGAATGTCTACTTCAACTTCAAAAAAAATCGGGTGAATAACATGTGTACATTCAACTTCATGTTTCTATGTGCTTTTTGTAATGGTAGTAAAACTGAAAGAGAAAACAAGAAAAAGAAAACAGTTTTCGCGCGCATGTACAAACTGTTTCGAACGATCGAATACAACGCGCCTAAAATGCACGCCACGGAAAATGGACGCGAAGAGACGAAGAAAACAGTTTGCAACGAAACAGTTCCAAACGAAACAGTTAATCGTTGGGAGAACGTGGGCCTAGCCCACGAACGTCTTTGTGTAGGCGACGCACATAAGACCCGTCGCCTTGTAGCGACCTAAAGGAGCTCCCTCATCAGGAACGTTTCGATCAGTCGCAACGGACTGCCATCCACGTCAGGGGAACGCCTTCTTTCCTGACTGGAGTGTCGGGACCGTCAGGATCTTATATGGCCGTCAGGAATGTCTCCGTTTGGGTTAGTGTCAGTAGAATATTGGTTATTGCTGTGTGAAAATGCATCTCGCCGTTCCGGCCAACAGCTACTTGTGCGAATGATCCAACACCTAGTTGTAAAACTGACGTGTAGGATCTTTTTTATGGTGGCAAAACGACCAAAGCAGAACATATATATATGCTCTCTATGTGGATCATGTTTCGATCGGCATACGCCAGCAGCAAGTAAACACGATCCAGAGGAACAAGACATGCTAACTAGCTAGCTAGCTACGATCCATGAAAAAATTAGTGAGGGACATGCTATAATATACTACTATGTAGCATGTTAATTTGATCCAGATGAAATTATTCAATGGCATATCCACCGCATATAACTTGGACAGCGGCCGCTAGCTGAATGAATCCCGGCTTAATACACAATTAGCTACTCCCTCGGATCCGAAAAAACATTCGGCATTGCTAGCTGCCGTATTGAAGCAAACAACAGAAATTAAACATGTGACTCCTGGAGTGGTTCCTGTCTTTTTCAGCCATGCCGGCATCGAGCTCGCTAGCTAGCAAGCACCCCAAACTTAGTTTCAACGTACTGTACGTTGCATACTTACTACGTACACGACAGCATGCATGCATGTAGCTAGCCTAGCCAATTTGACACCGAATTGAAGTAAGCTAGCATGTGCCTCACATGGAGTGTCGATCTATCGATACATTGGATGGGTACGCCGTACACGTGGCTCGAGCAGCATGCAGTCCAGCTGGTCGATTCAGCGTATCTCCTTTCCAATTAGTTTGAAGCATACGTTCGAAGCAAGGATAAACAAAGTAAGGGATCAATGGGTGGCTACACATTTTGAGGTCATTTCAAATTTCCAATGAATTTCGACGGTAGTATCGGAAGATGGATGCATGCATCCAACACGCAAATTCAGGGGATATATGTATAGTACAACCGATGAGCACGCTGCACGCGTTACATTTAGCACAGGAACAAATGTTTCCAGGGGATTGTGCAACTTTGGGCAAGATATTGGTGCATGCATCTCCAAGGTGCGTTGGAGCCGAGATCGATCCAGCTGTTCCTCTGCACGGGAACACAAAGCAGAGCCGTTGCCCTCTATGGCAGGCCAAGAGACAAGTGCTACTAGAGTAGTACTTTAAACTCGAAGTAACGCCAAGACGATGTAGTGTCCAATGTGCATGAGGCGTCTGTGCCCATGGCATGGCTAATGCATTGTCGATCAAGTGTCGTACTGTCATGTCATGGAGACTCAAGTGCTTCTTGTCTTTATTCGCCAAGTCAATCGTCTCGATGCACAATATATAGTTAATTCATTGGTACAACCTCCGATCCATATTAATGGACTCAACTTTATCTAGATACGGATATATCTAGTTAAGTGTTTAGACTAGATGTATCCGTATCTAGACAATATTGAGACCATTAATATGGATCGGAGGGAGTATATTATTTCATATTTTTTCAAAATTAAACCATTTATTGAAAAAAAAAGTATAACATACTAGTACAACAATGTGCGTATGCTATTACGGAAAAGGAATGAAAATACGGAAACGGAAACATAATTTTGCAAAACGAAAATGGAAACGGAAACTTTTATGCGGAAACGGAAACGGAACAGCGTATTCCGGGTGAACACCCACGGAAACGGAATTTTCCGTTTCCAGTAATACAGAAATTTCCGTTTTTGCTATGCGATGCTTACCTATATTATATACAGAACTTATGCAGTAATCAGAAACTTATGCACACTATATTATATAATAATTATATCTCCTTATATTTTATTTCATCTTATAAACTTGACAATTTTGTTGTCTTGCTTTAGTTTTTCTGCATTATTTAAGGGGTCTTTCGGTTCCGACAAACATCTGCTTTTGTTCCGTGTCTATGCCGTATTTGTTCTATATCTGTTTCCGATAATATTCGTTTCTGTATTTGTTTCCGATGTTTCTGTATTCGTTTCCGCTTCCGCAAAAAATTATGAAAACAAATGTGGCACCACTCAGTTCCGTCCGTATCCGCTCCGTTTTCTCATCCCTACTCATGACACATGCATGCACCGGGCGTCTCTTGATTGCTACTCCATCTAATTGAAGGAGGAATTTCAAAAAAAAAAAAATTGATGGAGGTGGACAGGGTCACATGACAGACAATTAGACATGCAACCTGAGCCTGTAAGCTTGGGAGGGAGCAGCCAACGTAGGCTGTCACAGCGCTCGATCGCCATCCAAACACAGCGGCACCGGCTCCAACAATGTAATTGTCAGTTTGCTTCCACTTAATCATGTGGTTGTCATGATGTTGGTACGCTTATCTACAACATGAATGCTGATTACAGGAGCCTAATGAAAATCATATACTCCGTGTAGGCTTGGTTCATGCCGTTTAATAATCCCACGCAAGTGTATATTTAGGTGTATTGGGTCCTAATGAAAATATATTTGTTTCAAAGCAACCTAGAACTAAGACCAGTATCCATTAATTAGGCTAATAAATCGGTGAACTAGGACCATTACATGTATGCAACAACCAGTGCATGCACGCAAGATTCCGGTACCACCAATTCATGTACGAAAAAAAGAGATTGATTGGAACCCATAGAAACCTATCTTGATCACGATGCCATTAATTAGAGACCCAGTACACCTAAACGGAGGGACTAGCGCCTAGTAGCCATCTGGCTAGCTATATTGCGCATATATTGATCGCTCACGTTGTTGGTGGAAAACCTACTCAGCATGCACTGATGCCACAAACGTGAAACCTACTCAGCATACCCGGAGACCGTAGGCCAGCCACTAGGCAGTTTCTAATGGTAGCTAAGGATGACTCCAATGGGGCGACCCAAACGGACGCGTGTTTGGTCTGCGTTTTGTTCGTTTGGGTCGGCAAACGGACGCGCGTCTGGCCCAGATCCGACCCTTTCCTGGCAGTGCGTCCAACGGGGCGACACATCGCAAACGGACACATATTTTTTTAGTTAACAGGCCATATATGGGCCATTTTCATTCGTATTTAGGGGAGGTGGGCCACAAACGGCCATCGAGTCCGCCCGGCCAGGGTTTTTGATCAATTTGATCATTTTATCAATCCATACAAAACAAGTATATAGGAAACAAAATAAACCATATAATCCAAATAATACAATCCAAATGGTTCATCAAATAGTTATTACAATCCAAATAATTCAGCAAATAATACAAATGTTTCACAAATAACAAATTGTTTCATGCATAGTCTTACAAACCAAATAAATATGACCAATAGTTCATCAAATGGAACTACTGGTTACCGTAGTACTGCCATACATGCTCCACCAAATCATTTTGGAGCCGTTGATGAGACAACTTCTCACGAACGTCACGGTGGAAGTCGAGAAACTGATCAAATGTTGACGGTCCCTGGGGCTCAACCAACTGACCCTGAAACTGCCATGCCTGATCATGCATACCCTCGTCCTCCACGATCATGTTGTGTATGGTCACACAAGCTGTCATCACCTCCCATAGTTGGTCCTTGTCCCATGTCCTAGCAGGGTGGCGAACAATAACCCACCGTGACTGGAGGGCACCGAATGCATGCTCCACATCCTTTCTAGCACTCTCTTATTCCTTGGCAAACCTCTTCTTCTTCTCATCATTGGGATTGGGGATGGTCTTCACAAATGTAGTCCATGTAGGATAAATCCCATCAGCAAAATAGTAAGGCTTGTCATACTCGTGACCATTGATCTCATAGGTCACCTGGGGTGCCAGGCCATTGGAGAGCATGTTGAACACCGGAGACCGCTGCAGCACATTGATGTCATTGTGCGAGCCGGCCATGCCAAAAAACGAGTGACAAATCCACAAATCTTGTGATGCCACGGCCTCAAGCACGACCGTGCACGCCCCAACATGGCCCTTGTACTGCCCCTGCCGAGCAAATGGGCAGTTCCTCCAGTCCCAGTGCATACAATCTATGCTGCCAAGCATCTCAGGAACCCTCTGGCCTCGTTGATGGCCAAGAGCCGGGTCATGTCGGCAGCATTGGGCTCTCTCAAGTACTCCGGGCCGAACACCTGCACCACGGCTTTGCAAAACTTGTACATTGCTTCTACGCACGTGGACTCACTCATCCGCACGTACTCGTCCACGAGATCACCGGCAATTCCATATGAAAGCATGCGAACGGCGACGGTGGACTTCTGGTACGATGAGAAGCCGAGGGTACCACATGCATCTGGCTTGCGTATGAAATAGTCATCAAAATGCATCACCCCCAACCGGATACGGTTGAACAAAAATCTTCTCATCCGAAAACGGCGCCGGAAAATCTTGGGAGGATACGTGGGTTTATGGGGACGAAAGTAATCCCCATAGAGATGGATTTGGCTAGCTCTCCGGTTCCGGTCCAAGGCAGGAGAACGGCCCGGCAACGACCCTCGGAACACCGGCCGCATCCTCTCTATGTACTCGTTGACGATGAGGGTGGCAACCAGGTCGTCACTCTCATCGTCCGAAGAATCGTCCGATGATGACTGGCACATGATGTAGTTCTTGTAGTACCACTCATCCGAGCTATCCATGGCCGAGTTCGTACCTGAGTTGTTGCCGGGGCAAACGGCCGAACACCTTGTGGGCGGCGTTGGTGTCGCGGGCGCTCCGAGAGATGTGGCCGCAAGATTCACCGGCCATGCCGGGGAGGAAGCAGCTCCGGTGACGGCGGGGAAGAAGAGCAGCAGACGGCGTCCCCTGAATGGCCTGCAGTGCCAAATCGAGGGAGCGACGGCGGGGTGGCGGCGGGAGGGGCGAGAGAGGCGGAGGAGATTGGGGCGGGGAATGGTCTGACGGTTGGGCCAGGGGCGGACAAGGGCAGGACACAATAGCGCTCCGCTCGCGTCCGCGGCCGACGCATCGGTGGCCCAAATTTGGGGCAAGAATGGGTCGCGACGGACAGAAAAACGGACCGGTCCGTTTGCGTCGTCCCGTTGGGCCGTGTTTTGGCTCCCACGGACAGGAACGGAGACGCGCGAACTCGATGCGTCGCCTCGTTGGAGTCATCCTAATGCGACAATCGATTAAGCAGCACAACTCCACAAAGTGGCACTTGGCTTACTAGAGTAGCGTTACTGGAAGTATGATGCAAGGATGAATGCATGCGACTTTGATTAAGGTCAACTCACCAAATAAACTTTTTTCGGTTACAGGTGACGAGTGAGGTGATATACGTAGGCCTGTTGGATTTTGTTTATCAGGTTGCCTTTTAGTTCGTGCATGCCAAGTGGCAGCTACGATAACTTATTTAGCATATCACATTCTTCCTATATAGAGATTGGACGGTCTTTGCTACTGCTAGTCAACGATGTTTGCTGCATATTTTGCTCCTCTGCTTTCTCGACCCTGCGTGCATGCATCTGTACTACCTTATCCACTCAGAGTCAACGGCACATCATTTCATACATTAATTTTTTTTGACAATAATACCATATATTATAGTAGCGAATAGTACATGGTAGAGATAGATGAGCTGACTACAGCGATTACAAAACAAAGTCTAAAAGAAAAGATGAGCTGACTACATCGATTACAAAACAAACTCTAAAAGAAAAGAGCAATCTTCAAACTCTTTCTTCTTCCATGACACAATCTTAAACTTTCCTGAAGGCAGCCCTCGAACGACAAAGATAACAATCCACAGACCTGCGAATACCAACGAGGGTTCTCTCATAATTTTAAGCCGCAATGCCAAGGTTACGTGCACGCACGCAGCCATTAAGTTAATCAACCAACATCGGCAAGAGTATCAACACCAATATTCCAGGGAATAACAACCGGACAGCTTGGTCGACGTCGCTGGGAGCCAGAGTACGAATCTCTATTGTCGAGAATGTAACAGCCGGGACAAATATTGCGAGGACAATCCTCGCGGCAACCATAAGAAAAGATCCAAAATCGATCCGACGAATCAAGATCTGAAGGACCAAACCAAGACAAATTTAATCTTACAGCACCACCATTGACGTCAGGAGGAAGATCTCGTCTTCGAAGGAAGGACCGAAGATTGCTTATTGTAGATGATGAAAACTCCATTGATGAAGAAGACGGTACCAAAACCCTAATCAAATCTATTGAAAACACTACTTTTATTAAGAACTCCAACCATAGATCGTGTTCCCCACCCCTCGCGACACCGGTGAGGCCGGCCGGAGGAAGGGGAACCGATCTATGGTGGAGGCGGAGGTGGTGACGGCGGCGCGGCTAGGTTTCCAGAGCTCCCGTCTCGGTACATCTAGGTTTCCGTCGCTAACAGCATCATTGGTTCCGCATCAAATCGATTCCACATTTCGTACATTAATTTGTCTTTTAGTTTTATCCAACACTAGCACAATGTCCATCATCGCTACCGAAAGGGAAGCCCGCCGTAGATAAAGCTGCTTTCTAGTGCTCCATCAAGCTCCTGTGATTTCTTTTCCGCGTTTCATGTGCAGATGTGCTCATATAATTAGAATCTAACCGACCGTTTACTCCCTCCACCTCATAATATATGAGAATTTATGAGAAGCTAAAACAACTTGTAAAAATGTCTTATATGTTTTGTAACAACAAAAATGGTTTGATGAGTTGGATGCATGATGTTAATTAATCGTGTTTTGATTTTTATTACAAAGGACATAAAAAATAAATGAAAGTCTTTAAACTTTAAACTTGTACTATTTAGCTAAACCGAACCTTGAACAATAAATCCATGACGTTGCCACATCAAGCTTAGTGATTCCGGTCTATCTTGGACCATCGATATTTTGGGTACAATATTATTTTCTAATAAAAATCTCTCTATCACTAAAAATTAGGCCCGAATGTCATAGTTTTACCATTGAAAAAAGTAAAAGGATGACATGGTTAGTCTGTTGCCTCCACTAGCCGGCCATGCCGATGACACGGGGCTCTTCCGATTATTGCAGTGTGCCGAACTTGGGCTAGGGAGATATAAGGAGGGGAGAAAAGGAGGAATGGGCGTAGGGTCACCCTGATTGGGTGCAAAATCAAGTCGCAGTGGGGGAGGGGGGATACCAGAATTGTGAGATTGGTCGCGAGCTATCTGGAAAAGACGAGCGTGCGAGGTACGCAAGCGAGCCAAGTGAGATGTACGATGGCAGTGAACGGGTCATGTGCTTGGCTTGCCGACGCGTTGTACTGCTCGTGGGAGGGGACAATGTTGATCCGATCAGCGACAGGGTGGGCGACTATGTCTTGCTCGCCAGAGATCTTGAGGGAGACGACGTCTTAGCTGTCGTTGCCATTGTACGCGCTCTCTTAGCTGTTGCGACAATTTTTTAACTTATTGTCCTCCTACTTGATATCCACTAATCATCGCACCCCAACTTTGTCAAAATCCAGTTGCATCCTGTCAATTAGCTAGAGTGTTTTTTCCATCAAATTGTTAATAAATCTAACGGGTATGTCTAGATCGCACAGGAAGTAACGAAAAAGAGATCCACAAGCCAATCTTCATCTCGTTAAATTGCAAGAACTCGAAGAACTTATTGCCCTACCATGGTGGAGGAGCGGCGAAGTTGGCCGAGACGGCCTGGTCCACAACGAAGCCGAAAAACCGTCGTCCTAGGTCGGTGACGGCGGGGGAAGCCAGGCGGCAAACAACTAGATGAAGCAACACTGCCGCAAGTGTTGGCTCGGTAACACGGCGAGACGACGGGCTAAGGTGGTTGGGAGGTCAAATAAGTGCATTGTGGCCACGTCAACAAAGGATATCAGCGCACACACAAACTCGACATTCAGCATATGCGACAACAACATCAACAGGCTGAGCATGCCAACTGCCAGGCGCCGACATGGGGATCCGACAGACAAAAATAAAATAGAGAAGATGACCGGGGTTAATCGTGAGAGAGGTTGGTGAAAGGGATGGATATAACACGTGGGGTCCATCCTTTCAGGTTGTGTCGGAAATTCGGAATGGTCTCTTTTCCAGCATGATAAACAAGTATAGGGTTTAGGATATATAGACCGAGAACCGTTTTTTCAGTGTGCCAATATCAGTTATTTGAAGTTTAGAGTTTGTTTAAGCTAACGAGTACGAGTTCAAGTTCAAGGTTCAGCATAAAATTTAATCTAAGAAAAACCTGTCATTTTTCGTGACTGGAGGGGCTCTCGTAGCTGTTCGCAGCCCAGCCCGGTTTATCTGCAGATGTACCACTAAAATAAGCTTTATACGGGCCACAAAGTATATTTTCAAGCCCAGGCCTGCTTTACACCTTTCCTCTTCTCAAGCTCGCTGCACAACCAGTCAGTTGCTGCTTGCCATAAAAAAAAACTAGTCAACTGCTGCTCCGTCCTGCGCTTGCGTGCCCTCCTCCTTCCTCTCACTCTGCCGCGCACAGCTACCCTTCGCCGCGGGAGTTGGACGCGCGCTACATCCTACTTCTATTCGCCGCCCTCGCCGGAGATGGAGGCGTCGTCGTACAAGTTCGGACCCTACACGATTGACGCAAGGGGGGTCTTCCGCGCAACGCCCCTCTCCTACGCCATGGTCAACCTCCGGCCCGTCCTCCCTGGTAATATCTACGCTTGTACCCCTCTCCCTTGCCTAATTTATGGTATTCAATTTATTGTATCCGCCACTACTCTTCCACTTCCAGCTCAGAATGAGGAATAGGTGTGATTGCGTCTAAATTGTTTGTGACGGAGATGTGAATGCGGTTGATAATAGATAAGAAGTCATTCCTTAGGTTTACAGCACTCAAAGTTTTAAATAGCGGGCTTAGCCATTTAGCGGCAACCTACGGAAAAAGCTATAGCGCTGCTAAATCACCGCTATAGCCCGCAAGGGTTTCGGTACCTTTAGCGCGCTAATGCACTTAGCGGCATGGTGCAGAAAATGCTATAGCGCCGCAATTTGGTCTTACATGCACTACACAATTTCAAATGACAACTTCTCTTAACAAACTTTATGTGAAACGGAGTGAAGCTCTTTTTTTTTCTTCAACCGAAGCACCATGTAAGTTTGAGATATTCCCTCAACAATAACTGAGCATCATGGGTACACCATTTAAATCTTGACAATGTTGTATTAATATTTGAACATATAGTGATTACACTTTTACTTATAGCGCATATACTATTTAGGCTAATCTATATTAACATGTCTCAAAACCTTACTCTGCAGGTCATATCCTTTACTTTGGCAAAACTGTCGCTGCGATTTAAAGTTAAAGGCTAATGGCATGCCTGGACTGACTGTTCATAAACTTTTCCTCTTGCTGTTTTGAAGGGTGTCCATGGTCCAGACACTTGCAGTAGAAATCAAAGATCTGAAACAAAAAAAATAAAAATTATATGTTAATACTGCTCTTTCAGTTTGCACTCATCTGTGAATATACATGTCTAGTGTAAATCTGAATATCAAGCATGTCAAAGAGAATTATAGAGTTATATTTATAGAAGTGAATGGCTCATTTATACTAAAAGCAAAATGAGTTAGTTATTCGAGCCGCCACATTAATCCACATCATTCTAAATATTTTTGATCGATAGATCCAAAACGAGCGACTAAGATTTAATTAACGATTAATAATTACGTAACAGTGCAGAAGTCCGTTTGACACGTTTATACAGACGGCATAAATAGTTAATTAATTCTGTACAATCACGATCTGTTACGCCGGTGCAATGATGATTGGTTACGACCAGGTCGTATAGCCTTTACGTGCAACTCCCGATTAGCTGCACATGTATGTCCCAAAAAAAAAAACTCTAAAGCTGATCGTTTGGTTACGCATGTACTCCGTATGTCTCAGTAAAAAAAGCTCCAAAACTGATCATTACGTGTGAAAAGTTAGCTCCAAATTGATCGGTGATGAAGAAAAGAAACACAATGCAGACGCGATCTAATTTTTGTACATGCATGATGCATCTGCATGAGTGCATGTACGTGTCAGGGAGTGCGGGCTACGTTGCAGCTTGGCAGAAAAACATACAAGAGGCTCTAAAAAAACTGATGAGTAGTACATACAAATATTAGCCAATATATAAAAATTAAAATTAAGATTTATAAGCTCCGGAGTTTTGTAAAACTGTGTGACATTAACTACAAAGAGGAGGACTCCAAGTTGTCGGACTCACAATTGTGCTACTCGCACACTCAGAACGGTGCCCTACGAGAAGAAGTACCAGAGAAAAGGTCTCATAGGTTCAAACCTAGGGCAAGATCAAGTCAATCCTCATCAGTCATCACCTTCCTCAGAGATAACGCGCGCCGACGTGTCTGCCTTGAAGCCTTTTGACGTGCTCGGTATACCACAAGAGCTAGCCGAGCACCGCCTCAACCTGGACCATAGGGAAAAACGAGTGAACAAATACTCAGAAGGTTCTAGATTAAGCGGGAGGACTTCATCAAGAAGCAAGTACAAGTGCTGCTGAACGCTGGATAGATAGAAAATTTAAAGGATTCCACATGGGTTGCGTATCCGGTTATTATTAGGAAAGAAGGACAAGGTCTCTCCGGATGTGCGTAGACTTGACGAGACTAAATAAGGCATGCCCGAAACTTTCCCACCCCATACCGTGGATAGATCATATTATCGATTCAATGGCTGGATCAAAAATGATGTGTCTCCTTGACGCCTACTCAGGGTACCATCAGATGCTCATGCGAGAGGAGTATATACCATCCACGAGCTTTATCACTCACGACAGCACGTATTGCTATAAGACCGTGCCATTTGGATTGAACATTAAATGCACTTAGTGTTAGATTAACAATAACCAAAAGGAGAGACACATGTGCACATGGATATTGTACGAATCCAGTCCATAAATAATACTTATATTTACTCCAAATATTATACGTGGCATGAGAAAATAGTAACTGAAAGGAGAAAATTGGTGGCATACGCGTCAACCATGTAGCTAGCGCATTCGATCACTACAAAAATAAAATCCACACCATTACTTTTGCAGTGGTTTAACTGGGTTGTTGTAAGTGTTTTTGAAACTCATATAGATTCCTTAAAGTATAAGAAAAGAACATATATTTACTCCCAACCTGACATAGACTTCGTGTTGGATTAATATTACTAACTAAGGAGAGAATTGCTCACTTCTAGACACATTGACGATATAGGCATCGGCCGTATAAAGCTATAGCTAACAGGCTAGGATAACTTGAGGTCAATTGGAAAATAAAAGTCCCTATGAAACTTTGCAATGGTTCAATTGGGCTGTTGGAGCTGTTTTCGAGACTCATATGGATTCCTAAAAGCCCAGAAAAATGTTAGACCTCTAAAAAGTTCTCGAGGTCCAATAAAACGAGAATGACATTCTGAAAATTACAACCGACCTTTCAGAATGTACAGGCCGACATAATGTATCAATACAATTTTATAAAACACAATACTATCAAATTTTAGACAAAACAAATCCTGCAATAACATTGGTGGGTGTACAAATTTGAATAAATCCTGAAACACAATATTATCATTATACTTATGGTGACTAAGAAAATATTTCATTTGAATAAATCTGTATAAGTTTGCACTGTGCGATGCAAATAGTTTTTTGACAGACTCGGACATTGCCCTCGCATTTGCGAGGGCCACCTTGCTAGTTATACTAAAAGTTAAATCGTCTCTTGTGGTACCGGTTTATACCTTATAGGCTGACGGCATCACAGTCATCTTTTCATTAATTATTATCTTTGCTGTTGTGTTTCATCACTTCATGCACCAAATAGTTCACCCAAAATCTTAGCTTCTCGAGGAAAGGCGGGAAATGTACTCATACTACAAAAACATTACCATGGGATACCTCAACTTATGGTATATGACTTTTAGTAGAGGTAGTTATCCACTGCCCCATTCTGTCCTGTGTTTCACAGCTTTCATAATTGAAAATGTAAAACATTTGCTTACATTTAAAAGTTTGGTTTTACATATATTTTCCTTGACAAAACATACATGTCCTTGTGTGCCCCAAGCGTGAAGTGAAACGGTTTGCTGATCTAAGTACTGATGAGACTATTGATTTATGGGTCACTGCAAAGGAAGTTGGTGTACGGCTTGAGCAGTACCACAAAGCATCTTCTCTTACATTTACAATACAGGTAAACTCTCTCTATATACATGTCATGAATAGGTTATGCTTGAAAATTTCATATAATTAAATAATCCAATTTGAAAGGGCATGCTGTGTTGATTTTGCTATTGGGATCCAGGACAATATGGATCAAGCTAATCACCCAAATTACACTTACACTGTCATTCTGCCATATCAGCTCTTTGGACTTTTGCTCCAAAACTGACATTGAATTTATTATCTTGTTCACCTTTACTTTTTATAACCTATGGAGGAAAAAACCTGATTGATAGCTTTTTGTACAGGATGGTCCTCAATCTGGCCAAACAGTTTCGCACGTCCACATCCATGTGATCCCTAGGACGAAAGGAGATTTTGAAAATAATGATGAAATATATGATGCGGGTCGTTGACCCTATTTGTCATCTGTATAATTTGTTATAGCACGTTTTACTATATCTTACCATTTTCTTTTGTAATAGATTGACGCAAGAGAGAAAGAATTGAAGGAAAAGCTTGATCTGGACATAGAAAGAAAAGATAGAACCATGGAAGAAATGGGTCATGAGGCCAGCGAGTACCGTGCTCTTTTCTCCTAGATGTATTTCGCAGAAACTATTCTCTAGTTTTTCACTTGCTGCTTTCCTTGCAATAAAACTTCTAAGAATGTTTTTATGCAATATAGCAATGAATATTTTATTTCTCCTGGTGATGTGCAGTCTAAATTGATGAGTCTGATGTGGTGGGTTACTTGTATGCTATGTGGGATAACAGTTGTCTCTCGGAAGATGTATATTTTTAGTTTTTTACTGCGTACTTGTTTTCTTGATTTAGATTTGTACTGAATGGGCACCTTGTTAGGTTAGATATCCATTAGTTGTTGCCTTATGGATATTGATGGTCCATTGATCATGAACAGGCACAAAAAAAACAAAGGCTTCAATCCTTATAGTGCCTGAATCGTTGGTACTATGCAAGTCTCTAAATCCTGCAAGAACATGGGAAAAAGTATCGTGAGTAGAGTATTTATTCATGAGATACACATGATAGTGGCTAGATTTTTAACAAAAATGATATGTAAGTAATAGCTTGCTAGGCATGGAGCTTTTCTTTTTTTTTGACGTAAAAGCATTATTTGTTTTATGTTTTGTGATTATACCATGAATGGTGAAATCTGCTAATATCAGTAGTAACAATAACTACAGACAACAGCTCTAGTGTAATTTTTGAAAATGGCATTGAACTAGGCTTCCTGCAGATTCTGCTTACGACAGAAAGAGTTACACTTGTAAACTGTCATCACTAATTAATGTCAACCAATTGGAAGCATCATCGTTTATTTTTAGTTTGCACCTTGGCTCTACATTGCCCATACTGTTAAGTCGGCCAGTGGCAATTTTTTCTTTATACTACTTCAGATAGTGTATTATGGGTTATACATCACCAGCCCATTTTTTATTTAGGTAGGAAAATGACGTCCCATTGTAAAGCCTAAGAAGTCGCACAGCAACACCGCTGATAGTTTGCATATCATTGCCAAAACTAATTTGTATTCTCAGTTTCAACATATTCTTGATGGCGACTGGAGGAGCTGTATGTGGTTTCTTTGCTGATGGGCTAAAGTTTTATTCCCCGAGAGGACTAAACATTTATTTTGTGCTTTGGCCGAAAGTAGACTCTTCATGTTATAAATTGGTTATTAGCAAAAAATCAGCCTTGAATCCACTTAACGTATCTTAAGTTGAGATTGACTTACGCGTACAGGAAACCTGACTGTTCACAGTAATATTTTGCCCATGAAACATTCTGGCACCAAGCTTTTTTGTGGTGCACAAACTAGAGAACTGCTGCTTAGTGTTGAGCAACAATACCCTTTTTAGGGTAGGGTTTGATGGGCAATATTCGTGGTTTCTTTACGTGTTACCGAATACACATCAGGTAACTGGTTAGACCTGAATCTCCTTTTGCTAGTTTTGCTTCTGGAATGTGCACGACTTTTATCTCTTTCATCTTTTGCATATTCTGGCTCTGTATTTTGCGCAACTTTGGTCACTTTCATCTTTTGCACTATGCCTGGCATACCAAGAGGATTTGTTCTTGTGGCAACAAAAAGATGACTTTTGTCTCAATGGGATGCCCCTAGCTGGATGCCATCGTTGGATCAACGTTGATGGGATGCCCTTATAGGAACAGAATAATTTTGTCTTGTGTTTGTGTTTAATGCCAAGTGGTGAGTGGTCAGTTCTTTCGGTATGTTGGATGCTTTGCCTCTGTACTAGGTAACCTACACCAAGTAATCTTCTGTCCGTCGTAATCGTGTGTCCTGGAATGCTTGGCAATGTCAACAACTAGGCTCCCCCCTTGGTGCAGGTGCTTGGCTATTGTTGGCCCGGTTGCCTCAGCATGTTGGTTGGAACGCCTAGGTATCCTTCATCAGCAGGAGATGCTCAGGTTAGTTGCACGGCAAGAGCAACTATGTGGCTTATTTTCAGCGCTTGGGGTATCCACTAGTCTAACTGAATTTCTCCACTGGAATTCGCATCCTGAGGTAATAGTATGCCTGTCATTTTTCTTCCTCTGTCTCATTTTATAAAACGTTTTGGCAAGCTTAAAGGGACGGAGGGAGTAGATGATTGCTGAAACAGTCTTACAAAATATCGATAAATGCTACTCTGAAACTTCTCATCGATGCCGGTCACGGCATGCTATTCTTACAATCCGTACAATCGTCTAAATTACACTAAAACAGATATAGAACAACTCTCATCACAATGGCTTCATGAATGGGGCGGCGTTTATGCGCCGCAGGTCTCGAGTCCATCCAACGAGGGACCAAGAATTCTCGACTGATGTCAGTGTTTACTGCTACTATTGTCCAACTACTGTGAAGAGCACGCCATCGGTGCGTACGGACTCCGGCAGATCCGGTCCATGACAACAACAATAGCCATGACCGTCGCGGCGTCGACGCCCGGCCGAACGACCAGGCTGAACACGTCGTCGCCAAGAGAGACCGGCCTGGACGACGCGGCAGCTGCACCAGCTCTCTTCCGAGATATCCGTGCCGCCTCCCGGCCGTCGTTCCCGGAGATCTTGCAGTTCCTCCGGGAGAAGCAGCCCTCGACGCGGAAACCGGGAGGAGGAGAGGGCAGAGCCCGGCAGCCACGCCCCGACGACGTCGAGGATGATGACGACATGAAGACCTCCGCGTCGTCGGTGTTCTGCAGAGCGGCGCACTTCCTCATCGAGAAGAGCTGCCGCTGCGGTACGGAGGAGCTCCTGTCCGTGTTGTCCGGGCAGCCTTCTCCCGGTGCAACTTTGTAACAGTTCCATCTGTCGTGCAGGCTGAGAATCTGTGACGAACAGAGTAAAGAAAGATTAATAAGATACAGTGTACGCGGAACTGTAAAGATGCAAGTTTTATCGAAACATATAGACGGTGTTAGGTGCAAAATTAAGAAGCGGTGATCGATCACCTGCGGCCTGAGGGAGAGGAGAGGGGCGCCACGGCCGTCCATGAGCAGAAGCTCGCCGGCGAAGGCCTTGGGGCGGCGGGCGTAGTTGTCAACGCGGAAGGCGAGCTTCCCCACGGCGTCGTAGACGGAGAAGCCGTCGGTCCCTTGGAACCCCATGCTGGACCTCTTCCACACCGTGTACACCGCCGGCAGCTCCTGACCAGCTGCCGTCGACGCGGCGGGCCGGGCGCAGTCGCCGCGGCGATCGGAAGGGTGGATCCTGCTCATGCTAGCTAGTTGGTCCGCTGGTACTACTAGTAGCTAGAGAGCAGCAGGCGTGCACATATGAAGGTGCTTGCTGCAGGTGTGCGACGAAAATGAAACGGGAATCAATTTGTGGTGTTTGGTTTTCGATTTGTGGAGTGAGGACTGAACATATGCACACGAGTTCACTTTGTGCGGCGACATCCAACGGTGCCAAAGCCAGCCGAGATATAGAACCCTGGCAACAATGCCGCGACATCCAATTTTGAAAATAACGTACTTCCGGAAACCTGAGTTCACTTTGTGCGGCGACATCCAATGATTTGGACCTAATCCATGCATATGATTGGGCTAGCAATTTTTTTGTCTATGACCACATGCAAGAGATGTACTACTATGTTAGTTAAGCTACAACCCCAGCGTCTCTCTTCATAGCTAGTATGCCACATAAGCAAAATACCTACAAAACCGCGCTAAGAAACTTATATTAGCACATGCCTTAGGAAGATAACACGTCATTGGCATACATGGAAATTCTAAGCTTGGTGTATTTTGTAGGGAGCAGTGAAAGGAGAATAGCCTGAGTCGCAAGGTGCAGGAGCGACTAGAGTGGGTCAATGGATATATCAAAAAGCAAGGGCGATATAGGATTGCCTTGTCTCAACCCTCTACCGTGGACAATTGGTGGGCCTGAGATGCCATTGAGGAGTTTCGAGGTAGAGGTCGAAGGCAACTGAGTAATCTAGGCCCTACAGAAATCTGGTAAGCCGAGACGATGGAGCATCTCAAGAAGGAAGTCCCAATGCACAGTATCAAAAGCTTTGGCTATGTCAAGCTTGACCAGGAGGACGCGAGATTTATTGCAGTGAAGGCGCTCACTGACCCGCGGATATAAATAAAATTGTCGTGGATGCTAAGTCTCAAGGCTGAGTCTTCGGAGGTGATCTTGGTCACACTATGGCTGAGGCCAATGGGGCTGAAATCTTTGATGCGTTGAGCACCATCTTTTTTCGGAATGAGAGTGTCAAGAGCCGTGTCAAGGGTCTCAAAGTTTTGACCTTGTCAGAACGTGAAGGCGTTCACCACACGCATGAGGTCGTGGGAGTGTGGGAGATGATGTCCAAACACCGAGAGAAGAAAGCACCGGGCCCGAAGCCTTGTCATTTGGTAATTGCCTGATTGCCGCTTTAATCTCGTCAAAGGAGCAAGGTACCCCCAAATGGTCCACAATGAAGGATGTCACGTCGAGGGTCTCCCAGTTGAAGTTTAGAGTGCGCGCATCCCAGGCGTCCCAATTGCCCCATTCTTCAGAAGCGCATCAATAGCCTCGATAAATTTCGCCGTAAACGGCATGTGAATCAACCAGGCAAGTGTGTCTATGTCTCGTCACTGAATTTGGCAAAGGCCTCGCGCCAGAATGTTTTTGCCGTTCTTCTGTCTATTTCTGAACGGACAGACTACTAATTGCTTTTTACTAGCTACTACCATGTTGCATTGTGCTTCAAGCCAAAGTTTTAAATAGCGGGCTAAGCCATTTAGCGGCAACCTGCAAAAATAGCTGCTAAATCGCCGTTATAGCCCGCTATTTAAGGGATTTGATACCTTTAGCGTGCTAATTCACTTAGCAGCATGGTGCAGAAACTATTACAGCGGCGCTATTGCTTTGCTATAGCCCGCTATTTAAAACTTTGCTTCCAGCTAACTTCAACAGTAGTCGTTTAGAAACGAAAAGACCAGCTAAGCTTTATAGGAATATCCCCAACTTCGTCCATCTTCTTGACTCTTCTGGTCCTTTTTTCTCGGGATATTTCCAGTATATTCCGAGTTTCCGACTCATCCTGACGGGGATCGCAGATGTGAGAGATGAAATAGGAAAGGGGAAGCAGAGAAGTCACAGGTTCCTCTGGTAGGATTGAACAAACCTAGCTATGTCATTGTTGTCTTTTGCACTGTCCTCTACACCTTTTCTGGTGGTGTAACTAATCCTAGGTGCGCCATTAACATGGTACGGAACAATAATCTGCAGTAGATTAATTGAACAGGCATTTCATGTCTGAAAATCATTGGGCTGTCGTTATGATCCAATGCTTTACTGCAACGTCGAATTTTGGTTCGACGTAGGACAAGTATTACTACAAGTTAGTTTCAGGCTTTTTGACAACTTTTTTTAGAGATTCAGGCTTTTTGACAACTGACAGCCGCAATTCACCGGCCAGCAGCTTTATCTCTACCGGCTCTTACCCCGTCGCTTGAAGAACCGAAAAAGAAAAGAAAAAAAAATCATCTATGGTTCCCCTGTGTCAATCAAACAGAGGTTCATCGATCACCAATCCAGCACGGGCTACGAAGAACATATCAACGGCGTGTAGGGCCTCCAGCAGATCCGGTCCAGAACGACGACAAGAGCCATGATCATGGCGCAATCGACGCCCGGTTGCACTACTAGGCTGAACACGTCCTCTCCGAGCGTCAGAGGTGCCTTGCCAGGTGCCGCCGCTGCCCCGGCCTTCTTCCTGGCGATCCTCGCCACCTCCTGGCCGTCCCCACCCCTGCGGATCTTGCAGCTTCTCCTCCGGAAGCAGCCCTCGATCCAGAAGCTTGGGGCCTGGTGGCCAGGAGGACCAGGGTCTGATGCTGGTGAGCAGTTGGTAGTGGCGCACGACGAAGCCATGTACACTTCTGCTTCACGGTTGCTCTGCAGTACTGAGCATTTTCTCATTGAGAAGAGTTGTGTTGATCTTGCCCTCTTTGCTTGGCCTTCCTCTGGTACTTTGTAGCAGTTCCATTGGTCGTGCATGCTGATGATCTGTCGCAACATAACAAAACAATGTCAGCTGTTACTCCAACCAGCTGTCCTGGATTCGTATGTTTTTTTAACCCCTCTCTGAAATAAGACAGCAAATGGGGGGTACAAGAGGGTACAAATAGGTAATAGAGTTTGATAATTTTATCTCATTTTCAGATGCGTTGGTTATCCACGGATATATACATCACACAATGTCTGTGAATGAAGTCGAGACTGAGACGGCGGCACACATCCTAAACAACAAAAAGTGCGATGTACTAGAGCCTGGTGGTCGTGGGGGCAATACCGCGAACACCTTGCGTCGCATCCGTCAGAGGTTCAGTCGATCTAATCAAACCCCTAGATGTTTAACGAAGTAAAACCCCGAATCGATCGGAACCTCACCTGCGGCCTGAGGGAGAGGAGCGGCGCGCCTTGGCCGTCCATGAGCGTGAGCTCGCCGGCGAAGAGCTTCCGGCGGCGGGAGTAGTTGTCGACGCGGAAGGCCAGCGCGCCGCCGGCGTCGTAGACGGAGAAGCCGTCCGTGCCCTGGAACCCCATGCTGGATCTCATCCACACCGTGTAGCAGTGGCACGCCGCGGCCGGCGAGGCCGATTCCCCCGAAGCGGCGGCGTCCCGCAGCAGCAGCCGCCGCCTCGAGGCCTCCGCGTTGGGGTGTATCCGGCTCATGATCGTCCGTCGATGCGATCGAGGAGGACCGTCGGTTTTATATGCTCGATCGGAATGAATGGAAGGATCGATATGGAATGAAATGGCTCGGTCGGTGTGTCGGACGTTGGTGGTTCGGCGTGACATGTCACTGTGCGTGGGTTGCGTGACGTGGCGTCACCCCTTTACACATGAGTGTGTTGGGCGCATGCGTTAGAAGATTCTGTAACCCTAGCCTATGCTAGGCTAGGCTTGGTGAGGGAGGAACCTTCTAAGAATGTAATGAAAGTGGGTTTCCGTCTACCTTCGATCCCTTTCAGCCTGAGAATGGTGCAAAGCCCGCACCTAATCCAACCCACACCGAATGACGTCGACCTAATCTCCCAAACCAGATCAATCCAAAAAATTCTTTTGTTAAACCGCACCACACCACACCGCGCTAAATCTCCAGCCGCACCCGCACCACACCGCGCGAACAATGCGGACTGAACCTGCGGGTTCAGCCCGTGGGTCTATGCATGTAGTTTTTTTTTGCGTAAGGTCTATGAGAAGCGCATGTAGCTGGCACAGTGGTGTTGCCCTGTTTGGACGGTAGCACTGAACAAGTCCTTGGCTGCTGGACTGCTAGCTGCAATTGATTTTTCTTACACGCGTTTTTGCAAACTGATGGCGACGAGTCAATAGAAGAAGGCAGTGGGAAAAGCCTGCCTCCGCCGGGTGGCTGATAGGACGACACACTGCAGTGTCGGAAGTGGCGCCGAAATGAATACCGCTCGTATATGACCGTTGAAACGGAAAAGTTATAACACGAAACTTGTGCGTAACGTGGAGATGAATCTCCTTGTCAAAAGATATTTCAAACGGTTAAACGAGTGTGATGAATTTGACAAAATTAATCTAAACAAGTTCTGAACATCCGTTCAAAATTGAGAAGTTACGGTTAATGAAACTCGAAACCGAGTACGGGAATAGAACCAACTAGTGGATGCGCATATTTTTCGTGTACACTTTATTTTTTAATCGAAAATACATTTGTGTAAATTTGTATCCGGTGCAAAATATCGTATCCACTTCGTCCATGCAGGAAATGACGCAAGCGGTATACATTTAATAAAAAAGAAAAAAAGAAGATGCCAGCAATATGTGCGGACTGGGGGCGTGGAGTGACAGTATGTGTTTGAGAACCGCACGCCTGGTGCGGGTTGAACCCACGGTTTCAACCCATTTCCATTTGTTTGTGTTTGCCCCCACACCGCACCAGTCCAGGCCGATTTGATGATTAGCCCGCACCACCCCAGCCCACTACGCTATACCATCCGTTTCAGTCCAATCCAAGCGAGGCTACGCCAGAAACCGCACCGCAAAACCCATTTCAGTCCGCACCATTCTCAGGCTGAGATCCCTTATTATACGTGTGTGATTTATCTAGATCATTTCTATCAAGATTTATTTGTATGATCGTAAAATAGGAGTGGAGCATAAACCTACCCACCCTCCCACACTCCGCCGTCTAGGGGTGGAGCTAGAGCAGAGGCGGCCATGGAGCCATGGCGGAGAACAAGGTGCCACGACATATATATCTCCTTTTTTTAGGGGTGCACATATGGTGAGATTATGTTGATATACAAAGAAAATTAAATTTTCTTGGTATCTGGTGCACCCCCTTGGCATTATGGGGAATTGGGGATCTATCCTGCCGACATACTTCTAGCCTCTCCTGGTTTGAACCCTGGAGTGTTACGTCGGGCCGTCGGGTCTAATATCAGTGCGGGATTTAGAAATTTTAACCATTGTGCCTCGCCCCTTGCCACGATTTCAAGTTCAGAATTTTGGGCGAGACACCGATTCATACTACCACAATGGCAGATCATCCATTTGTTGTGGTGAAGGAAAATTTAGTTTGTTGGGAAAATTAAGTTATCGTAATGTACGGATAAAAATCGTCCAAATACCTACGGAATAGTATGTACCTTGGGCAAGCTTACCCTAGCTCGCTCCATACATTTTCCTCATATGTCAGCTTGAATTGCATGCATGTCCTCGTTTTCACATGCATCTCATCATTTCCCCGATCGAGCATGTTGCCGTCTCCAGTTTAGCCTTTCTCTAGGGACATATATATACTGTACTACTTGCTGGTTCATTATCAGTAATCACTGGGAGGAATAATTACCCGTGCAAGCAAGCGTGAAAAGCCCAAGATGCCGGACGCAAACATAAAATAAAATCTGGTTCCTGCTGCCTTGGTGGGCGTGGGTGAAGTGGAGTTCCTTGGATAGGAATTAGGTCACCGCTGTCATGCATTCGTTAGCATATATCGGTCGAGCTGTTGCATCACAAACAGCGGCAAGGAAACTAGTGGCCGGGATTAAGCATGAGTAGATCAGTCTCTCCTAGTACGGAAAAGGACGTCCTGACGACGAACAACTTGTTTCGGAAAGGTCATTTGGGGATCCTCCTCGACCTGCAGATTCTGATTTGACCCGCCGCTAGCTGCAACGAAACACCCACTGCGATCCACCACATATATATATGCAGTACGTGCGTAAGCACAATAGGGTTATTATTCTTCTTCTTTTCAGCAACAACCAGTCTATTGATCTTTGAAAAAAAACAGCTGTCTAGCTACATATTCAGCCTACATATACGCATGTCTATATAGTTTTTATGAACAAGTTGTGCAACTTGCGTGACGATATTTGTAATGCGCACCGGCAAGAAAAGATCATTAATTCCCATTTCTCACTGATTAACATGAGAGAATTATTTCCAAGCTCCTAATAACAAGACCGGAGGGGGGACTCCACCCCGGTTTTGTTATTAAGGTAGAAGTGAGGACTCAAACCCGAGACCTGACTCTTATGCGCATATGCACGGCTACCACTAGTTCACGGAAGAGTTCTCTTTCCAAGCTCCTCGTTTGAGATTTTTTTACAACGATCAGTCAGGTATGTACATTCGACGGTGTATACTTACATTATCTGAAATTTTGACCAGCTGTATATGATGGTCGAATAGAATGTCGAATGCATTCCTGACATCCATGCACGCGCAAGGCAAAGAGGAAATGAGAGATGGTCTCGATAGAGTGAAGAACATCATCAGCTGAGGAAGATCACTTTCGCTAAATAAACAGCAATTGCTTTCTAATGCATCCACTGTTTGATCCACATGCAGGATGGTTAACGGCAAACAGACAAGGTCCGCTGCGTCACTAATCACCCTGCACACCACAAGCGACACCGGATTAAGCATTTAAGCCGACGCTACTGACAAGATTAGGTCGAGGAGGAAGAGGTTAACCAGCTAAGCTATAGCTAGCTTTCTTGACAAATTAATTAGCTCCCGGTACGGTACGTCGCTCGTGATGATACTGATGTTTTGCAATGTGATCCTAATCATCACATCCTTAAACTTGATTAGTTTACTAGGGAAGAACAATCAATAGTGGGTTTGGTGTTCACCGCTTCTGCCTCAGATTAGGGGGACTAATCAGATGGGGAGCGAGTTAGTTATCTGCAAATTACAAACTTTAATTGCATCATCTGCTGCTTATTACTAGTTCAGTATACGCTTCTCTGAGATAGAGAGACAGCATGATTAGTGCGAGTGCATCGCATATGTTAGTAGTTTATTTATTTATTTGGAAAAGAAATGCCAGACATGCAGGTGACACAATGAGACCACGCAAAAGAAAGGTGACACCATGAGTGTTTTCTTAAGTTTTAACCCGAACAAGCGGCTGTAGTCGTATTGGTCTGTTTTTTGGGGCTTTACTTTATAGGCGATTAATCATTGTTCCATGCGCTAGGGCGCCCATGCACAAGCTGGGCCGTCGGATTCAGCTGTCCAACGGCCAGGATTTAGCGTTGAACATGTGCTGGGTGAACGCTAAATCCTGACCGTCGGACAGCTGAATCCGACGGCCCAAGATTGCGCATGGGCGCCCTAGCGCATGGTACAAAGCCGACTTACATAACATACACGTTCATGTCGGGCCAATGATTCTTCATGGGCTCCATAACTCCATCACACCTAATAGATTGGACTCGCCACTAGAACGGCCCATAATAAGTCTGGACTCTGGGCAACCCTTCGGGTAGGACAGGGAAAGGCCGATCTTCCCAATTTTTTTTTTTGAAAAGCCCATCGTATATTCATCATAGTACCACATACAAAGTACACAGTACAAATACAGCAAAGGAAGTACAATACGTAGGGGAGTCAGAGCTAGCACAGAGACCAGCAACTTCACCGGCGTCGAAGACGAAGACCGCCAGCCGCCATCTTACCACTGCCCAGGGACACCTTCTTCCTTGAAAGACGCCGCATAGCCCGTCCGCCGCGCCGCGACGGAGCTTCTGCCGGTGAACGACCACGGCAGGCGCCCCTCCGCTCCAGCAACGCCGCTTTGCCTCAGCCGCCCTCGGATCCGCCGCAGGTAGAAGCCGAAGAACTCGTCTAGCCCTGGTTTCCGGCCACCAGATCCGCCGCCACCACGGATCTGACGGGAAACAGAGGGGCTCGAGCACCACGCCGGGCCTCGAGCTCCTGCAAGTCGCGCGCGTTGACGATGAGCCCCGCGGAGCTCCACCGCCGGAGAAGAACACGCCGACACCAAACCGCCCACCACCAGCACCACCTCCTCCAGGGCGCCGCCAGCAGGATCTCCACCCTACCCTACCATATGTACAAGCCGGAACCGGGGATCCCCCACCCTCCCGCCGCCGAAGCGGCCGGCGGAGGAGAGGAATCCCGTGGCTCGGCGGCGAGCACGCGGTGGGTTGACGAAGAGCGCCCAAAAATCGCCTTCCGCCTCTCTCGAACAGTGACGGGGAGAGGGAGAGGATAAGGTCTTGCCCCCCCCCCCGATCTTCCCAATTATAAATGTCCAGTAGTGCAGTGCATCCATGTCCTTTCACCTGCCATAAGAGGACTATAAATTAAATAAGTACATTTTAATGTGAAAAAAGACTATAAATATATAAGCTCAGGTATGTACACAAATGATAGAAAAGAAATACAACTATGTGATAGCAAGATATATCACATAAAAGGACTACATATTGCATAACTAGGCTATCACATAAAAAGTCTGGGCTATGGACAGCCCTTTGGGTAGGTGAAGTAATATGTCCGTATCTCCTCGTGCCCGTACCAATGTGGAGTTCCACGAACCACTATGGGACCCTTAGGGCGGTCACCAAACCGGTACAAGGTTGTGGCGATCTCCACAACTTAATTGCATGCACCTAACAATATCCCGAAGCTCCCAAACGACAACGACCGTCTATGCACCCAAGCACCCAAGATGAACAAGCTCTAGGGCACCTAAGCACCAAAGAGTAATAAGCTTCTCAACTTTCACTTTGAAAAATCACCGTGGAGAATTCAAACATATGCAATCGTTGCAATGGCACATTCCACTTGAGTAAGATGATGACGATCTTGATCTTCTCAAGTTGGACCACCTTTCTTTATTGAGCTTCGCTTGTTGAAGACTCGCAAACTGCTCCCCACAAACCATTATGGGAAAGTCTCTCTTAAAACCATCTTCACTTGGCCATTATATCAAATGGGCTATATAAAATCTCCCTTTTATATATGCAGGCCCATGGTAAGATACCTAACTCCACACAGAAGTTTCACACACATGTATATCACGAGTTAGTTCACAAAACTATATAGACAATTTCTACCACAAGATCACACGATCCCACGTGGTGGATCATTTAGCTTTGTGTGTTGATCACTTGAATCCACTCTTGGCACTTCAACTTTGATCAAACTTGTATCTTTTTTTCTTTCTTCCTTATGATGATGTCTTAAAGATAAACATGAATGACCACACCATCTTATTTGTCAAGACATACTTGCATTATGTTCAACTCTCTAATGACCAATCTTAGGATATCCCATGAATAACACCTTGGTCATCACTTGATAATTTTGAACCCAACACATGGAATTCAAGTATTTTCTATTGACAAACTTTACAAGTATAACTCAATGCAAATAATAGTCCATAGAGATTGTCATTAATTACCAAAACCAAAAATGGGGCGCCATGCTCTTTCACCTTATAACTTCCCCACAGAATTGATGATGGATCCATTGGTGGACGATACGTCATGGGAAGACCTAGAAATTGAACTTTCGCTCCTCTCATTTTCCGTTAAATCCAGCAAAGGTCACGGGCGTTAAAAACAAATTTGATATATCGCCGGTCTTGTGACATTCATAGATTTTTAAATGATTAAAGACATTTCTCGCGTGCTAGTTTAGAATAAAGGTACCTGGTATATCATACGCATAATAGTTTCACATATAGTCCAGTGACTGATTAGTTATGGCATGAAAGATATAACGGTCGTGCCATTCTTGATACTTGATTGTTCATCAGCTAGTCAACATGTCACTATGTCAGTGGCGACTTTTACTTGATCTAGAGCGCTTGTTTCAGAAAACAAGCTTGTGAGCCAGAGCGGCGTCAAATGATGTGAACGAGTAAGGAGACAGCAGAGCATGCATTTCTTTTATGCGCACGTGGGACCGGTCCCTCTCCCCCACCTGGATTGGTCATATTTGGGAACGATATGATCCCCTTCCTGCATATCTTAGACAAATATGGTTAAACTCTTGTGGTTGAGCTTGCCGCGGGGGAGGGGGGGCGTGATGTCTACATGATTCAACAAATGCATGTTTCCCAATCAAGTATTGCTTATGGACAAACTCTACAAATATATCTCAATGTGACCATTAGTTTATAGAAAATCATCATTAATTACCAAAACCACACATGGGGCACCATGCATGCTCTTTCAGCATGCTCCCACCTTTTTTCTAACCATCTATTATATACTAAAAGCAAAATGAGTTAGTTTTTCGAGCCACCACATTAAGCCACATCATCTAAATTAATTTTAATTGTTAGATCTAAAATATATGGCTAAGATTAAACAAGAGATGTGTAGTTGCGTAACGCAATTTCAGCTTGACACGTTCCAAACCAACCCAATATAAGACATGGATCTCAAAAGAAAAATGCCGAAGAGGTACGTACCTCTATTCATTGACTCTTAGATCTAAAAATCAAGGCTGATATCTTATGAAAAGTTAATAGTCACGTTACATTTTTACACGATCTAGATGGAGCATATCACGTCTCTCCGGCGTGGACTCCAAAGACGTACGTTTAAAACCCAGTCGAGACTACCGTACGGAAATATATCTCCAAACCAATATGTACATGAGCTAAGCTCCGAACTTGGATTTTTTTTTTTTTGCAAACCTGGTCTACGGGATCAGCAAACCAGCCAAGGCTAACTTTGGATGGAACGTGGAAAGAAAAATTAAGAACAACACGTACGTATATACGCAGGACTGTACTTAATTAGCTTTGGATAGAGTACTCAGTTAGCTGCGTCAGTTTAAAAATCGAACCATGTAAACTAACTATTTTGGCAAACTGAAAAAAAAAGACTAACTATTTTGGCTGGAACGTGATAGCTGCAACGAAAGAAAACATGTTGTGCAGCTGGACAGAGGGTAAGAACTGCTAGAATATGGACAATTTAGAAAAAGATTAAACTGACCAGTCATCTCAGTTTTACTTATTCTGCTTCTCAGTTTAGTCAAAATTAAAATTAGCAAAGTTTGACCAAGGATGTAGTAATAAAAATAAAAAATCATAATACCAAATTTGGATAATGTGAAAATACATTTGATGATGATTGTAATGATAACGATTTTATATTTTAGATGTTAATATTTGTTCTATATATTGTGTCAAACCTTATAAAGTCCAAACTAATTGTGAACAGAGGGAGTGCGTTGTTTTTGCGATTCTACACATAAATGACAAATCTATTCGAGTGCCATCAGATCAACACACACACACACACACACACACACAATACGTTGCCAAACTTCTGCAAAAGTTTGGAGTCATGGAATTTTAAGATTAATGAAGCCACGACATGAATCACACTAAGAAGATTTTTTATATTGTTGGGTACACATAAATGTAGGCGACCGCCATCTGACCAACACTCTCACAAAACGCCTGCGGAAAGTCGAAATTTGAAGTCATGAAATTTAATACTAGTGAAGTCACAATATTAGTCACACTATCGAAGGAAGCGCCCCTCACACTGAGAAAATTGCCGACTTAATGATACACACGTGGTTGAGTCAACATATATTCCACGAGGATGAGAATGTCATGGCACCGAACAAATATAAGTTAGCAGAGATTCCCGCTTGATATATTTCATTCTTTTTATCCACTCGATGTGTCGATACTTTTAATCCGAGGGCTTGGAAAGTGTACACATAGTTCTTATGAACTGCCCACACGAATATTGTTTTGACTGTATGGTAGACATATTTGGATTATTGTATGTGTATTTATATCAGGAAACAAATTCAACATAAGAGCACATGTCATTCCAGTTGCACAGTTTCACTGTCGTCCAAGTAACAGTCTTGAACTATGCTATCCAAACCGCATAGTCATTTTGCATAATGCGACGAAATACATATGTCCGAGTCTGTAGAGCCATTGAATGAAGATAAGGATAAGTTAAGAGTCAAGGAAACTTAGAGTCGTAATTCTCCAACTTTGAATACTCATATATAAACAAGTTAACGAATATGTCTAAAAGAAAATAACTTATCTTTCGAAGTATATTTTCATATCAAAATAATGGGTAAATTTTTACCATGTTCACATTTGTTAAACTTTTCACATTGTGACATTGAGTGAGTAAATGAGTGGTAAAAACATCATAACAAGATAATTCTCACTATTTAATGTGGCCTATCTATTAATTCATCGATCTTTTATCGAATATATGCAACCTCAGGTACTAATCTAACATCAAGTAAAAACTATAGTTCACTTTATCGCTTACATCAGTGTTTAAAAATATGGCATGATCCATAAACTTTAGACTGTCACATATGTTACACGCATTCCTAATATTTGGTTACCAAAACATTCGCGATAGTTGTAGAAGAATTTATTTATTGTCAAGTTATGGTAAATAATATGATACTGGTGAGGCCAAAAAAATAATTAACAATATCAACCAACTACAGATGATGCCCTCGCGTTTGCGAGGGCCACCTTGCTAGTTATGTAAATAGGAGCTTCGTCGCGATACTTGAGTAAAGAGTTTTTTTGTTTCTCGTACCGAAATTGAAGAGTTTTTTTCTTAACCGAAATTAAAGAGTTGATGATGGTCACGCGCATATGCCCATCTCCGCATCGATGGTAACCTTCCCTGTGCGCTTTCCTATCAGGCCATCACATTCATCTTCGTGCGTGCGTGCGTGATTCCCCTGGCGCGCGGGCGCCGTCGGCCCACCGCCGGGCGGACACGCGCGCGCGTGCCGGAGATGCCGGCCCGGCCCGACCAACGTACGTGGCATGCCCATCTCCCCGGCCTTAAGCATCGCATCCCGAACCACTTGTCTACTCGACAATGTTCCAGCATGTTTGCAGTTCAAGACTGAACGCAGTACCTCGGCTCCAAAGAAAAGAAAATATGCTTGTGGCTGTCAGACAAAGCTACCTCTTGATCATCTCCTAGATTCAGACTTGCTACTTTGAATAAGTACTGCTGCTTTGTCGGCTCGGCTCTCACTCTGACTCTGACAAGGTTTCTCGGGTGAGCAGCTGAATGTCTGACAGACAAGAGTACCTTGCAGGAGGCAGGTATATCGATTTTTGTGTGCTGATCCATCGATCGAGTGCCCTCACTCACGTGCCTGCGTTTGGTCGACGATCGGCTCAACTTACAAAATCAGCCAAAATCGATTACTAGCAACAAGCTCGATCGATCGTTCGAGGACTAGAAACATTTATTTTTGGGCGAGGATCTGGAAACTAACGTCACTTTCACAAGGTTAGGTGGCGCTGCTGCTTGTCTTCCAAGACCGAGAGTCCACACAACAACAGCCGCCGATGTTGTGCCGTAGAGGTCTAGAGGATACTCTCTAACCCGCGGGTTGAAGATGATCTTAATCAAGAGGCCGTAAGCTTTGATTTACTAGTAGTAGTTTGTTCAAAACATGTGATCGATTAAGCAGATCTAGTACTTGTCCAAGGAGCCTATCGTTTGATTAATCAGACAAGGATGTAACGACGATGCGACGTTACTGTCGAACTTTCAGGTAGAACCATCACACATGTCAACAGCGATGACCGAACAGCTTTGAAAAGATCGGCCGGCAAGAACGAACGATGAATATATGAAAATAATTCGGATTCATACTCCGTAACTACAGTAGTAATTAGCTAGGCTGCGACTGCAGCAAGTATGCATCCATCCGGCCATACATACGTACGTGGATCATCAGATCAAATGATCAAAATTAATCGGATTTCTGTGAGCTAGCTAGGCGGGGCGGGTGCAGACGTGCAGTTGCTGCCGGCGGCGGCGTCGCCGCAGCCGCAGGTGCGCGGGGTGAAGCCGCAGGTCCCGAAGGGCTTGCCGGGGATGTTGCAGTCGATGCCGTAGCAGCAGCTCGTGTCCACGCACGACGAGCTGTCGTTCTTCCCGGCCCCCGCGCCCGGCGGGCAGCACCGGCACCCCATGCACAGCTGGAACGGCGCGTAGGCCTCCGCCGTCCACGCCGCCGCCACCGACGACGGCCGGTACACCACGGTGCTCACCGGCACGTACCCCTCCGATGATGCGCCGCCGGCAAGGCCCGCCGTGCCTCCTCCATGGGCGACTTGGAGGAGGAGGAAGAATAGGAGCGCCAAGCCGGCGAGAGGGACGGACGCGGCCATGGCTGGTTTGGCAGCTTGGAATCTTGCACTAGGAAATGTGGTGGGTTTGGCAAGATGGCAATACCATTCCACGTATGGGTATAGAATATATACTCCTGTGTTTGTGTGGGCAATCCGTACGTACCGTGTTTTTTTTTTCCTCTTGGAAAGGAAACGCACAAACTTGGAAATTAAAACTGGGAACAAAGTAAAGGCTATGAAACTATTTTGCGACAATAAAGGCTTAATAAACTGCAGATCAAATCAAGACTCTGGAACCAGGTTATGTCTCAGTGCTCCACTTCAATTGGCAACTATCGTGGGCTCGTGGCATCGTGAATTGCTCTCAAGAAAAATGAGACGTAGCATAAGAGAAGTGGTAGTGGTATCATGATATATACGATATGCTAATCATAGCGTATGAACAAGAAATTAACGCGAGTTAAAATCTCGTGTACATATTCAAGCCCTCTTTGGATTGTAGGATTTTCATAAGAATTTTGGAGGGTTTGAATCCTATGGAATTTTTCCTATGAAAACCCTTTGGATCATAGAATTGGGGCCATCAAATTCCTATGGAATCCATTCCTATGACCCCAATTCCATAGGATTGTCACCATGAGATCAAACCTCGTTTTAATTTCTTATGCGAAGTACAATGCAGTTTCACTCTCTCTCTCTACTCTCTCATCAATCTTTCAAAATTCCTGTGTTCAATTCATGTGCATCATCCAAATGCACCTGTTGCAAAATTCATGCGTTTCAGAATCCTGTAGGAATCCACTTCACATGACATCTCAATCCTGCGTTTTTCCTATTCCTACGTTTAAAATCCTTTAAAATCCTGTAATCCAAAGAGGCCCTCACATTTACATTCAACGAATGAATGAATAATGGCACGATACTAGCATATGATACTATACTCTGAAAATGGTAGTAACTAAACTAATATCATGCAGTACGATATGATGAACGGAATAAAAGGGGTATGATAGAAACCATAGTGGGTAGTCCTAGGCTACCATGAATTGTGCAAAGAATACAGAGTTTCTAGAAATATAAATGTTTGGTTGTCACACAAAATAAAATCAGAAATTGTAACCCCAATTTGCCTAACCAATTATTTTCTATCGTGAGGAATCAAATGGAATTCATAGGTCACACAAATTAGTGTGATTTACATATATGGATGGGCCCAACAAATTAAATGCACAAAGTTTCTCCTGCACACATTTTTCAAAGGATACGTCCAAGCAGACGTATCGGTTTCAAGAAGGAGAGGCCAAGCGGCCGATTACAATGCGTTTAGGCACATGCGCCATAAACGCCATGCACTGAAAAAGAAAAAGGAATCACTCACCAATCCTCCACCTATCTACGAGTGCAAGGCTACCTCTAAACAGCCTTGCTGCCCGCCACAGTTCTGCCTCGGTCACCACCATCCTGATGGCAATCTCCACCGATGGTATGTGACCTTCGAAGATCCACACGTTCCTATGTCTCCACTGGCTCCAACAAATCAAGATGATCGCCGTCCACATGGTCCTTCGCATCATTTCCTCTGGGGGATTTCGATGGCAGCCAATCCACGAGGCGGTCATCGTGGTCAAGGACCCAATCCGCTCTACCCCACATGCTCAGGAAAGAGGACCACACCTCCCCAGATAGAACACACCCAAGAAGCAAGTGGTAGATGTCTTCCTCTTCCTGGCCGCAGAACGGACATCAGGCAGGTCGAGGTAGGCCCCTTCGCCCTAGGCGGCTGCAGTCCAACATCTATTCTTCAGCGCCATCCAGAGGAAAAACTTGCATTTGTTCACAGCTCGCGAGCACCAGATCTGTTGGGGCCCATCCATCCAAGTCTTGCCCTCAAAGAACGCTTGGTAGGCTGAGCGAGCCGAGTACTTATGGTGGGCCTCCTAGTACTCCTGCACAAATTTATTCATGTGCAACGCGTGTTAGTTGATTGAAAAACATAAGATGTGAATGCAAGGTTTAAATTTTACTTTTGTCTTGTGCAGCTGATATGCACATATTTGCTCCTCTATGCACCAAGTCACCCAAAAAGAAATTCATATGATTAGGACGAAATGTTATGGATGACTAAAAACATGGGTAAAACTTTAAAAATCAAAGTTTTATGAAAGCGGTCTATGAGTATGTCAACCCTATATGTAACACAAATAAGCACAACTAGCTTATCTGCACTTGAACAATAGCTATCCAATTTCAGCAAAATTCGAATAAGAATTAGTCACTCTAGGCGGGGAAGCAGTACTAGTTATCAGCCCAGAGAGAAAGAGAGGCCTAGCCTTTCTATAGTGTAATTGCAAGGTCAAATTTTAAATACCAAAACAAAAACCACCTCTATGAGTACGTGCACCCCGCTTGCATGCTTTGTTTTATTGTTAACCTCAGAGAGTTTCTCTGCACATGGATAATAACCATCGAATTTTAGTAAAAAATCAAATCGTTGTGAGCAAATTATACAATATGAACTTGAGATTAAAATTCTCTGACAAAAGGATAATATTTTTTTCCACATGGCACCCACACTAAATATTGAAATTAAATATTTCGGAATCAAGTTTGAATTCTCGTAAAACAAGATTTAACTCTTGCTAAACACAGAGTCCTCAATGCTTAGGAGCAAACAAGGTCTAAATGCTGAAATAATATCATGCCGAATCGTAATACTCCCTCCGTTTAGATGTATTGGGCTTGGGCCCCTAATGAATTGCACCGTGACCAAGGTTGGTTTCTACTGGTTCCAATCAATCTTCTCTTTTCGTACATGCATTAGTGGCACGGTAATTTTAAGTGCATGCACTGGTTGTTACGTACATGCATTGATCATGGTCCGCCAATTTATTAGCATAATTAATTGATTCGGCCTTATTGCTAGTTTGTTTGGAACAAATATTTTTTCATAATAGGCCTAATACACCTAAACGGAGGGAGTACTAAAGGCTTAATAGCATTTTAATACATCAGATCCCTTCCGGTTGAAAGTGTTTTCAGCTGAAATAGATCTTGTCAGATCACTGGAAATCAAGCAGGAATCGAGGCTTGTTTTTGTTTCGAACGGGATCTAGGGCTTGTTTGGAAACACGTTTCCAATGGGCATTCCAATTTCTTGTGGCAACTTGATTTTTTTGTGAAATATGCATGAAAGGTAGCTAGCTGATTGATAATATACACCATAATAACAGCTCTAGTACATAATTTAAAACATGCTTTTACACTGTGGCAAGCTAGCGAACAGCAATAATGTGTGTACACGTACAAAAAAAAAGGCAAGTATTACACGACCAGTCGAGGAAGCTTCTGCAACTAAACATCCATATACATGCGGAACTATAGAGCTTGATTCTTTTCAGTTTTCCACAGCGGAGAATAGAAAAAGGGAATATGAACAAAGGCTGAAAGGTGCAACGTTTCAGAAAGTTATGTGCACATAGAGCAATTGATCGAGCAATCGTTGTGCGTGCCAGTTAATGAGAGCGACTGATGTCCCGTTGCGTCACAAAAGGAGACTATCTTTTCTTTTTCCTTAAATGCACTTGATGTAATTTGCACGACTAGGACATGTTTTGTTCAAAGGATTTTTGAAAAGTATGAATAGGAGAAACCTAGCATGCCATGACATGTTGAATTATAAAGGGTTTTGAAACACGGAAATTTGTAATACTCCTACATAATATTTGGTTGCGTTGCAGGCACACGAATTTTTCGAAAGGTTCTGTGTTTGCCGTAGTTGTCATAGAAACGAAGGAAAAAATTCCCGAGGTTGGACCTTAGAATTGTTTTTCTTCTATGGTTTTAAATCCTATATACCGAACAAGCTCTAAAGAAAAAAATCCTAAGGAATGAAAACCTCCAAATTTTCCCGAGGTTGGATCTTAGAATTGTTTTGCTCCTATGGTTTAAAATCCTACATACCAAACAAGCTCTACAGAAAAAATCCTAAGGAATGAAAACCTCCAAAATCCTATGAAATTCCTATGAACCAAACAAACCTCTAAAATCGTATTCAGACAAATTATACATCAACAAGTCCAATACAAACAGATGTTTCGTTGTTGATCATTCTGTCTGCCTTCCATGCATTACATATAGATAGATAATGGAGATAATGTCTCTTCATTAGCATCCTTGAAAAGCTACCAATCACTTTCGTTTGCCGGAGCTTATCTGGCTCGCTCCACGTCACACACAACGATCATGTAATGGGAGCGATGATGGTGACAACGACCACGGCTCCATGGCACCATCAATTTACAAAATTTAACTCGAATTGATTGAGAATGACTGGTCACTTGAGTAAGGTTGTGTCCTTTATCAACAAACCAGCTCACAGGCGATTGCTATTGTCCAGGGAGATGGAACTAAATAATTAACAAATGAACACAACAATATGGTGCAAGGAACTAGAAATCATGCAAACATAACATTATCAGACAACAATATGGTACTTCTCTAATTCTCAGTAGCTGCTTATCATGTGAGAAACATTTGAAGCAATCCCAGACTGATAACTGAAAAAAAGAAGCTACAACATGTGACGTAACTTGCATAGTTCGATACCATTGCCAACCAGCCACTCTTGGTCCAGCACTGCACATCCAGGGACTAAACCCCGCCGGTTTCGGCCGGGATCGCTCCGTCAAGGATATCTTAAGACCACCACGAAAATTGGAGGGGCCTTACAAGCAGCAGAACCAAAAAGCAGCAGCGGTGTGCAGATCAAATTTACACATCGAAAAGCTCGCAATGTACAACTGGACCTATTGCAGCAGCGGGGTAAAACCTGAAACTGCAGAAGCTGTTATCACCTCACCCTGCATGCCGGGACGACAGGGGAGCACTTGGGGTTCGGAATGGCCCTGCAGTGGATGCTGTTTCCGGTCAGCCTGCGACGAATTCTATAGTCAGGGAGGCCACTGACATGAACAACAGCTCCATCGCTTCCACTGCCGTCCTGCAATGGCTCGAGAGTCTCGACGACGTCGGTCATGAGGGGCCTAGCCTTGGGGTTCTGGCTCAGGCAGTAGTATGCAAGGCTGCAAGCCTTGTGAGCAGCTCTAACTGAATACTGTCCCTCAAGTTTTGGGTCGATGATTTGGAGAAGACGCCTCTTGTCGCTCAACTTGGGGCGAACCCAGTCGACCAGGCTGTGCTCCCTGCTGGGCCGGGACTTGTCGATGGACTTTCGCCCTGTCAGGAGCTCGAGAAGGACCACCCCAAAGCTGTAGACGTCACTTCTGGCTGTCAAGTGACCTGCCCAGAAGGTATATTCATGAGGAGAATGCACAGAGACAGATAAATATTGCATGCATGCTTCCATAAATGAGCATCACCTAAAAAACCAGGTACAATATTATTCCATGCTGAATAAAAACAGGACATGATGTGTGAAGATCATGTAGTTGCTTTTGTGACTGGGCAATATGACACAAAGAAGCTCATACTGTTTACTGGCATGATGGCATCTCTAGCAGAATTTTTTTAAAGTAAATTTTAGGAAATGAGAGTAATACCGGTCATCACATATTCAGGGGCGGCATAACCGTATGTTCCCATCACCCGTGTTGATACATGGGTCTCATCACCTTCTGGTCCAGCTTTTGCCAGGCCAAAGTCTGACAGTTTAGCAGCATAATCCTGTGGCAACGTAAACACGAGAGAATATCATTATGACAAACAAATATGTAACTGCAACTGGATATGCACAAAACTGAGAAAAGAAAAGTAATGGGCAAGTAATGAACACTCAACAGAGTCCAGCAGAATATTTGAGGTCTTGAAATCCCTATAGATAACAGGCCTTTCAGCATTGTGGAGACAAGCCAACCCTTTGGCAGCTCCCAGTGCGATAGACATCCTAGTCGCCCAGGGCAATGGAGTAGCAGGCTCTGAGGGGTAAACAAGACATGGAGTCAGAGAAACAATTCTTTTTGCATCACATACAACTCTATATTGTAGCTTCTGGTTCTATTAATGGAAATCGGGGAGAGATCCCTTTAAATAAATAAAAAATCGCATACAACTCTAACCCAACATATAAGTATAGCTCGAATAATAACCACAGTGAATATTTATATAAGTAGGTAACTGTGACAATTTGGATATATCTCGTAATTGTTATTTTTTTAAATGAACAAACCAATTTCAGCTGCAGCAGAAATGCAATACTGGCAGTTATATGTGGAAATCGCTTGTTTACTAGATAAGCTCTGACACCAATGCTGATGATTAAGTTGCTATTCTTGAACTGATTCTACCAGTATATGTTTCCAAAAAGCTGGAAGCTGATTTCTATGTCAAGTGGAATTTATTGAGCTATTCTTGATCAGGGAAGATACACAAAACTGGGCACCGCTCATTTAGTTATGTGCGTTAGTGTACGCCCAGCCCCAGCCCTCCCTCCTGGGCTCCTGGGCTCCACAGGAAGCTCAAGGTTGTCTCTCCTTTATAAAGAAGCCACAAGTGCGACGAAAACATGCCTAGTGCTACATCATGAAAAGTTATATCAGACCAGTAATACTGACAGGAAACAACATACTTTTACTGTCCACATTCTGGTCATCATGAGGATGGTTTCAATGGCATTAGAGAGAAAGCATCGGAAGAAAAATGTATAAGCTTCTGACGCCACAGAAACTCTGCTATGATAACATTCGAGGTGCGAAGAGTAGTAGAAGTATTACTTCGAAACAAGTGGTTTTCCAGACTTCCTCGAAACATGAACTCGTAAGCAAGCAACCTGTGGTCATCTTCACAGCAATATCCAATCAACTTTACTAGGTTTGGATGTCTTAGCTGCCCCAGGAAATTAACCTCAGTCTGACCAAGAAATAAAAATGAGTTAACATACTGGGAAGACTTTAGCAAAAAAGAAATACCAAACAAGTGATGATTTAACAGGGTAATAATATGCATAAAACCATCGAATGCAGTTTCTATAAACTAATTCAATAGCCCTATCATAGTTGTTCACAATTACATACAATTCAGTCCCTTTGGTTGGTGTTGCTGCTTGTACTGAGCAAAGCACTATTATGTTTCAAATGCAATCACGACAATGAATGCATGATTTTAGTAAGCACGACTCAAAGGTTAAGCTTATATCAGTCAAATGCACTCGATAACAAATAGCCTTTCTTGCCTAATGAACTTTCCACTCTCTTTCTTTGAAATGCATGCATAAAGAAGCTGTTAGTATTTTCTTAATGTAGCTTATAGGCAATTATGTTGACCAGGCAGTGTAATTTGCATGACATTAAGGAAATAAATTGTGCAGGGAGTCCTCAGTAAGTTTTCTTTTGTGCTGCCATACAGAGCGCTTGCAGATGTCACACAGTAACATGCATATCTAATATCAAAGTTCTTGTAATGTTATTATGTATCTGCATGCGCATGTACATAGTGAACACAACCAAGCATGGCAAATATACAGCATAACTCGGTTACTCACAAGCCATTCTCTGTGCCCTTGATGTCCATCTTTGTTGAGCACCTTGACGGCAACAGGCAGTGATTTCAGACCAACCCTGACATTCTCATCGATGTAACCCTTGTAAACAGTCCCAAAGCCTCCTTCTCCAAGAACATAATCAGCACGGAAGCTCTTTGTGATTGTTTCAAGCTCAAACAACGTGAAGGCAATCACATTGTTGTATATGGAAATGTTCTTGGCATCTTCGATTTTCCTAGGCGTTGGAGGATCACTTACATCTGAAGAGGTGCGGGCGTGCTTCCTATCTGCATGAGCATTCTTGGCAGAGTGTTGTAACAAATGGAGTTGCTGAACTGAAAACACAGCGGCAATAAGAAGAAAGAAAAATAAGTTCATGTTATTGCCAGTTATGCATCAATGGGATAAAGGTAACAAGCATTATCATATAAAAAAGGTACAACCGTACAAGCATAAAAGATTGAATCCCCACGCGCAGGGATTCAAGAAACAAGTAGCCATTTTATAAAAAAAACATCGTAAGCTGGAAAATTTAAGAAATATCTTGAGCTCACTTATGTAGTGTATAGAGCTGACTCTACGTGACTAGTCGGAAAATTATGAAGGGATTGGATAAATATCATTATTATTATTTTGACAGTCATGTTTAGAAGAAAAACTGTTTATTCCCGGCTAAAACATCAATTTTCTATGTTTAGGAAGCCTGTAAATTGTAAAAGTAACATGAGGACAAGTGAAATGAGAGCCGGCCATAAACGCTAGCAAGCTTCGACTATATTTCCGAGAGTAAGACAAGGAAGGTATACACAAGCATATGCGCAATTTAGTTACAGCAAGGGCTAAGCAGGACCAGGAAACCAGATCTACTACACAGTTGCAAATTGGTTTTAAAATGCAAGTTGCTGCTAGAAGAGATTATGTTTATTCAACGTGCAGGATCATGGTTCTCTTTTCTGCAAAACTGAAGTCAACACTACACAGTGAGGTAGGGAGCACAGAAATTGCAGCCCCCATTGGGGTAAGTGGTTGTAAAATTCCCCAATGAGCACAATCAAGCAGGGATTTATGATGCAAGAACCAAGAAGATAAGGAGGAAGAGAAGAATGGCAACTTTGTCAGCAAATGCAGGAGGCAACGAACCACAGATCAACAAAGTAGAAATATCAGAGAAGAGAAATCAAAATGGAGCTTCTGGAGGCGAAGGTCGTCCCCAACAAAAAGGATGACATTTGAGCAAAAACATATTCCAAACCAAAATCCCCCATTCGATTAACAGAAAAAGAACAAGTAGAAATTGTCAGGCCACAAACTAAGATTTCAATCAAAACCCTCTTTTAGCATTGACGATTTGGAACATACCCTACCAAAAAACCTGAATTTGCCACCAAAATCACAAAGCTGAAGATCCTAATAAACCGGACGCCATCACAGCCAATTAAAGATGGTTCTTTGCGCGGTTCCGCCACGAATTCCAAACTTGGATACAATACGGAGAGTCCAACCCCGAGATCCCAGCAACCTCCGGACCCAAAACAAGAAATCCCAACCCAACGTCGGAAGCGGAAAGGAAGAACGACAACCTTGCGCGTGCGCGGCGACGACGGCATTCTCCTCCCGCGTCCCGCAGTTCCCCATCTCCCTCCTCCTCCTCTCACTCGCGGTGTGGTGGTTGGCAGGGGTCGCGTCCTCTGCTGGTGGTAGCCCAGCCTCTCATCCTCGGCGGGCGAGACCTGCTGGCTTCATGCCATGCACCTCCTCGAGAAGAGAAGAAACGAAGTCGAAGGCAGTGTGGGCTGCTGTGTGGGGAGCAGAACGAAGAGCTGTTTGCTTCTGTCGTGTGAAACAGAGCAGAGCCGGCAGTGAGGGGAGAGGCGGTACCGGCGGCAGAGCCTTAACCGTTACTGGGAGCGACCTGTGATGAGTGATGACTGACAAGAGAGGGGATGGACGGTGGTGTGTGTCCTGAAAAAAGTACCGCCACTTCACTTCACTTCGTAATGAGTTGGTAACTCGCTTTTCTATTGTTTAAGTTCATTCCGTGCCTCACAAAGATTCAGAAAAGAGGTAAATACATAAAAGTAGTCGAGTAAGGATTTGATCTACTTTTTTATGGCCCATCGATTTTTTTTGCGCTATAAAAGGAGCTTTATTAATTAGGAATAGGATTACAATCAGCAGCCAGAAGGTCTGCCAGAGCATCAGGAGCATCCTGCAACCACAAGTCGGTCCGGTGTTCCGCTCTCGATAAATAGGCTAGACGATCTGCAACCCTATTGGTTTGTCTCTTGATTACATTTATGATAAGCTCCCTCTCTCCCTCTAAACTCTCTTTAGTCTCATTCACTAGGTGTCCAATGTGTGACTTGTTCATGCCATCCTCCTTCAGGGCCTTTACCAGATTTGCACAATCCGTTTGGAAAACAAGCGGTTGCGCTGTATAGGCCAACGCTGTGTTGAGTCCCTCCCTAAAGGCAAGAGCTTCAGCTTCAAGTGCGTCCCCACAACGATCATAGTATTTGCATGATGCAATAATAAAGTCTCCATTAGCATCTCTCACCACTGAAGCAACTCCTGCGTCTCCGTCTGTACTGTTGAAAGAACCATCGGCAGAGACCGCAATCCACCCATCTGGTGGTTTAGGCCAGCTAGCAACTCCCACATCTTGTACCTTGTCAGGTCGGTCTTTAGTTGACTTAATTCCGACCACTGCTTTCCCTTTGAGGATGTCCCTGCCATCATTTGCACTAATCTGAAACAGCGAGTTGACATAACTTTGAAGGAACAGTCTAGATGCCTCAATCCCTCCTTCTTCCCGTGGATAGTCTCGTTTCTGTTATGCCAATTTCTCCAGATGATCATAAGCACTCGCACGCGATCCTCGTCTGATAGCGTTACCAGAAGGTCAAAAAGCCATTCAGGACCTGTATACACTATATCTTTCTTCTCTGGCAACGTCCACTCCTCTTGCATGGCCTGCCACAGCGCTGCCGCCCTTGGACATGCAATTACGGCGTGGAAGCTATCTTCCTCCGAACACCCGCAGCGTTGACATGTGCTGTCAACCTCCATGTGTCTCTTCTTCTTTGCTTCTCTAGTAGGTAATCCCCCTACAAGAATTTTCCATGCACAGATCTTTACTTTTTGTGGAACTTTAATTTTCCAGAACATTTTCCAGACCGGCCTCTCCCCCATTGGTCTTGTGCTTGTCGCTATTCCTCCCTGCGGTTTCAATTTCTCCTCAACCCCTAGGTGGTAGGCACTCCGAACTGAAAAGACACCGGTTTCTCCATGCTCCAAGCAAGAAAGTCATCCGATTGTCGAGGAGACAACCGAATCTTCAGTATTTCCTCCACGTCCATTGGCATCATAAACTGGCGCAGTCTGTCCTCATTCCACCCTCCTTGTGGTGACAAAAATTGCGCCACCTTAGTGAACCGAAAGTTTCCACGAGCTGAGAGTGGTGTTCGTTGTCCAAACTCCCGCGGAATCCAAGGATCCCTCCATGCTTTCACCTTCAAACCATTACCAATTCTCCACACGACACCTTTCTTTAGAAACTCCGGACCATATTCAATACCTTTCCATGCCGGGGACGCGTTCATTGGAAACACCGTATCTAACAAGCTCCCTCTTCTGTAGTACTTTGCTTTCAGCAAACGAGCACACAAGCTATGTGGTTTTTCCAGAAGTCTCCAAGCTTGCCTAGCAAGCAAGGCTTGATTGAAGACTCTCATATCTCGGAAACCTAAACCCCCACGGTTCTTTGGGCGTATCATTTTTTCCCATGCAACCCAATGGATTTTATATTTCCCTTCTTCAACTCCCCACCAGTAGCTTCTTATCATCTTTGTCAGCTCATTACATATAGACATGGGCAGTTTGAACACTCCCATGATGAAAGTCGGAATAGCTTGTGCTATAGCTTTAATCAGCGTTTCCCTCGCTGCTACTGACATCATCTTTTCACCCCAATCCACCAGCTTTTTAAACAAACGTTCAGTCAACGTCTGTAACCTTCCACGATGCATCCGACCTTCTGGTACAGGAAGGCCCAAATACTTATCCTCAAATTCCTCAGCATACACCTGCAAAATATCTTTCACTAGATTTTGCATGAGCTCCGGGCAAGCTTCACTGAAATAAATGCTACATTTCGCCGGGTTTATTAGCTGCCTGGTTCCTTGCGCATATCTCAGTAGTAAATCCTTCACCAAATTTGCTTGGTCACCATCCGCCTTGAAGAACAGAAGCGTGTCATCAGCAAATAACAGGTGTGAGATAGCCGGCGCCGTCCGACATATCCTCACCGGTGCCAAGCCCCACGCTTGCACTGCCTCCTGGATCAAACTCGTCAACGAGTCAGCAACAAATAAGAACAGAAATGGTGATAAAGGATCACCTTGCCGTAGCCCTCGTGACGGAGAAAACCAATCCAAGATTTTTCCATTGAATTTCACAGCAAAACATACTGTTGACACGCATTGCATTATCCACTTGACCCATGTAGCTGAAAACCCAATTTTTAACATTGCCTGCTCCAGAAATGTCCAATCGACGCGATCATAAGCCTTTGATAGATCAAGTTTGTATGCACAACTTGCTGTCTCAGGGTCCTTTTCTTGTTGTATATGATGCAACACTTCAAACGCCACAATAGCATTGTCAGAGAGGAGCCTCCCTGGGACAAACGCGCTTTGACATTCCGATATCAAATCATCCAAAATCGGCCGCAGTCGATTAACCATGCACTTGGATGCTATTTTGTACAGAACATTACACCACGATATTGGTCTGAAATCCTTCATACTTTCCGGTTGATTGTTTTTTGGAATTAGAACAATCACCATTTTATTTACTCCTTGTGGCATAATTCCAGTCCTAAAGAAGCATTGTATCGCCTCTATTATTTCATGCTTCAGCGTCCCCCAATTCCGCTGGTAAAAACGGGCTGGTAGTCCATCCGGCCCTGGAGCTTTTAGCGGACCGATTTGAAATAGAGCATCACTAATCTCCTCCTCACTAAAGGGCTTTGTGAGCTTTTCATTCATGTCATCCGTGACCTTCCCAGCCAGCAATTCCAATATCCCATTTGGGTCCAGAGTCGGGTCTCTTGTATACCGTTCTTTAAAGTATGACGAGGCCATCAATTCCATCTCAGTTGGAACGTTGCAGACTGACCCATAATCTCTATTAAGCTGTCTCACCATATTTTTCCTTGCTCTCCAAACTGCTTCTTGGTGGAAATACCTTGTATTTCTATCACCTTCAACCATGCAATTCTCGACCTTTGGAGCCACATCATTTCTTCCCTATACAACAGCTCATCCATTCTCTCCATTTTTTTCACGTATAATCTTCCGATCGGCGTTTGTTTGATTTAAATCAGCTAGCTCCTGCCTCAAGGCCTCTAATTCCCGCCGAACGTGCCCAAATTTCTGCTTGCTCCATTCTCCCAGTTCACCCATTACCTGCTCCAACGAGTATGCAACATCACCTAAGTGGCCAGATTTCTTAGATCTGTCCCACGCATTTGCAATGACCTCTGGCAGTGTCGAGTCTCTCTCCCACATAATTTCATACCGCATTCCACGACGTATCGGAACTGAATCCCTCTGCGCCATTCTAAGTAATAACGGCACATGATCCGATCTTGAGGACACCAAATGCTCCACATCCGCCATTGGAAATTGTTCTCTCCATTCGATGTCTGCACACACTCTATCCAACCGCACCTTCACATTATGATCCCCATGCTGCCGATTATCAAAAGTGAATGGGAAACCTCTGAATCCGAGGTCGGACAACTCACACGCCGCAAGCACATCTCGAAACGCCTCCATTTGGCTTTCCGGCCGGGCTCGGAACGAGCAGTGCTCATGCTGCCACATCGCCTCATTAAAGTCCCCAGCCACCACCCAAGGCAACGTTGAGGTGGTTCTCAAATTACTCAACAATTCCCACATGAGATGGCGATTTTCCACACGCGGCTCACCGTAGACAAAAGTGGCACGCCACTGTACTGAATTTTGTCCCTCTCTGATGGAGACATCAATGTACCTATTACTCTTCCCCAACACTTCCACTATGAGTGATTCATGCCAATATAATGCTAAACCACCGCTCCTTCCATCACTTCCTACTCCTTCGAAACCCTTCAAACCCAGCCTTGTTCGCATCAACTTCATTCTCTCCTCTGTTTGTCTCGTTTCACAAAGAAAAACGAGACCGGGGTTATATTTTTGGCACATACCCTGCACCCTCGAACTTTCTGGTGGTTCCGCCCCCCCCCCCCCCCGGCAGTTCCAACTGTTCCAAATGAAGGAATCCATTAGGCCCGGCAGTGCTCCTTCTCGGAGCCCGCCGATTTTGCCAAGTCCATTGTAGTTGCTTCTGTTGCCTTCTGTCTCTTGCTATCCTGTGATGCATTATTATTTTCTGAATTTTCCTCATCATCCTGGCCCAATCCTCCATCGTGAACCTCCGTTCCATCAGTTAGCCTAAGCAATGGCTTCCTGGTTCCATCACCTTCCTCCCCAACAAAATCAAGCCTACGCTTTAGACTTCCTGAAGCAGTTGGTTTGACAGGGCTCGACCCCGTACTTACCAAGTCATCATCTTCCCCGTCATCAGAGTTAAATACCTCTCCTCGCCCTCTTCCTCTACCTCCCCGGCCACGCCCAGAACGGCCACCATGTCCACCTCTCTGAGGCGGCCGTGACTCTTCCCTTCGAAATTCCAAGGCAATCAAAGTATCGGGATATATAATATCCTTTGCTTCATGCATTCCGTTGCCATGTTCCTTTGTGACATGTCCCATCATTCCGCTTTAACCGCACGATTGTCTTCTTTGAATCCGCTTTAACCGCACGATTGTGCGTCTCTTTCTCCTTCAATCGCATACTTTCAGGTACCTACCTGTTTTCCGGCGAATTGCGGTGAAAAGAGAAGCAAGCAATTGCAATCCTATGGTAAAACCCAGAAGTTGCAGTGACAGTTTCTAGCAATACAATACCAATGAGCTTTCTCTTTCCCCGGGGATGGATTTTTAATTTATCTTGGGAGTGTTCTTCCAGCTTGTCCTAACTTGTCCCGCATGTGCAAACAGATTGAACAACTTGAAAAATGGTTTGGTCAAACATTTAAAAATGTCCCAGGGTGCAAATTCGTACTTAACGATCATATAGGCCAATTCCAGCCTAAGTGTCATGCCAAGTCACTAGGTGGGGCCAATTAGTAGCTCAAGCTTTATTGGATTTGCAGAGAAGATCTTTACCTGCTCAAGCTAAAATAGGGGTTTGTCTGTCGCCCGAAATCCCTTTTTTCAATTCTCTTCGCGCCTCTCCAGCGGTGAATCTTCGCTAGACACCCCCTGTATGGACCACTCCCACTGATCAAGTGCATGAGATGCCGGTGGCGCGTGGTATAGAGTTTCACTGAAACGTCGACGAACAACATGCATGATTTTGTTAAGTGCACTAACCATGACATAAGCTCTCTCAACTCTTCTGCCTTTTGTGCTTGTCCTTCCTCGGATTTGTGAATCAACTCAAACTATTCTCTTCTGCATTTTCTTTGTTCATAGCCGGCTAGAGAAGCATGCAATTTCTGGTATTGGATCGAGAGGTATGTCAAGCTGCTAGTTTCAAAGGGCATTGTTCCACTCAATTCTCCTATGTCGATTCCCCTTGAAGAAGAAGTTATTGAGGAAAAAAATATGAACAAGCCATTGAGCAGAAGATCGTCAAGATGAATTCAGTTAAAAGAAATAAGGAACTAAAGATGCTGAAGAAGATGGTTCTTGTCCATCTGCAAAATAATGTAACACCGCTAAAGATCATTACAGGACTTTTAGGCATTGTGATTGTACTTTTAGTGTGTAAAAAGTAATTTACGGAGTGACGGGTGTGATGCTTGCGGGTCAGCGTGTATAAACCTCCTAACGGAGATGTAGAGTTGGTGCCAACAATTCGAACTTCCGGGAAACAAATTAGGTGTGTTCCTTCTCTCAATCTTTTGTACACTTGTTTCCCTAACCAATCTGAGCCCATACTTTGTATTTCATGTGATTGGTTTAATACTTTGTAGCGATCCTTGTGATTCCTATGTCTTAGCAATCCATGTATGCTTGGATTCTTACAAGCACTTTGTATCGGTTTCATCATGGCATGTGTACTCTATATATTGTGTATCAGCATATGTATTTCTATATATCATGTATTGATGTGTTTCAGTGTGCCAACTGGTGGAGTGCTTAATTTTTCACTTGGTAAACGGTTCGTGGCAATGATCCCCAAGATCATGCTTATTGGCATCAAGATAAGTGGTAAAACAGTTACTCGATGTTGCATGTCTTCATGATCCTAAGATCACTCCTACTGGCATCAAGTGTCATTGTGAAGAGTACGCCAGACAAACTTCAAAGAGACTATTTTCAAGCACGTTTTCAAATAAACTCATGATTGTTTGAAGATAGTTCTCTTCATGTTACATACTCTCACCAGCACGCTTGAAATCACGCCGAGAAATAGATTATATCTCAACGTCTTGTGTCATTATCAATGAGCTCAATGCCATATGTTTCCTCAATCTGTATGTTTCCGCGTTGTATATCTTATACGCTTGTCAAAACATTACTTCCACGCCACTTCCCTGACGGACGCCTCCACGCCACCTCCCTTTGGATCTGTCGCTCGCCACGCCTCTACCCTCTAGGACATTTGCGAAAGAACATTCGATATAATGTATTGTTTCATCTTTGCCACAAAAACAATATTTTTTTATTATCACTCCCATTTATTTTGTCAGGTTATCTTTTGTTATGATCACTCTGCCGTAAACAAATCACATGATAATTCTGATTTTTAGTGGAATCCCCAAAATTTCGTAAGGCCACAGAAGGAAGAGAGGACCACCGACAAGCATTGAACGATAATATGGTGGGCATTGCCTATTTAGGCATGCAACGCAGCCCACATGTGATGTGCATGCCTGCATCTGCACGTCTCAGCACACGGGCGTAGCTACCAGCAGCAGTACTCTCCAGACTGTGTACATTCAAAAAAAAAAAATACTCCAGACTGTGTAGTCTACTGAGTAGTCCTGACTTGTGATGTTTTGGTCATCAATGGTGCAGAGATGCATGTGAAGGAGATACAGGAGCAGAGCAAGATCTTCTGCCTTGGAATTAGGAAAAAGCTCACGACCACCACACGCCACGTTCACAAAAAGCTGATGCCATGCATCGGCACTCCCTTGAAAATCAAATGAAATCCAACGGTAGGCGTGTGGGCTGTCTCGGTGGCAGAGCAACCATGCGAGGTAAAAATCAGGAATGTAAAAAACCTTATTTATTTTTTCTTCGAGAAGTCTAATTAATTCTATGTTTCTCTGCGCTTTTCTCTTAATGAAGTCCATAGTGACTCGCGAGCCATGTTGGGCAATCAAGCCCGAGGACGACGAGGAGACCCTTGCAAAGATGCAAACAATGGTCCCTAATGAATGGCCAGTCGTCTGCGTAGCACAGACCGTACAACAGACATGTGCTAGAAGCCTTCGCAAGAGACGTCGTGCGTAGAACCTGCGGACAACAAGCATAATTTGACACGTCTGCAGGAGACTCTTTGCGTGGCACCTGGCGAGCCAGTCCAAAACCGATCTCGAGGTGGAGGGCATCCCATACCACCATCGATCCCGAGATTTCTTATATTTAAGCTCGAGCCTCAATCAAAGGATATGTCCACTAACTGCCAAGGCATGGATTACGAAGAAGATTAAGGAATCAATCCGCCATTAAGGAATGGATTGCGAAAAAGATTAAGCAACAATTACACGTGGTAAGCCTGTGAGGGGAAGTGCGTGCGTGCACGTGGCTTCACAAGTTTCATCAACGAGTTCGATCGATCTTGGTGTAAGTTTGTAACAAGATATTGGTACATTGAGAAGTGGTAATTAGTGGACTCGCTAGGTAATGATCATGCCGTAGTTGTTACTCTGTAATTAACTACAGGTTTTCTGAGCGAGTTCTCAGGTACATTGCCCAGTTAAAGGACAAATCGTGTGCTGATTTTTTTGTCCTCGATCAGACCAAATTATCGTATACAAATTTTCTAAGAAGGTACACGTATGCGGGGATCGATCTTTTGATAGACTCCGAACTTGTTTGGCCCTTCGGATGTTGGTGGGCTGATAACTGAAGAGGTGTACGTACCACTAAGTTAAATATCGTGCAGCCCGAGCAGGATTTCCCGTTCCTAACGGACTCTATACAGTCCCCTCTTTGGATTAAGTGTTCTCCCAAAGAAATTACGGTTTTACAGATTCTTAGCTAGCTGAAATGTTAGTGATCAGCCAAATCCTACACGGTATCAGATTTATATCGTGATTCGTGTGGCTATGAGTTGCAAATTAGATTGCAAGTAAGATTTATTCACTTGCAAGTGAGGTGTCAAACGAGATAAATATTCGAAACTGTCAGATTTGCTTCGTAATTCGTACTAAAAATGAGTTGCAACATGGCATGTATAAGAGATTTGATGACATCACATGATTGATAACTAACTTAATTCTCATTGGGATGACATCTTTGGAATCAGGCCCCCACATTTTCTAGGAAACGTAAAGGTGTTTCTTAGGTAGTGCAAAATTGAGATAATTGAAACCGTATCTCCCGAGCCGCACGCGAGGCGAATCGAAAGGCGATCACATTTGTGCCACCGCGAGGCCTCCCCACTCGGCTCCTCTTCCGTCGGCTTCGGTCACGGTGTTGGCAGTCCCCGCTCCGGCGAGGGGTAAGTGGTGGGGGTTGTTGGGCATGACGACAAATTCAGGTGGTTAGGGCTAGGGGTTTCTCGCTAGGCTGCCGGAGACACTTGTTCGTCTGGCGGTGTCGGTGAAATTCTGCGGGTATTCGAATAAGGGAGGTAGGACTGAGGCCCTAATAGTTTTCTTCCGCCCAACTCACCGATCTGCATGTTGTCGCTCGTACTTGAACTGGGTGTCGACGAATTCTGGATGTCTCTGCATGCGGTCTTTATGGATTTGCGTATGGTGCTCGTGGAATTCTGGATTGGAAGGATCCAGAATTCGTCTGTATGCAAAAATCTAGTGATGGTGCTTTGCAACAGATATTTCAAAGCTACTGACTTCGTCTGTATGCAAAAAGCTAGTGACTTACATACAAATGTGCGGTTAGTACACGTCCTAACCGCACATTTGTATGTGAGTTTAGTGATGGTGCTTTGCAACAGCGGCTTCGGTGGAAGCGGCAACACTCGGGAATTCCAGTGTTGGTGGTGCTTTTTGTTTGTCGAGTCTCGATATTCAAAGTAAAAACCCTATGTCTGACCTTTATATTGGTTATACCTGGTTGTGTCGATATTCTTGTTGAAGTATTGTCTAGAGAGTTCGGATGTTCTACCGGGTGAAAACCTACAATCTTTGATTAGGCTACGACTCCATTATGTACTGTTCCTTTTTTGAGGCGACGACATGGTAGCTAGCCATCCGAATTGTAGCTAATGTTCTCAGGTCAATCTTGAAATATCAAAGCTACTGGTTCCAATCATGTCGGAAGGGACTGGACTGAACTCACGGGTAGCACGTAGCAATCATGGCATCACACTTGAGCGCGGCAGTGCACTGCGGCATGATGATAATGATAATGTTAGTGAAGGCGCCCTATGTAATCTACACAACACAGTGATCATCAGGCGGCTCCAATATCTATTTGGATCTCATCCAGTCCAGTAACCTACATGTTCTAGTAATTGCAGGGGCAGACATAAAACTGGAGTGGCGAGGACCCCATATTCAGGGACCCATGATGAAATGAAATGTTATACAAGTGACCAGCCATCCCTCCAGCTCTTGGGGGTGTCTCTGTCTGTGCCAAGTGTGGTCGCTGGAATGTGAGGCGGCCGGATCTTCAGCTTGTCCCACACCTTGATGCTTTTGCCTGCTAGGTTCTTTCTAGTTCTACCCCACTCCATTATTCGGAAGCCAATCCAGGATGCATGCAAATGATGCAAATAAATCCTAGTTTGTGGAGACCAAATATAGTACTCTAGCATGTTCATATCTTCCCACGAAGGTAAGTGAGGTTATTTCCCAGACAAAACATAGACCCCATTAGATCGACTCACGCACGCTCATAACCACACATAAAATTATGCAACAGATGTCCAGATCCAAATCAGAGCCAAGACAAAGCTGGGAGGCAACACAATGGCTGGAGAGATTGTAATTTGCTTACAAGGAACATTGCCCAGCTGTGCTGTTTGGAGATCACAGGTAGCACATCGCTTTCATCCATGGCGATGAACGTGCACCAGGCTGAACCAGCAAAACGCAACTACTTGGCAGCATTCAGTGTTTATGCTAGCTACCATTTTGCCAAGATTCAGTTATTTACATATCCATATGAACATGCCATCAGATGCCGATGTGTCACCAACCCACGTTGGAACCATCCGTCCAGGTGTACCATCAGACGCAGTTGCTATCACTGACCCACAAGCACCATATCAGTTAGTCCATTTTTCAGCTCAAGATCAGAGCAGGACTCACCAAATATACGAGAAAATGACTCCCAGATCATGCCCGTGTATACCGGGAGGCACAAATAAAGCATCATTTAACCTAGCATTCATACTGTACCACAGTTCTTAAAAACCTATACAGGTCACAACTTAAACTGGTAACAGTAGCAGAGAAGGCACAAAAGGGAAGATAGGAACACCGGAAGTGGCAGAGGAAACACCTTCCCACACCAGCATCTTTGCCTAATTCACCCCCACTGCCTGCCACTGGATCCCACTATCAAGATTGCAATTGGAGCTACCTAAGATAACAATGGAAGAGTAAACCCGTGGAACACCTAACGGTTGCACTTGTGACTGTTAATTTCTCAAGGTATGTTCACAAGTTACTCTCCATTGATAAAGTTTTTACTCTCATAATACTTCTTCTCGCTGGCTTCCTTCTTTTCATTCCGCTTCTGCAAAAGGCAACACCAGACAAAAAATGAGTAAAATCACACCAGATCAATGGACCAGCATAAATGAGAACCACCTCAGCCCCACATCAAAAACATGTCACTGGGCGTAAGACATAGCACGAAATATTGGTCCCAGGACAGACAAATATTTAATGTACATAACTACAAAACTATTCACAGGAGAAGGCTTCACCAGAGCACTAATTCACTATCATAACACAAGTATGAAACAAATCATGTGAAGACATTATTGATAAGACGACAAAAGCAAAATCAGATATATGCAGCCGAGAATACATAGAGCAGTAAAGCATACAGAGGACCAAACTCAACCAAGCAATCCTATCCAACACTACGGTAGTTACCTGATAGGCTTCATGGTTAGAAACTATCCTCCTTATAATAGTACTGGTAGTGATGTCCAAAGGGCTCTCCAGTCTACGGTAAATACCCATATCCATTGGGACAGCATACGGATGTGACTGGTCCTGATAAGTGGAAGTGGCCATAGTAAATGATGAATGTTTATGTTCAACATTTGAATAGTAAGGAAAGTACAACTCAATTACCTTTGCAAAATCCATGTTCTCAGCAATTGTTCCCTGAACGACTAATGAAATATTGAATGTTGTAATCTGCACACAAAATGAAGTTAAGAGAACTCTTGAAATCAACCCTATGCATAAAACCTGATATAATCATAACTAAAACTGCACCCCATGATTTTTAAATGATATGGTTCAAATCTACAGTCATGACATATATCTTGGCCTAGTTTAGCTAACCTCAGCTGACAGCTAAAACTAAATTTTCGAATCAAGACAAGAAAAATACATGTTTACTAACTTTAACCGTGCCGTGACATAATTTTTGCAAGGAAAATGTTATGCTATGAAAGAAATCTCATTTCATCTGCATATATTCATGTATAAGCCCAAGTTGGCCATTATAACTCTTCAAATTTCATACATGCTATAAATTTAAGATTTTTATTGACATAGCGTAAGTGCCATACTCTATGCAATGTGTGTACAAACGTATGTATTTATTGCTACAAATAGTGGAGTCGGTGGCGGTAAATACTATAAGAGTGGTTGTGTTTATTCACCCCTCCACCTCCCTATTCTACGTTTTTACCTCACTAGAGGAGGTACACGAATTTTAATTTTGGAAGTACTTCAACGTAAATCGTGAGATGTATCACAATGAAGCACAACCAGATGGAACAGCAAAGCCAATGACATTGTGCAGGCCAAGTGCAGCGGGTGAGGCAGAGCCCAGTGGACGTGAGTCCGTGGAGCAGGCCGACTGGCCGAGCCTGAAAAGACGGCTCAACATGCTACGATACACATTTCTTATCCTTCGCGAAGTGCAGACACTGAATGAGTAGTCTTAAGTGCAACCTTCAAGGAAAATAGGACCAACAGTTGCATCAAGCATTTCATGCTAAAAATTAGATAATTTCAGGGTTAGCCTAGAGTAGACAACTAACCATGTCTTTTGAAATGTCCCATGGAGCACCAATGATTACTTCATCAACATAACGGCAAGCTAGGACACTCAAACTTCGCTCATGGAGATTCATGATCGGGCGATGTGGTCCTCGTGTAGAACTACAAAGGTAATAAGCAGTTAAGCAGCAAGAGCAAATATGAACTGTGAAGTTACAATGAAGGAATTGAGTAGAAATGCTATGCTTCAACAGAAACGCACATTGTAAACTTAGACAACTGAATAAACTGTATAAATACTCTTTACCTTCTTTGTTAACTGAAACTGCAGTAAATAATATTCTACTTAGCTCCCCAAAACATCTTATATTGTGGAACAGAGGGAGTAACTTGTAAATAATTTGAAGAGGAAAATAGAAAGCAACCATCTTATATTACCTTATGGTCTGATCCGTGTGAATACCCACGAGCAGGAAATCTCCAAGGCCCCGAGCAAGTCGCAATATCTACGTGGAAGACACTATGAATACAACAGAAAGTCTGAATTGAAATGTTTTGGAAAGGAAGTTCAGTTTGTTTGATTGCTTCCTTCCAATAAGAAATAGAGAAGTGCAGCAACATGTTCCATACGGGAAGTGCGTCTGAATGCTAAGATAAGAATGTTTTTTTCTTGTAATTACCTCAACATGTCCAGCATGGAACAGATCAAATGCACCATCGATGTAAACTATCCGAGAATCTTGTCCTGGACCCTACATTGGGAAAGCTCACAGTCAACACAGAACAAAATGCACCATAAGTTTTGAAGAGAAAATGAGTTAAATTAAGTTGGAAAGCATCAATTATCACGAGTTTTACCGAAATGAAACATATCCAGCTACATTATAAGCTCGTGTAATGTTAGCTGACTTGCAAGCATATGGTTTTTTCTGATACTTGAAGGATATTGATTTTGTTGACCGTTTATTGGGGCCACTACCTTGCTGACCCACTTAACCAACAATCAGATAGCAACTGACTAATCAACAGGGCAAAAGCAAACAGTAGAATTTTTAAGATAAATTATCTCTATTATGCATAGTAACTACACGAACATACAAAAATCCATGTTTCAAGAAATATAAACATATGTCAGTGGAATTTTGCACCTGCAAGTTCAGAAAGAAATATACATACAGTTTGAACTACGAGAGAATCTCAAGGTAGATGGTCTCACTCTCTCACAGTGTTGCACGAAAGAAGTGCCTTTTTCAGAGAGACTAACAGGCATGTAACCACCTAGAACATGTTTCAAATATAAAGACTAGGTGCCAACTGCGAAAGCCATTCTGTGGAGTCTCATGAAATATATTTATCGATGTCATAGATGATATCGAACGCATGAGAAACCGTGAAGTCATACCCTGCCATTTGAGAACTGAACTATTCGCCGAGATGTCGGAAGGAAATGAGATATTCTAGTTTCACTTCCAGATCCACTATCATCAATCTTCGGACCATGCCCAGAACTGAACTGCCTCTGTAGTGAAGAGTGGTTGCGCCTATCAGAAACTGATCTCTCTCTAACACAAAGAAGCATTCTTCCTGCAATGAAGCAAGATGGTCTCACAGTGAGAACCAAGTTTTTTTTTCACTGCCATAAGCAGTTTCTTTACTGTAAATGACTACGAGTTGGTCCCAAAATTTCAACATAATTTGTGCTCCATACCATCCTGGCCAATAAATGGACATAATAATCATATAACAGCAACTTTACGATGGATCTGATGCCTGGAACAAGAAAAGAGCGACTCTTGGGGACAATTTATTTATTGAGATTCTGGTACGACACTATTTCAAGTGCTTAATGAAAGTGGACTACCAAGAGAAATCAGGAAAGAAAATCTAGTGAATGGCAGGTTCATCAAAAGTACATTTCTGGTTGACCCAGAATCAATTGCATAGAAGATCACTATAAGATTTGGTTCTCAAAGATATCCGCGACTTAGAACTAGAGCCCACTAATTCCTTGACATACAAATTTGAAATTCCAACATTATTACGGTAAAGCAAACTTTAACAGTGAAGAACAGAAAGAGAAAACAAAAGTGAAATCCATACCAACAATGTCTGTTGTTGAGACTCCCTCGGTTCTTTTAATCTGCTTGTATCTGCCAGCATTTTTGGCGAGGGCATACGCGTCGGTACCATCTGGGAGCAGACAAGGATCATCACCATGGATGATGTAATCTATATTATACTCAGTGAATAGCTTTTTCATGAAGTCCTCTGTTATGGCATATGGTGCATCTGGAATGACATCATCCACCCATTTCACGGCACCGACCATAACCATTCTGTATTACACAGAAAAGGAAAACATTAGAAATAAGAAATTGTGGGTTGCTATTGTGCATACTACCTACAGATGTTAGTTAGGATTCTACCAGGTACGATTTGGACATTCAGCGCATTATTACATCCCGCTAGCTTACCCACTGACCAAAATCCATTTAATTCCACAAATTGCACAACTCGAATCACTCGTGAGTCGTGAACATGCAGGAATTGTTTCCCCTGCAAATTCTATGCCTAACATAGTTAAAGCTCGAACATCGTAGGATATACCCATTCTGAGTAAAAGTAGAATGAAATGTTGGAAGAATTTTCTGTCAGTGAGTTAGGAACACCACATGCGGCAGATGAAAAGGTGATTAAAGGGATCGGGGCTGGATGACCGACCTCTCGCGGAGCGGCGTGACCGGCGGGCCCTTGTTGGCGGTGATCTCATCGTCGCTGACGACGCCGACGACGAGCTGGTCCCCGAGCGCGCTCGCCTGGCGCAGCGCGTTGCAGTGGCCGTAGTGCATCATGTCGAAGCAGCCGTCCATGTAGACGCGCACGGGGCGGCGCCGGCGCCGTAACCGCCGGCGCAGCGCGTCGACGGGCGGCAGCCCCGGGATGGCCACGGGCCCGGCGACGTGGAGCGCCACCACGGAGGCGCCCAGAACGATCCCGCCGATCACGCAGGCCGCCACCAGCCTGGCCTTGCTGCTGTCCGCCTCCATGGAGGCGGCGAGGAGGGCGCGCGCGAGAGGAGCACGGAGAGGGTGAGGGTGCGTGCGGCTGTTCGTGCGTGCGCTGGGGCGAACCTATTGGGATCTAGGGTTAGGGATGGATCGAGGGGCAATCGCCATGGGAGAGCGGCGGTGCTGGTGGTGGCGGTGGCGGCGGCGGCGGTGCCGACGAGTGAGGATTCCGGTGTACCTTTGCGGCGTGCGCGCACCGGAACTCTCTGTACTGCTCCTTAGCCGGGTCGTGATACGGTGGGACCGTTATGTCAGTGACACAAGCATGTCACCGTCAGTGTGCCGTAGCGTTCAGGAGCGGCCGTGGTCGGTGCACGTGTCAGTCGGATGGGTACTTGTTGCGTTGCTCCTGGAAGCTGGACACCTGTGCTTGTGTCTGACAGAGGCAAGATATTTCTTCTTTTTCCCTAGGTTGAGATCGACATGGGTGTACGTGGCCAAGCTCTGGTAGCACAGGTGTGCAAAGCCGATTCAGCCTTCTGCATACGACTTTTGTTGAGGATAACTTTGTTGGTCAAGGTCACTAGTCGACCACCTTTCTCCAGACATAGAAAGAGAAAGTTCTTTTTTAACAAAGCTTGATATATTAACACTAATACATGGCTCTCAGCAGTAGAGCAAGAAACATACGTGCCTATCTGCACAATACAATAAGGAGTCGATCTATCGTGAAGATGATACTGAAAATTATAAATTGAACCATACGACGTTCGACCATCCGTCGACAACTTGAATCTGAACTTACAGCATCTGTAATCTTCAAGGGTCTCGATAGATGTGCGATCCAGTTTATGCCTCGTGGGTGGCGAAAGAGAAAGTCTGAAATTACTCCAAATTGTAACCCCGGCTAGATTTGAGCGTTTTCATCCCATATGTCGTCCCTGTAAAGCTCAGGTTGGCCTTGCTGCTGCATTTTGCATGTCCACCCTTCAAAACCCTATAAATGAGCGTGATTCTCGGTTGTACTGCTCCTCTCTTCCAAACCCTTTCTGCCTCCCCTCCCGATCCAGATACCAGCCTCCCTCCTCCCTGTCGCCGTCGGCGAAGGTTGCCGAGGTGAAGGGGAGGGGTCCGATGATGTATAGGTTGTTCTCCTTCAGATCTTTAGGTAGGTTTCTTTCCAATAAATTAGATATGGTGTCTTGGTGCTCTCTGGTTCTCCTCTTCGTCCTGACCAAGGTGGTCGGGGCAACGGTGCTTGGAGGTGGCTTGGACCTATGGTGCCTTGTCGGCATTCGGCGCTTCCCGGCTAAGGATGTTGTCCTCCAGACCTCTCTACGGTGGCTCCTTACGGCTAATCTGCCCAGTCCTAGGCGGGCTTTGCGACGCGCTAGTAGGTGCGTACAGTGATCACGAGAAGGCTGGTGCTTGATTGGGTGAGAATCAAGGCGGAATCAGATGGGTGTATGGTGCTGGTCAAAGTGATGCGTTCGGGTGTGCCGAGGTGGCGAGCGAGAAGTGTGTTCCTTGGCCTTCATTGTACACACGGTTGCAATCGAAAAGTTCAAGTCCAACACCCTTATTTCTTTGATAATTTGTAGTTCTATATGGGTCCAGATAGTGATGTATTCATAAACTTAAACTAATTGTTGCAGGTCGGAGTGTCTCATTTACTTACATTACCTATGAATGCCCACAACTAACAGTAAATTATTCACCTGGACTGAATGACAATGGACATACCTAGCTTCATAATCTTTTTTGTGAGGTAGTTTTGGTTCATTCTTAGTACATCCTGATAAAAGTATGCACCACTATCAATTTTGATGCTTTAAGATGTTATATATTATAAATGATGTTGTTATCAACCTTTGTAGATGCCTATCACCTGCCGCTTTTTTCAATCCTGGAGTATGATTGGATTGCTTATAGCACCACAGTTCGGGTCTTCAGGTTATAGCAGGCTGGTTTTTTTTTCAATCCTGGAGTATGATTGGATTGCTTATAGAAGCATCACGACAAAGGCTGCTAACATGTTTCCGCACCTAAACAGCAGGTGATAGGCATCTACAAGGTACAAGATTCAATAAGTAGAAACTTCAACAGAGAACGAACTTATCCTATTGTTCAGCACTTACGGTTGCTATATTTGTACACTTATCTTTTGACAAGCTAAATATATGTTGGCTTTGCAAAGTCCTCCCAAGTCTAGTGTGAATACCATCAAGCCACTTATGTAAACTGTACTCTTCTTTTGATGTTGTAAACCATACTTTACCGTGTAATACCATACATTAGAGGCAATGTCAAACCTCTTTTTTTTTTTTTGGAAATCATGTTGGGATAACCTAGCTTCAATTATATGAGCCGTGCGGTGGTGATGGCCATGATTCCTCCAATGCCGCTCGAGCCAAGCTGACGTCGCCCTCATATATTTTTCACCTCAAAATAAGTTTGTTCCCTAAGACATTATATAGTTTACTTTTCGGCAAATTAGCATATACTGTACATATGTATTTTGAGTGCTTGATGGTAGTTTCTATTTCGTTTTCTTCCATTATTTGCATTTGCATATGGGTTCGGACAATGGTGTATTTATAAACTTAAACTAATTGTTGCAGCTCATGTTATCTACGGAATGTCTCATTTACTTACATTAACTATGAATGACCACAACTAATAGTGAAATATTCATAAATGCTTTGTTCACCTGGACTGAATGACAATGGATATACCTAGCTACATAATCATTTTTGTGGGGTAATTTAGATTTATTCTTAGTGCATCCTGATATAAGTTATGCACCGCTATCAATTTAGAAACTTCTACGAGAACAAGTAGAACTACATGGGTTTCCAGAGACTCTGGATCAACTGTCTCGTGAGTGATTATTCGTCGGTTCCTTCAATTGTGCTACCTGGTTCCATTCATGCTACAGACAGTTTGTATATTCTATTTTTGTTATTTTTTGCTTTAAATTCTAGATGGTATGCTTATATGGCGTTTTATGTTTTTAGTTGCTGACAAGAGACCGCTCTACCTCTACACCCATGATGTCGATAGTAGACAAGAGTCATGTGAGTCAGCCTCCCTCTGAAAGAGCTACAGCTCGCCACTCTACCTGAAGCAGCATGGCCTCTTGCCTTTACCTCCCTTAAACCACACCAGAGCAACCAAAACTAAACTTATCAGTTCCCCATGCTATGATAAATCCATCCAACTACCATCACACGCCATCCAGAAGAACAACAAGTTACTAGAATAGCGCTTCCTTGCTCAACGATGAACCAAAAGCAACAAAAAAACACCTACAAGCCAAAGCCACATATCACACTATATCAAAACAAAATGTAAGTTTGCCGCCTATCCAACTATAAATAAGTATAGAAGAGAAACTAAGTATATATGAGAAATCATCTATAATGTTTTGTGTGCTTGCTTCTGACTCAACATACATCTCAAGGACAATTGACAAATTTGTCTATGTTTACATTGGCTCATATATGAATGTTGTAACATTGCTTCATTATTCTGTTTGCGGAATGAATTCCAAAGAAGCATAGCATACTTGATTTCCGAAAAGAAGGTTGCAACAATAATCTCTCTTCGTTGTTTCCAAGTCCGCATTCCATTTTCCATCGAAAGATTACCAGAAGTGGGAATATGCATAATTCTTTGCTTATTCCATGTCTCTATATTTTCAGGAAAAACAAAGTTATGTATTCCTTACTTAATACAGGTTTTTTGCTTCTCCTTTTTGCAAGTAGAACTGTTATCTTTGCGCTACCTACCAGTTCTTAGTTGCTCGTCACTGCAGTTTAACAAATAATGATACTCTCTTTCGTGATTTGATTTTGCTTATAGACCAGGATTTTATTTTATTCACATCTCTTATTTACGTGATAGGCACTAGCCTTACTACCTTGAAGGAGAAACATATATATGAGTGGTACCATGTTCTGAATGTTTTTAAAAAGTGTCATATTTTGCTGATATGATTAAACATAATAATTTGTTGCTCTCTTGTTTGTCCATTCCATGGGAGGGATTTCAAAACAAAGCCTGGACCAGAGAGCAGAAAAGATTCATCCATCGACTACTATTTGAAGGTGAGCTATTTTTCTATGCCTATTACACAATATTTAAATGCAATGTAGGTGGCAGACACGCCCCACCTATATCACATAGTGCCGAAACGCTATGTACGCGGCGAGGCGAAACTCGCATATCCATCAAGTATGGTTTATTCCTAATTAACACATAGAACACTACAAACCTAGTATCAGAAAATGACACTACTAGATAAGCATTTGATGATGTGTAAAGTAAATAAGATGAGTCACTGCCAATTATCAATCTATTTTGTGAATCAGATGATATGTTCAAGGATAAAGCAACTTTGATAATCAATCCAAAAAAACTACATTTCGTATGTAGTGCCACCAAACGCAACGTACAAGATGATCGGTTAGATAAGTATCCAAGCACTTTATGGAAAGCAAATGCAAAGATAAAAAGAAACCATGCCATGAGAGCTATAAATAGGTCCATCGCGAAGATCCTCCTCCATCATCAATCCTTCACACACCTAGAGCAAACACAAATCCACCATGAAGACCTTCCTCATCCTTGCCCTCCTTTCCGTGGCGGCGACCATGGTCACCGCCAATGTGCAGTTTGACCCTAGCGGCCAATACCAACTACAACAACCATCTGGGCAACCGCAACAATTTCCGCATGAACAACAACAATTTACCGAGCAACAACAACCATTTCTGTACCAACAACAACCATTTCTACAACAACAACAACCATTTCTACAACAACAACCTATGCAGTTCGATCCTAACGGCCACTACCAGTCGCAACAGCCACTTTCGCAACCACAACAACCTTTTCTGCAGCAACAACAACCTGTGCAGTTTGATCCTAGCGGCCAATACCAGTCACAACAATCATTTCCGCAACTACAACAACCTTTTCTGCAGCAACAACAACCTGTGCAGTTTGACCCTAGCACCATATATCAGTCGCAACAGCCATTTGCACAAATACAACAACCATTTGTGCAACCGCAACCATTTCCACTAGAGCAACAGTTTCCCGAGCAACAGCAACCTTTTCTACAGCAACAACAACCATTTTTTCAACCATTTCTGCAACAACAGTTGAACCAGTGTCGACAGTTCCTCCTGCAGCAGTGCAACCCGGTGGGTATGGTGTCGTTCCTCCGGTCGAAGCTCTTGCAACAAAGTAGCTGCCAGGTGTTACGCCAACAATGTTGACGACAGCTGGCGCAGATTCCCGAGCAGCTTCGTTTCCCCGCCATCCGCAATGTCGTGCATGCCACCATCATGCAACAACAACAACAATTCTTCCAACCTCAGCAGCAGCAGATTGGTCAGGGCTTATTTCAGCCTCAGCTACAACAGATCGGCCAGAGCGTCATCCAATCTCAACAACTAGCTCAGCTTGAGGTGATGGGGACGTCTGCACTGCAAACCCTATCTAGGATGTGCAGTGTGCAGGTCCCGCTCCATCGCCCTGTTATTGTTTAGTCGATAGATGGAACATTGATGTTTAGTCGATGGACCGACCGATCGATGTAACAATGACAAATAAAGTGTTATGCAATAACATGTGTGACCCTTGGTCAGTACTAGTCCAAACTTTGGAATAAAGGACAATTGCATGTTCCTGTCTGCATAATATTGCTTGTCATTGTTCCATTCACATGCATATTTAGATGTTCATTTCCGCCACAATCTTATGCCTGAAAATCTATCATGACAACAGAATGGATGCTAAATTTGGATTGGGCTGAAGTGCCACTGAAGTAAGGAGTAAGCAGACAAATATTATTGGTAGGCTATAGTTAGGCAAACCTTCATCCCAGACGCTCAACTATAAATAGCTACAGAATTACAATGTTAGTTGGATCAAGGCTACTTTAGTCACTAGAGTACATTCGGAACTACTAAAGCTTTAAAATGCTGAGATAGATCATTACGTTAAAATGCTAGGAAAGATAGAGTCTGGCCGGTGATGTTAACTTTGACAGAACAAATTAAGGAAGGTAAAGTTGAGGATCATATGTATGCATACCAGCCGAAGAATTTCACGGTGTTGAGCTCTGAAGCGAGCTTGGTGAGCTCCTGAATGATGTCTTCCACCACGACGCCTTCCTTGATCTTGGCCAGGCACAGGTGCAGTGAGAGGCAGACGCGAGGGCAGAATGCTAATGCTTTCACAGTTACACGTTGATTGAATACTTTTTGCATTTGTATTTATGTTCCTACACAAGGATGCCATATAACTTGGACCAAAATGCTGCCAATATATCTTTTATTTCTATTTATGACACTCATCAGCAATAACATTTCCACTGGTTGCAGACAAAAGCCCATCTAACGATTGTGAAGAAAAATTGGGATGTAAGAGCTCTGCCAATAAATTAAGAAGTGCAATATAAGGAACCATGCAAGAACTAACAGGAATGGATGTTCCACTTAACAGGCTGAATTTCACAACATGGACGCTCATGATGTCAGTGAGATTTATAGAGGTCTCAATGTCAGCATCCTATCTGAAACACAGTTTTTAAAGCGCCATCTCTGCTTGAAGTTTGGTCAGTTCAGCGTAATCACTGGCCACCGGTTGAGAAGACTTTGCCGCAGACACAGATGGCGCCATGGGTATCCCCTGCGGCGGTTCCGGCAGCTCATTTTCCAGGTCTTCCTCCTCGAGATCTTCCAACTCCGCCTCTAACTCATCCTGTTTCGAAGAAAAAAAGATCAATGTGTCATGTATCTTCAAAATTGAGGGCATGCATTGGCAATGCTCCGGATGTTTGTTAACTGATGCAAACGCAAGAGAGCCAACACACCTCGTCAAATTCAGCTGAAGCACCAAATGGTGTCGCAAGTGCTTCCTGTATCTCTTTCATGTTTTCTGTATGTTCATTTACCTCTTCAATTGCATTTTCAATGTCATCAATACTCCTGCACACAAATTGCATGGTCGGTTCATGCGAGGACATGAAATTGGCAACTGATGGCCTGCATGCCTACATCTAAATCAGGTAGCTTATTCGTGGATGAATTGAATAGACACTGCTACTGGATGCGACACTGCATATATCTCGTCATTATGATAAAAACCTTCAATGATTGAGATCTAGACGTCTAGTTAAGCTTGAAAGGTGTGCAAAGTCAAAAAAGGGAAAAATTTAGCAAGCCTGAACTAGCTTGGACAGAGAGCCAGAGATGATAAGTTGATAACGTGGATCACTTCTCATTTTCTAATAGAAACGGCAAAGTGGAGTCCTCAGGCACACGGGAATCCCACACATTCATGTGCCACTGAGATGGAAAGAGGTGGGGAGGTGGAATCTTACAGGGACTGTTGAATAGCTTTGACAGCAGATGATCCAGAGCGCAGAGCATCAACCGTGTCAGTAGTTGCTTTAGCATTTTCAAGCATTATAATCTACACAAAAATTTCGTGTTAGTTTCCTGCACCCTTTAGGATCCAGAAATGTGTGTCCATGATTGAAGATATGTCTACATCTTTTCGTCACCTGATCATGAACTCGCAACTGAAAATTTGATAGCTGTTCAATTTGTGTTTCATACAACTTCTTTTTCTTTAAACACTGAATTGCAGCTGCAACAACGAAGTGATTTGTCATGTAAATTACAAAACCATCACAGCTTAAAGAAATATATTTTCCAGCACTAAATAGCCATTAGTTACGGAATGGTTTCTAGACATGCAAGTTCACAAACTAGCAGTGCTTAAGTTTTGTTTTAGGTCCATGGATTCTGTGCGATACCTTGGGACCTGAGAAACAAATGAAGTTTATTTTCTCAACAGAACGCTATTTTTCTAATGGAAACAGAACGCTTGCTTACCATTCTTGTTTTTTGCCTTTGTATAATCCTTAGCCTTCTCTACTTCTGCAGATGACTTTTTCTGAAGAAAACGTTCTTTCTTCTCAGCATTTCCAGGGTCTACACGTACCACATAACCACAAGTTACTAAAATAAGGCACTCGGAATGGTTTATATATATGATAGTAAAATCAACATTTGGAGCTGTATTCATAAGTCGATCAACTCAAGATTATCTTTTTTGCTAGCTAGTATGTAGTCCTCAACATATAAGAGGCTATCGACTTATCACATATAAACAGCTATTGCCAACATTATAATATGCTGTTGTGATAAATATTACCACTGCGACAATGTATGCAACAACAGCAAAGAGGAGACACGATATATTATTTAGCATCATTAATAAAACTCAGGCTGCAGCTGGGAATGCATACATATCAACCTTCTTCGAAGTTTTCCTTGGCCTTTGCATAAGTTTCTCATTCCTATAATGACAGCGTTTTTGTGTGCACGAATTCATATTCTATTAACTGTGTAGTAGATTCAGGGGGTCACGCTGAGATTACTTTGATAGAAAATACGAGAAACAGGGCACACCAATGTCAACATAAATTACTATTGTTTATTATTATCTCCTCCAAATAGATAAGCAATAATTGTATAGGACGACAGAGTTGACCATATCTTGAATTCAACAAACTAAATTCTTCTACACACATGGCAACTAAAGGTCAAAATGTGCAACCGACTGGCAGGTTCAGCCATGTAAGAAAACAATTATTGTACTGTTTTCTTCCATGCTTGTGTTCTGAATATCTATCTGATACAGAAGTACCAACATCCACATTACAGTATTCTAGTAGTCGCAGAAGATGGATAGGACTACTTCATCAGATTTGACTTGGGTGATACACACGACAGTATTGAGGTTTTTCGTTCTTTATATATTCGTTATTTACTAGAAACATTTTTTCTTGGCAGAAAGTAATATGAAGTGTTTTAAGCTTCCCTACGCAGAATCCAACCCTAGCTTGCCAACAGTACTGATGAAATTAGAGCAAGAAAGTAAAGATCAAGAATACGAAAGACAAACCAAATAAACAGGACAGGAGAATAGATAAAGACCTCATGTAGGCGATCCAAAGTGGGGAGGGAAGAAGAGGCAGCCTCCTTCTTCTTCTTGCTCTTCGTCTTCGAGATCAATTTCTTGAACATCTTCTCGTCACACCCTTTGCGGTGGATTCACACACTAGGATGAAGACAACCTGTGTATGAAGGGATATATGGATGATGAATGCGAATGGTGTTTCCAGTAGGAGCGCGGATCAAGAAGGGAAGTATGGGGAAAAGAAGCTCCTTGAGAATAGTAGGAAGAGAAAGGCAGACACGGCCATTAGCATGTGACAGAGGATTCCCAGCTTACGAAAAAGAAAGAATGCCACTTTCAGTGAGACCACTATCTTACAGAACAAATGCCACATCCCCATGTTTGACAGTTTGCCCACTTGTGACCACTTTGTGCTAAGTAGGTTCCTTTAGTTTTCGAAACTCTATTACATATCACTATATCAGGATAAGTCAACAGTAAGTATGACACAAACATCACTTTGAGCGTATCTATATTCTGTAGCAGGTATGTGGGATCAGTTTGCGTTGCATGCATCCTAGAGTATATGCGGCATCTTGGTGCGCTCAGCATTTGTATGGTTAGTTGACACTAGGCACATAGCTCATGACAGCATCCAGCGCCTCTCCGAACTGAACCATATCACTCCAGGATTCTTACTTAAGACAAGGTAATGAGGTGAACTGAACCATCTCCTTTTCTTTGCTCGGTGCAGTGGTTGAGCTGCCGGTCTCTACCTGCCCGACCTGTGACGATGAAAGCTGGTTGACTATATCATCTCTACTGGCTCTACAACAATGGATGAAGTGCACCTTGCTAAATTATCCTACTATAAAAGGGGTATTCTCAATTTCTTATTCATTCCAATATTCCATGACCTCTCAGGAAAAAGAACTCACAAACTGAAACCATTTGACCCCCTCTTTTCTTTCCCCTTCAAACGCGGGATAGTTAAAATAATCCCCACTTGCCTAAACAACGAAGTCTGGAAACCCGCGACGTCCCGTCGACGAATCGTGCTCCTGCAAGCTGCAACCAAGGAGGAGTAAGATGGAATGGAAGTTAGGGGATTAACTAAAATCGGTACTCGCATCTGCGCACATACCAGAATCTAGAACCGAGATGACGTCGTTGACGATCCGAGCTTCCGCGTCAGCGCGTCCAGCTCCGAAGGGCGGCGCATTTCTCGCCGGAGTGGAGCCGGGGAAGCAGCAACGGCTTCTGTTGTCGGCGGCGCAGTACTGTGTGTCTGTGGCTGTGGGTGGAGACAACTCGGGTGCTGGAGAGAAGGCCTGTGTGTGTGGCGTTTGGTGAGGCCTTCATTACCCGTTATTCCATTCGCATGGCCCATAGAGTATAATGGGCCGAATTCACACTTCCCAGTCGCCGTCCATTCAGCAATAATGCAAGAGGCCCAATCAATCCTCCACTCGCACCCCACGTCTCCACCAGAGGTCTCGCTCTCGCTTTTTTTCCCGCCGGCTCGCTGCGACCACGCCGGCGATCCATCGCCTGCGCCGCCCGCCCGCCACCTCCTCCTCCGCCTGCCCTGCCGCCACCGCACCTTCGTCCCCGCTTCGAGCGCCCCACGCCGCCGCCTGACCTCCTTCATCGTGGAGACCCCCGCGTCACCGGCCCCTTCGATCGCAGAGCACCGGATCTCCGCCTCTTCCTAGCAGCTCCTCCGCGTCGAGACACCCCCTGGAGCTCTTCACCGCCGGGCTCTACTTCCCCTCTGCAGATCCGTCGTCTACTCCCTCCCGAACTCACCCCATCTCCAAACCAGGTAGCAGAAGGAGTCCCCACCCCCGCTATCAATTGAATTCCTATGAACTAGCATGTGTAAACGCCTTTATTTGCGTATAGATGGTATGCTCGGGTGGATCTGTAAGTTTGTGTGTGTATTTGCGATGAAATTTGCCATGGATTGAACTTGTGCACGTCAATGTAAACCACTTGCTGGGTATTTCCCGTAGATTGATACTTATTTGCCGTGGATTGAACTTGTGTGTATTTACATACTATTTCCGTCTCAATTGTAAAACTAAATCTCCTCATTCACAAATCACTATTGAGGGAACATTCTGGTTTATCTAAGGCCGGAGTTCACGCCCCGTATCAGCGTGATCAACTTATTAAACATGTTCCTTGTTACACAATACATGTTGTTTTTGTTGATTGATTGTTAGTAGTATGTTTATATCCCAATATACATAATATTGATGAAAAACCGCCATTTAATTGATGCAAACTATATTGGCGAAAGTGCAAAACAGTTACTTCTCAGATTAGATTATATTCTTTATAGATGGTGTTCCTTTATTTATATTCAGCTGTTAGTGGTCATTTCACATTTCGTGGTTCTATATTTGAAGTTTTTCAAACTCTTCTTCTTATAGTGTATTACTTTGGTCAGTTCTGTCCTTGTATTTTACTCTACGTGTTTCTAATCCTCTGATACTGCAGCATGGCGGCCAGGCGCAACATTCCTTACTCTGTTCTTCCTACGGAGGACAGGGATGAAGATAATGTTGATCGTCGCTTCACATACACTCCAAAATCCTTGAGGAGGATCCCGTGGAAGTCAATTGCCCTAGCATTGTTCCTCCTCTTCCTGGGGAGCTCACTTCTGTTTCTATCATATTTTATATCCTCGGGTCACATGGAGGGTGATAGCTCTCAGGTGTATGGCCTATTGTTCCTTGGGATCCTTGCCTTTCTTCCTGGTATGTTAATGTATACCTCTTAAGTTACTGTGTTCAGATTGATATGAATCTGTTTCAGCTTCCAGTAAACAATGTCCACTTGCATACACGCTCTGTAAAATCAGTGGACACTTTTATCACTGTAGTTAATTAAGCATAGCATAGTTTCGCTCTTCTTATTACATATTCTTACTGTAAAAATAGTGTAATCTGCATCACTAGAGTAAATTATGATATGTACCTGTAACCTGGTAGTGGACTTCTATTTCAGACGAAACAAGTCTCAGTTATTGTAATGAAACAAAGAGTTTCTTACCTTTCAGCATCTATAAACTATTATGCTGAAAATAAATATATTTTCGCTCGTACCTCAGCAAGTACGACAGCGAATCAGTGGAAAGTCATGTGCTTTGTGATTTGTGGGAAAACATCTACAGAATTGTTCCAATTTCCAAATTCTTATATGTACATATTACATTATTTTTGCAGGATTTTATGAGACTCGCGTTGCTTACTATTCGTGGAGAGGAGCACCAGGGTACACCTTTGCGTCCATTCCAGATTATTAGGCTTCAACTTAACTCGTCGACTGGGCAGTAAAGAATCTAAAGATATTGAACAGAGTGGAGAAAGTGTGAAACTTCATCAAGACTCAGATGAGCACGTACTGTTAGTACTATAAAAGTGTTGATACTGTGTCACATAGCTGATTCGTCAGGCAAGCAAGGCAACAATAATATTTGAATGTACCGCAGAGTCTCTTGTGCTTGCTTGCTTATGTAGATTGCTGTTATAGAGCATGTCAGATATCAGTTTCATAGTCCTAGTATGTTAAATATATTCTTATGGCTTTGTTTTTTCCTTGCTGAAGATACGTATATGTTATTTCATACTTCATGTCATTTGCATCATCATTTTTGTGCATGTTCGGTGCTGATACTTGGACTGCTGTTCTGGTAGTCTGGTACATCAGAATTCAGAATTCCTTTGTAAGATCTAATGAAACTACCTATCTTATAATTCTGTTTGACGTTCTTATCATGTACTCGTATTAGTTCCCAAATGATGCTCGAAGGTGTATCTGGCAACAGTAGTACGCCTTGTAATCGTGGACGGCGGGATTTACTAAAAAAAAAATGGCTGGTCCTTTTTTTCTTGCGCTGGAAATGGCTGGTCCTTTCAGCCCAGCACAAGCACCAACATTCTATCACCCAAAGCAGTTGGCCAACACGGCAACGCGCAGAGAGCCGATGTGGCTGCTGCGCTGCAAATCCCGAATCGATCCGGACATACAGTTTAGGTGGCTTTTTATTGAAGCCATCATAACATTTTCCCTGAATTATTTTTAATAGTCCATTGGAAGCTTCAAATGCGAGCTTGTGCGGAAGGTTTAGAGTTAGATGTTCATCGACGCTGGTTGACGAGATCATCGGGGACTCAGATTGCTCCTAGCTCATTGAAGCTACCAGATCTGCAATGAGGTACAGATTCCCCTTCTTCATCAGGATTATGAACTTGGCTACTTAAAGTAGAGAGTGTACTTCCGTAAAATTGGAACGCAGTCAGCTTAGGGTTAGCCACGATGTAGCAAACCTTTCTATGATAGAACGCCGTACTACCACTTGGTTAGGTTCTTGACCTGACGAAGCTCTTCTGGTGCTAGAACTTGATCGCATAATGAACCGCTGTATATTTTACCCAATTGTTTTTCTTTTTGTTAAATGGGTTAGTTTCATCCATTTTGTTTCATCCTAGGTCACATATATGACGTCGTTTAAGCCCATTTACATTCAGTTATTGATCCAACAGTTCAGAAAAGAATCTTTTGCCCGGAAAATCAGCAACATGACGAGCTAATTAAACGGACATTGGGGCACCGTTCACTTGTTCATTTACATCCCTAATCCGAACATATCTGACGGTCTACATCTGCTGGATTAAAAAAAAAACTAAACCATGATATAGCTTTAGGATAATACTATAAAAATGCTAGACCCAAGACATATCTAGGATCATCAATTGCCTAATCCAACATATAATTGATGAACGTACAATATATATATTTAACTACACAGAGATCTTAACAAGGAGGCAGAGACAGACATGTCATGTACAAACCTATCGACAAGGCGCACGCAGTGTCACATGCATTGATCGATGCATGCATGCATGCATCTAGTGCTAGGCATACAAGAAAGATGGATATTCATCGCAAGAAGAAGTATACAAGGAGAAGGGTGCAGAGGAGAGGTGATATGAAGGTCGCGTGGAACAGCAACAGACAAGGGGAAGGAACACTGCACTGGAGCCTGACTGGTCTGAATGCATACACCCAGCCTGCCCATGATGTAGTTTTCGTTATCACATGGATGCATGTGTTAAATATTCAAGTTAGAACCCTACAAAATTTACAAACGGATAGATGGATGGAGGGACGTGCGTGGGAGTGGATCGAGGCGGCAGGATGGCAATAATACGGTAATGATGCCGGCAATCATCTCATCCCCCGACAAATACACACAGGGCATGGTCTAGTACAGTGAGGGTTGATGTGATGCTCGATCTGCCCGGTGACGAAACATATGCAGTACCGAGACTCGCAACTTGTATGTATCTGTGTTTGTGTCTATATATATGTCATAGCTTCAACAGCAGCAGTACTGATCACCACCAATGGCCGGTCGATGCACGGCAGTGTAGTACAGTACATGAACCATGCCCGGAAAGAAAGACAACCATTACGATCCAAACAATGGAAAATGTACACATAGTAGTTGCAAGATCGAGGGAGCATGTATGCATGCAACAAGAGACCCGGCCGGTCGGGTCTGTCTGCCTGCTCGATCCAAGTAATTAAAAGCTCGAAGGAAAAAGTCCAATTTAAACCTTAAACACGTGGAGCTTAGCCAAATCGAACCCTGAACTCCGAATCCCGGTCATTGGCACACCGAACTTATCAATCCTGGTTTAAATCAAACCCTAGAGTTGTTTTTCACGACAAAAAAATAATCTCTATTTTGCTACTCTGACTGACGGGCTAGGCCCACCTGTCATATTTTTCTTCCACCTCTAGTCACAATCAATCTCTCTCCTAATCGATTACAGGCTACTGAAATTTGACATGCTTGCGTCCGGTGGCCAGACAATTAATCCCATAGTGAGGTTTGTAGAACGGAGAGCATCAGGGCAACACAAAATAAAAAAAGAGCTTCGATTAGCAGTCCTCGGCAAGGTGCTAGCCTGGTAGCATGGGGCCTGCTCGCGATGTGACTATGGTGCGTGCTGCTAGCCTGCTTCTCGCCATGCAGGGACTCTGACGCTCAGCGCACGCTCTGTACACCTGGGCTGCTCCGCTCCTCGCCAGCTGCTGAGCTCGACCGCGTCCGAATTGACTGCCAGAGACGCGTCCGGCTCGCGCTCCAGCCGCTTCTCTCATCCGCCGACGAGGCGCGCCTGCCGGAGCTCATCCCACGGCGAAATATCCCTAACTCCAATCTGAGTCGTCACCTTTCCCCGCCATGCCCTGCAGCTTGCTCCGCATTGACCTGACGTCCCACGGTGGTGTTGTGCCTGTTTCCGCGTGCACTAACTATTGTCGTGCGCTGCAATCACCAGACGCTTGCTGATCTAGGTGGGCTGCTCGATCCAGATCGATTTGGGAGTGAATAAGAGGAACAGATTGGGGAAGAGGATGAATATGACACATGGGCCCTACTGTCAGTGACGGTAGCGAGTAATCCCAGTCTGAATCGTCACTTTCCGGGTGCGCCAAACAGTTACAGGGTTCAATTTAGACCGGGATTTATAGTTCAGGGTGCCAACTATCGGGATTTAGAGTTCAGGGTTTGATTTAGCTAAGCCCTATAAATTCAAGGTTCAAATTGGACTTTTTCCGAACATGAACATGAACATGAATGCACATATGGCTAGCTGATCGATCACGGGACATGAATGAGGTGCCGCCGAACTAGCGACTATTGTATGTACTGCTACTAGTTTTTTTTATCTTTAGCAGAGTATGATTTTAGGTATAGTGTCTACCCGTGTCCCAAGCTTCATCTTCTAGCTCTCGTCTGGCCGCAATAAGCGGCATTCTGTCGGATCCCAGGGTGCAACGGAGATCGACATTTGTGTCACCTTGTACCTGGCTCCATATATCGTGTACGTTGCCACTGTCATCTCAACTTAGCAAATACTAGCAATTAGCCATTGTCCTCGATCGAGATATACTAGAAAACCAATGCACAGTTTTACACAGTACTAAGACTAGTAAGAATGTCTTTGCTATCGCGCTTCTAGCTAGCCGCCGCTGCCTTGATCGATCTAACAAGTATAGTTGGAATGAAAACATGCACGTCCGCATGACATGGTCGATCTGGACACTTCCACGACACGTGAACGGCTAGCACGACACGCATTTTCTCGCCCTTCGCCACGCAATGTCTTGCTAGCTGCAGACTGCGAGATGGCATGAAACGGAGAGGAGAGTCAGATCGATTCAGATCGACGTGCAGCGGAAGGTGAAGGTCCATGCCCATGCCATGCCATGCCATGCCCGACGGCGCGGCTCGCTTGTCGTTGTATCTGTCACCTGAATTAACCAGCTGAAGAATGCAATGAGTGAGCAGTGCTATAGTAACAGAAGCTAGCCTGCCTGAACATTCAGAAATCTCGTTTGGTATCTTGCTACCGTCGTGTGGCTTGCGCGTGTATCTCTGCACCTTGATGTTGCTGCTGATCTGATCATGCGCGCGAACTGTGATTGGGTCCATCTCGTTTGCCCACCTAGATAGAGAGCTAGCCACTTTTATCTTCTTCTCCTTGTATCTGTACCCTGCCTGGAGGTACTGTACCCCATGTTCCGTTACGGTTCCAGTTTACTCGTCACCGTCCGTTTCTTATCTGGCTGCTTAATTTGTCACAACAAACTGAAGTTCACCCACCTGTTTTACGTGAATCGGTAAAGTTTCAGTCAACGACCTAGCTACGACACTAAAGCTGCATAAAACATTATCCAAATCTGTACGTGGGTGAACACAATAACTGAAACTTCACGACAATTTGCAACGAAGATTTTTCATATGATACTTGTTCGACACTAAAACTCAAGCCGGGTGTATTTTGATTGTTGCTTGTTGCCTTGTTGGGACATCTCACGGTGCAGAGAAGGATCGGATGCACATCGGACATGAAAGACAGTACGCACATCAATTTTGGACAAATTATTTCTCTGAAATTTAAAATGAGTGGAAACAATTATGTACATAGAATACGAGCATAAATCAATGCATGTAAATTCGGTGAAAACATAAATTAGTTTATGGTTAATGCTTACTCTAGCTTATAAACTATTTTTCAGGGACGGGCCTCTATCACTATGCTTGATCCGTTTCGCTCGGCCCAAGCCTCCCGTCGACGGGCCTCTCTTGCTCTGGCTGAAGTTAGCCTCTATCAGTAGCCTTTATATGAATTTGGATCACAATAAAACAATAGGTTGCAAGTGATCATATTATGTCACCAAATTTTAAGTGTATGTATGTGTACCCGTCTTCTGACGCCTGATTTTTTTCCCAAATTTTGGACCATATATACAACCATGGCTTGCATCAAACTTATTTTGTCCAAAACGGAGGCAGAGGATTTGCCTCGTATTATTAATTAAGAATAAGTTTACGACAAGCCTCTCGAAAGGTCTCAAAACAACATCAACAACCACTACTCTCACGACATCAGAGATCTCAAATGCTTTGTCGTGTCGCGGCCCAAAGCCGAACCTTATACGTACTTAATCCTACAAAAAAACATAGGGCATGGATTTGTGAAAAACCTATTCTCTCGCTCCAAATTTCCCACGAAGTCAACAAGAGAATGAATGCAAGAGACTTAAGTTCATTTAGACCCATGTTTGAAAAATTCATTCCAAAAGTGGAGATTGTGTGCAATGGTAGGTTTGCAAAATCAGCAAGCGATTTCTAAATATAAAATATCACATACAAAAGTGCAGCACCATTTGGAGTTGTGGCTAGTGTACAATCAGATTGAGAAAATATCGATAGCCATATACCCTTCAAGAATATATCCGTCTTAGCATCAACAATTTTTGTGATTCTCAGTCGCATGAGAATTGCATCTTTCTTAGTCGATGCAGAGAGCTATCGATTAACTGTTCCTGCAAAAATTACAAATTTATAGACAATGTGAACAAATACAACATATTTTCAGTATGTGAACACATTATTACAATAAAATGAACATTTTATGTATATTCAAATTGACAGGCTTACAAAATTGGGCGATAAATAAGATACTATCAGTCGATGGGGGCAATACTAGATTTTTTTAATGATGGAGACATTATTACGAGAGGTAAAGATTTTCTAGGTCTATAGGAACAAATTTGTAAAATGGATTAAGCAATAAGAGTTTCTTAGTCGAATGAGACTAAGCCGTAGACACGCAAATAGAGTAAAATGATTACTATTCTTGTGGCGTGCCCACCGCAGAACTAGAGCTCCTTCCTGGCGAGTAGATTTACATGCATGCACTTTGCTCTAGAACAAACGGTGTCACCAAATGTTATCTTGAACCAAAAAATTGAAGATGCATAAATCTTAAATTAAATTATGTACCAGATTGATGACCCATTTTCACCATTGACTTTGCTGCAATGAGATAACAAAACTAGCCCATATGTTCATATGTTTCAACGATTTTTTTCATCGGTAAATTTCAATTTTTAGACAAGTTATACCCACTTAGTTACCAGGTTATAGTAACATAGTTCGGCCCAGTTCGTTTGCTGGCTTATTCCATAAGCTGCCCATCCCCTAGCTTATTCCATAAGTCGAGCAGCTTATTACTTGCGGCTTCTAAATTAGTTATGAGAAAACTAGTTTAGAAGTCCCGAGCAATAAGTTGGGCGGCTTATGAGAGAAGATGGGGAGGGGGCAGCTTATTTTTTAAGCCAACAAAAGAACTAGGCCGCAGGTTATTGAAAATAATTTCCCACACATGTAAAACTTGTATTATGGTATTTCGATCGTCGAAATCTCGTACTTCATATTAAACAGAAATACCCTATCTCTAAACATTCTTCATGTTGCATTGTTAAATAAGATAAAAAGTATTACATGGTAATCCTACACCATTAGGGTGGTACACATTCTCTACACATGAAATTTTCAATACATGATAAAATAAAATTGTCGACACATGATAAAATAGGATCCTGTTTCGAGCCCTCACTGTGACGAATTCAGATAAATGAGAGCCTTCTCTACGACTCTCTTGAATGTTATCGGCGGCCCCCGTAGACTAAACATGTCCTTTTAGGCCGTCTTTGGGCCTTCCAATGCGGGGAATAAAAAAGTAGGATTTGTATGCCATTTCATTTAAACTATACATGATTTCAAAACACAACATGTGTAACAGAAATTGTTTTGTTACACCATTATGTATCAACTCTTCTTGGGGAAATCGGTAGTGGCTCCCGAGCTCACTAGAGCTCTTTTTTGAAAAAAAATTGAAAACCATACTTTTAGGTCTAAAAAAGTCTGAAACTTGGTACACAAAGACATATACACATTATGTGTGGACGCAAGAAATTTCGTAAAAAAAAGCCTTTGTATTTTGTGCTACACAAAAAAGAGAAATTTCTGACAAATACAACCCAATATTTTCCCTAAATTGTGTCCACAATTTTGTTATTTTTTTGTAGCTCGAAATACGAAGTTTTTTGCACCAAAAATTTCCATATACGTAGAGAACACACGTATGTATCCAAAGATTTTTTATTTTTATTTTTTCTGAAACTCTGTTTATAAATTTCAAAAAAAAATTGCACAAGGGCTCACTGGTGCCCGGGTGCACCAAATCTGTATTCCTCTTCTTGTCCCAATTATTCATTTTCCAATCGATTTCGGACCTGAGTTATTACTCTGCAATTCTGCATGCATGCAACATGTTACTCCCTCAAATTATAAGGCCTATAAGTTTTGATTAAGTCAAAAAATTATAACTTCCACTAAGTGTATACAGAAAAATATCAACATCTAGACATGTATAATACTGGACAATGTCAGTAGATTCATCATGCAATATGCACGTGACAATACTGGACAACTTTTACACAACACAGTTTTTTTAGGCTTTAGCAGTACTCCTCTAAATTTGCCTTTTTGACAGCGTAGATCGATTCCTTTGTTGTCTTGACAGAAGCACGTACGCAAGTTCTTATTGGATTCCTTGGGGATGCAGCTTTTTCCAGTTAAACACACACCAAAAAGGCTAGCACTGATCTCGCCACCAAAGTCCATGCACGAACATGATGATGACGCTATTAGTTTCAACGGCTCGAAGCTAACACCAATATTTCAATCCTTGAAATGAATAAAGTTACTCCTCTCTAGCGGCCAGAGATCAGAAAGTTAAAGGGTTTCCAATCTGGAGCGATGGTCTACGTCCAGCTACGAGTACTGTCAGCCTCATGGCGTTGACCTATTTGCCTCGCAACGCTTCATACTTTAGTCTCTTATACTAGTATTTTGTTAGCACAAGCCCTAATTATCTATACCATACTTCAGGAGTGGATTTTTTGGCTCCCGACCTCCGATGCTACTGAAACTTTAAAAACTTCGAAAAAATTCAAAAAATTATAAAAATAATTCACGTGGATTCATATGCATGTTATCTACATATCTGCATACTTTTATTCAATAATATATTGTATTGTATGCTACATAAAAATCATGACTCCGTAGAGGTGAAAAAGAACTCATTTTACCTGCTATATTTTCTTTTTTGTACAGATCACACATAAAAATATATTTCGCTGCAAATTTGGTCGTATATAGTACACATGTGTATGCACTTGTATATGTATTCAGAATTGGGAACGCAAAAATATTTTTCCAATTTAAAATAAAAGGGAGCACTGGAGGTCGAGAGCTAGAAGTGTTTTCTCTTTTTTTTGTGAAATCACGAACCACTATATTAGGTCTAGAAGTGTTTTCGATAGTTCACGTGTAATATTTTTTTTTTAAACAAGGCGAAAGTACTTGACATGTACTTCCTCCGTTCCAAATTAGATGACTTTACTTTCTACACATGTGGTTACATGTATAGATACAGGTGCATGTGCACAAATGAAAGTCATCTAATTTAGAACGGAGGGAGTAATTATATTCCTAGCAGTATGTACTTGCACGCACTGACTGGGAAATTACTATTCATTCTCTTATGTAGATCGACCATACGAATGTTCGTGCACAAGTGGATGGCCGATGATTTTTTTTACAAATATAGCCCCTGCCCAGTGTAATTGTCAAAAGTAGCCCCTCTGAATTTTTTTGTCAAAAATAGCCCTGACGGAATGACACGTGGAACTCCCGCCGTCTGAAAAGGCGGAAAGCCACTTTACGCCAACTGAGTTGGCGGAAAGACACTTGCCATGGAGTTTCTCCCAACTCAGATGGCACCACGTGGCGACGGGGACGACTTCCCGCCAAACGTACTGGCGGAAGGTGACTTCCCGCCGTTTGAGATGGCAGAAGGTCCACATGTCGCCTTTTCACTTTCCGACAGGGCTACTTTTGACAATTTTTTGCAGAGGGGCTACTTTTGACAATTAAATTGGGCAGAGAACCATATTTGTGAAAAAATCGATGGCCGAGCCACTGCCTAGAGTAATCTCTACTGGCTGCTGGCGCCCAGCTGCGTCTCGCTGGGTTTGCCAGGGAATCATGGACAAGATTACAAGAGGAATTGGGCAGAAGCTAGCGACCGAGAGGAAATTAAACGGACCTGATGACGCACAGATCAGCTGAAGCACAATGACCCAGCTCTAAATGCTCTCTCTCATCATGAGAGCCCCATGCAGTCAGTCGCTGGAAGTAATGCAGGATTGCAGATAGCTCGTGCGTGCGTGCTGCGTAAATGGCGCCAAGTGCCAACAGGGCCCTGGGCGAGCAGCAGCAGCTCACACGAATCAAGAGGAAGGCCTCAGAATATTTTTACATATGTGTTAAGTTGGTCATTGGGGGAGTAACTTAGCGAGTAACATTACACGTCTTTATCTAAAAAAAGTAACATCACACATTTCAACACAATTTTTCACGGGTCTACTTTCTTTCGTTTAGTTGGGCCTGACATGTATGACTTTTTTCTTTTTGGCCTTGCCCGTGTCATGTTTGCTTCTCCTATATCAATATAAAAGGCAAATATTTTGCTCGTTTCAAAAAAACTTATGTGATATATAGTTAATGAATAGAGAGATGTTTGTGGTAACTTAACTAGTTACTGTAACATCACACTTATCAAGACAAAATGAGTCTATAGCCTAATAAATAAAACCTTATATGACACCACACATATGTTATTCCTCACTGTGGAGGTAGTAACATAGGGTAGTAACATGAGGGTAGTAACATCAGCATGTTACTACTCTATGTTACTCCCCACTGTGAGCAGCCTTATTAACATGCCCGTCAGTGATGTGTAGTACATTAGTACTGACGGGCGGTATTGCTGACCGGGTGTACTAATGGTCCGCAAAGCTATCGTAGAAGATCTACCACGTTACCGGAGTTAGGTTTTAATGTTACTTAGAGCATCTCCACCGGCGCGTTCAATAGCGCTCCCAATAGATGTATTGGGCGCGTCGGCATCAAAACGTTCTCTAGCGGTGCGCCTAATAGCCGAAAAGTTGCCGGCACGCCCCAATAGAGCGTCTGACAACCTTACTACGCGTCCTGATTCTATGGAGGCAAGCGGGCGCGCAGGCAACTGCGGCAACGCAGCCACGTCGGATCCTGACGGGCGGGCACCACAGACCAGTGACACGGACCATTTCAGTTCTTCCCCAACGTCCCTTGCGGCATCAACTCCTCCCCTGCCTACTGAATCGCCGGCGCCGCCACCTCCTCCCCTTGTCGACGCCGCCTCCAGGCACTGCGTACTATCTTCCCCATCGTACTGTCCGTAGTCTCTTCTCGTTCGGGCCGCAGTTCTAGTCCGGTGCTACAACGCCGCCTCCTTGGACCACCCTGCCCGCAAGATGTTCGTCGCATTGCTAAGAATAGCGTCGGTTATAGATTTCTAGTAGTGAAATCTGAAGTACCTGACGTGAAGGTCGGTACAATTCTGGAGTCTAAAGATGCTACATTTTTTGAGGATATTTTTCCTATGAGAGATATGCCAAACACTTCTAGACAGGAATCTGATGAGACTCCTGAACCTGCCATTCCTATGGAATATTATGAACAAACACATGATGAAAATCCTGAGAAGGATGACGAGGAAACCCTTGGTAGGGGCAAGAGACAGAGGACTGCAAAGTCTTTTGGTGATGATTTTCTTGTGTACCTTGTGGATGACACTCCCACTTCTATTTCAAATGCTTATACGTCTCCGGATGCTGAATACTGGAAAGAAGCAGTCCGTAGCGAGATGGATTCCATCATGGCTAACGGGACATGGGAAATTACTGAACGTCCCTATGGTTGTAAACCATTGGGATGTAAGTGGGTGTTCAAAAAGAAGCTTAGGCCCGATGGTACGATTGAAAAATACAAGGCTAGGCTTGTACCCAAGGGTTATTCCCAAAAAGAAGAGGAAGATTTCTTCGATACTTATTCACCAGTGGCCAGACTGACCACCATACGAGTATTACTCTCTTTGGCGGCCTCGCATGGTCTTCTCGTCCACCAAATGGATGTTAAGACGGCTTTCCTGAACGGAGAGCTAGACGAGGAAATCTACATGCAACAGCCAGATGGCTTTGTATTAGATGGTCAGGAAGGAAAAGTGTGTAAGTTACTGAAATCTTTATATGGCCTGAAACAAGCACCTAAGCAATGGTATGAGAAGTTCAATACAACTTTAACCTCTGCTGGTTTTGTTGTTAATGAAGCTGACAAATGCGTATACTATCGCCATGGTGGGGGCGAAGGAGTTATACTGCTTGTATGTTGATGACATACTGATATTTGGGACCAACCTCAAAGTGATTGAGGAGGTTAAGTCATTTTTATCTCTGAACTTTGAGATGAAAGACCTTGGTGTGGCTGATGTTGTTTTGAATATCAAGCTTCTGAGAGATAATGAAGGTGGGATTACACTGTTGCAATCCCACTATGTTGAGGATTTTGAGTCACTTTGGATATTCGGACTGCAAAATTTCTCCAACACCATATGATCCTAGTGTGCAGATTCGAAAGTTCACAGGCACAACTAAGAATCAGCTGAGATACTCTCAAGTAATTGGTTCACTCATGTACCTAGCGAGCGCTACAAGGCCTGACATCATGTTCGCTGTGTGCAAACTGAGCCGGTTTGTTTCCAATCCGGGTGATGTACATTGGCGTGTTGTTGAAAAAATTATGCGCTATCTGAAAGGTACAGAGAACTATGGACTTCACTATACCGGAAGCCCATCAGTGCTTGAAGGTTATTGTGATGCGAATTGGATCTCTGATGCTGATGAGATGAAAGCCACAACGGGTTATGTGTTTACCCTTGGAGGTGGTGCTGTTTCCTGGAAGTCTTGCAAGCAAACGATCCTGACGAGATCGACAATGGAAGCAGAATTAACAGCATTGGACACATCTGGTGTCGAAGCAGGATGGCTTCGAGATCTGTTGATGGACTTGCCTGTGGTTGAAAAGCCAGTACCGGCTATCCTTATGAACTGTGACAATCAGACAGTGATTACCAAGGTCAAAAGTTCAAAGGACAACATGCAGTCCAACAAACATATAAGAATGAGATTAAAAGCTCTCAGACATTTGAGAAACTCCGAGTGATAGCGCTGGATTATATCCAGTCAGCTAAGAATCTGGCAGATCCCTTTACTAAAGGGCTATCACGTGTTGTGATAGAAAATGCATCGAGGGAGATATGGATGAAACCCACATGAGTTGCCATGGTAGTAACCCAACCTATGTGATCGGAGATACCGTGAAGTAGGACCTGGGAAAACAAGCTAGTGGTCAACTGAGGAGCGTAACTTTAGTAACCCACTCCGTTGGAGATGCACTATTCTCGTTAACTGTATGGCAGGTTGACATTTGTCTTAATGTGTTCCAAGGCTTTGTATAAGCAACATGCTATCCTACAGAGCGATCTTTGGAGGAATACACCTATATGAGCCTGACTGCTGGCCACAGTCTATGAGATTGGGTTGATCTCTAGAAAGTTCATGAATAGGTCAGGAGTGTGACTAATATGCTCCACCCGAGGGGTCAGCCTTCGGCAGCCTAGTACTGGTAAGACGTTTGGCGAAACTACTTTACGCCAAATTGACAATTCAAGGCATAGTCCATTGTCAGTTGTGAAGGAGTGTAGCTATTCGTTCTAGGTGGAGCTCAACCTTAACAGGTCTCCACTGAAAATACTGGTATATCAAAACAGTGTTTGGAACAGAGAACAACATCATGGGTCTTTGGGATCTGGTGGGGGTTGCTGAAATATTGTTGAAATATTAGCATATAACAATTCCAGAAAAATCTCTAAAGGCCCATGCTGTTATGCGGTCAACTGAAACATTTGCCTTAATGAAAAATGAATATGAGTTGAAACGTCTGTATTAAGTGCTATTAAGTACGGGAGTTTTCAGAATTCATTGCGAGCTGAAACGTCCGTCTTAAGTACTATTAAGTACGGGAGTTTTCAGAATTCATTGCGCTTAATGGAGAATGAATTTGAGCTGAAACATTTTGTCTTAAGTGCTCTTAAGTACGGCCGTTACCAGTCTCTTAATTCTCCCCTTAATTGAGTGTGTTTTCCGTTGGTCTTCCGCCTGCGTGTGTACATAAGAGGTCGCTACTCTCTCGGAAATACACAACAGACACCAGAAAGATAGCATCTGCTTGCGCCGCCACCATAGTTCCACCTACTGTTGCTGTCATCGCTAATCCCATCCCGTCCACCGCGTACACGGCTGACGGGAGAGCAGGCCTCCGAAACTCCGCCTCTCTAGATCCTGTAGGGGAGAGGGGCGATTAGGTTTTTGGGGAGCGTCTCCTACGCGACTGCTCGCTCCCATTCGTCTGTTTCATCTGCATCAACTAAGTCCGCGTCGTCTTCTTCATCACCATGGCCACCGACGCCGACAAGGAGAAGGCTGCTGCTGACAAGAGGATCGCCGACGAAGCCACCGCCTCTGCTGCTGCTGCGACCAACTGGCCCCTACTGGAGGGTATAACATGTTTATCCCTCTTCTGATTATTTCCATGTCTGTAGTACTAGTCATATGCGTAGATGTTTCTACTATATGTCTAGTACATGGTTTTATCATCAAGTTTCAGTATGTCATTAGCACTGTTCACGTCATGTTCATGATTTATTCTTGGATTAATTTAATAGAAAATTGCCTAAATTCTCAACAGTTATTGTGTGAAGAGTTGATAAAGGAGGTAACATGGGTATGGTTGATGCGAAATGTATCCTAAATATCCCATTGGTGATTGGCATGATGGAAAATTTGCATCCCAAACCGTCAATTTTTTTTTTGCATCCCAATAGATCTCGACATTATCCACACCAAAGAATTTGATTTCAAAACATAAAAATGCAGATTTCAATTTTTTTCAACGAGTTCCATGTAACTCGGCTCCATTTGGGGTTTACCATATTCCCATTAGTCCTGGATATAAAGGAGCAAAATTTCTACGGGCAAGATCATAGCGACAAAAGAGAAAGATAAAAGCAAAAGAAAACCACGTAGCCCAAGGGCAGAGTCCTACTATACGTAGGACGAGGACGAGTCATCAGACATCCATAAATTACCCCTTGAATCCTCGTTGTTCCCCTAACCGGTTGTGCTTACGCTCTATAGCTGGCCATCGGCCGGCACGGCACGGCACGGCACGCTCCGCCGCCGGCACGCCGCCGGCACGGCACGGATGCGGCACGGCTCCAATCGTGCCGTGCCGTGCCGGCACGCGTGCTGCGCTTCGCGCAGGGCACGGGCACGAGGGCACGCGACGGGCACGGCGGCCCGGCACGGCACGGTCGGCCCACGAGATCCGCCGCCACAATCTCCTCGCCGGCGCAGCAGCGGCGGCGGCAGGCCACCTCCGAGCGCGGGCGGGATGGGGAGGCGGTCGTCGCCCACTGGCGGGATGGGAGTCAGCCGGCGGAGGCGGCCGGCGGCGCGGTTGTTGCCTTGGTGGTGCTCGCGGTTGGTGGTGCAGATGAGAAGAAGATGAGAGGATAGGGTACCTGCGTTGGAGAGAGAAGATGTGGAGCGTGCCGCGCCGTGCCTGCAGCGTGCTTCCCCTGGCACGGGTGTGGAGCGTGTCGTGCCGGGCCAGCCCGCGTGCCCAGCTCCGAGCTGGGGCACGAGCACGGGTGGGCCTCGTGCCGGCACGGCACGTTGGCTCGGGCCGGGCCGTGCTTGGGCCGTGCCAGATGAAGCGTGCCTCGGGCCGGCCCGTTTGGCACGGCCCGTTTGGCCAGCTATATTACGCTCCTGTTCCCCTCTCGTCGGCCTCTTCCACTTTACTCATATCTCCTCTGCCACCACGCCCACAGCTGAGCTGAGCTCTCCCTCGCCTCCTCGACAGCCAGCGCGCGGCGCCAAAACACATAAAAATCGAGAGCAGTACAATCCACAACCTCTCCCGCCCCGCTCCGGTCGCTCGCCATGCGCGCGGCGGCCGCTTCCCCTTGGCGTTTCTAGATGGGCTCCTCCTCCCTCCTCCTCTTCCCCTCGTCCTCCTCCTCCGCCTCCCCCGCTCCTCTTATTCCCATGCCACCGCCTCCTCCTCCTCCCACTGCCACCTGCTCCCCTACCCTTCCGATCCTCCTCTACCTCAACCACCTAGACCACCAAGAAACCGTCGCCGCCGCTATGGTCCGAAAGCCCCGCGCCCGACATGGACCTGCCCCCGCCGCGCCGCCACGTCACGGGCGACCTGTCGGACGTCACCGCCGGACCGCCCGTGCTGTCGTCCGCCACCGCGCAGCTGCCCGCGCTTCCCGCCCAGCTGCTCCCGACATTCCAGGTCCAGCAGCAGCAACAGGTGGTGGATCATATGGACGCCGCCGCCGCTCCGGTGGGGGCAACACCACGGCGTTCGTGGACGGCATCATCCGGGACATCATCGCGAGCAGCGGCGCCGGGGTGTCCGTCGCGCAGCTCATCCACAACGTCCGCGAGATCATCCACCCCTGCAACCCCGGCCTCGCCTCCCTCCTCGAGCTGCGCCTCCGGACCCTCCTCGCATCCGACCCCGCCCCGCAGCCTGCTCTCCTCCCTGATGCCGCGCCCAATGCTCCAATGCCAATGGCCGCGCTCCCTCCGCCGCCACCGGACAAGCGGCGACCCGAGGAGGGCCGCCGCAGTCCCCAAGCCTCCGTCCGCCGAGGAGACCGCCGCGGCCGCAGCGGCGGCGGCGGCTGCTGCCTCCGCAGCGGCCAAGGAGCGGAAAGAGGGGCAGCGGCGGAAGCAGCGCGACGAGGAGGGCCTCCACCTGCTGACGCTCCTGCTCCAGTGCGCGGAGTCGGTGAACGCGGACAACCTCGACGAGGCCCAGACGGCGCTGCTGGAGATCGCGGAGCTGGCCACCCGTTCGGCACCTCCACGCAGCGCGTCGCCGCCTACTTCGCCGAGGCCGTGTCGGCCCGCCTCGTCAGCTCCTGCCTCGGCCTCTACGCGCCGCTCCCGCACGCCTCCCCCGCGGCCTCCCGCCTCGTCAACGGCCGCGTCGCCGCCGCGTTCCAGGTGTTCAACGGCATCAGCCCGCTGGTGAAGTTCTCCCACTTCACGGCGAACCAGGCGATCCAGGAGGCGTTCGAGCGCGAGGACCGCGTCCACATCATCGACCTCGACATCATGCAGGGGCTGCAGTGGCCGGGCCTCTTCCACATCCTCGCCTCCCGCCCCGGCGGCCCTCCCAGGGTCAGGCTCACCGGCCTGGGCGCCTCCATGGACGCCCTGGAGGCCACCGGGAAGCGGCTGTCAGACTTCGCCGACACGCTCGGCCTGCCCTTCGAGTTCTGCCCGGTGGCAGACAAGGCCGGGAATCTTGACCCGGAGAAGCTGGGCGTCACGCGGCGCGAGGCCGTCGCCGTCCACTGGCTGCACCACTCCCCTACGACGTCACCGGCTCAGACTCCAACACGTTGTGTCTCATCAAGAGGTACCATGCCATGCTGCTTCCATCGTCAAGTCTGCATTGGCATCATGCCTACTTTCCAGCCTGCATTTCCGTCACCAATGTGACATACTGTACCACTGCTACTCTGCTAGTACTACGAGCTAGCAGTACTGCACATCAAGCATCATCAATGGTAGTACTTGCTGTATTGCTTTGGTTTAAGGTCAGGAGTAGTAAAAGATTTACTACAATAACCGATTTGGTGCGCTAAAAGTTTGTCATTATAACCAGCCTTTTAGGATTAGAAAGCTTGCAACTTTCTGTTGCTTTGGCCATGTCAACCCCTTGTTCCATTCCATCCTCTTTGATGATCCGAGAAGTCGAAAAGATTTCGCTTCTACATTTGGTTTGTGGATCGCTAAAAGCTTCTCGTCATCATGACTAACTTTTCACGCTGAAAAGGTCTCAACTTTCTTGTTCCAAGTGCCGCTCATGCTGATTATTTAACTGAAACCACTGTCATCTACTGTACTACGTAGCAGTGTACTAATCAGTTCCAGTGATACATTGCATCGCAAATCTAAGCTGAGAAGATCATTAGAATGTCATCATCATCGCGATACTGATAGACTGAATTCTAGTCTTAGGTTTTAACAGAACCAGTGAATCATCACCAACCGTGAAAAACTGCTGTGCTGATCTTGACAATGGTGGATTCATATATCAGGTTGGCGCCGAAGGTGGTGACAATGGTGGAGCAGGACCTGAGCCACACGGGGTCCTTCCTGGCGCGGTTCGTGGAGGCCATCCACTACTACTCGGCGCTGTTCGACTCCCTGGACGCCAGCTACGGCGAGGACAGCCCGGAGCGGCACGTCGTGGAGCAGCAGCTGCTGTCGCGTGAGATCCGCAACGTGCTCGCCGTCGGCGGGCCGTCGCGCACGGGGACGTCAAGTTCGGCAGCTGGCGCGACAGGCTCGCCCGCTCCGGGTTCCACGGGGCGTCGCTCGCCGGCAGCGCCGCCGCGCAGGCCGCGCTGCTCCTCGGCATGTTCCCCTCCGACGGGTACACGCTCGTGGAGGAGAACGGCGCCCTCAAGCTCGGGTGGAAGGACCTGTGCTCACCGCGTCGGCGTGGCGCCCGATTCAGACCTCTGCGCGCTAGAAATCTGTAGAGCTACTGTTACCTCTATTTCTTAGTTAGGAGTAATCCCATTCCCCAGTTCTTTTGCCTCTTTCAAATTTGGTCAATTCATGGTTAAGGAAAGGAAAACATTCTGATCACTAATTGCAGTACATCTCTTTACATTGGTAGGCACTAATGTCTTCATGGTAGCCTTTGCTTTTCTTCAGTTCATGCTCAACTTAATTTACCGTTCTGGCCAATGTAGTTTTCATTCTCTCTATGTTTCATGTTTCTTATTTATGTTTCCTAATCTTTATTGACATCGGTGCCTTGACATCATCAAAGGGTGAAAAATTCCGTAATCACACAATCAAATCAAGGGCATCCTAATTGAACCCATGTACACCAGTTACCACCAAGTGGTTTAGCTCATTCTTGATTTTTTTGTTTTGTTTAGAAAAGGATGTTAAAACCTCTGGCCTCTGCATCGAAATGATGCACACAGCTTTCTTAATTAAATTATTCAATTAAGGTCTCGCAAAACACATTTATCAAACAACCTGAAGGCACATTCCACACCTACAAACTTGACTATGGAGAAAATCATGCTCACACAACAACCACCCACCAGTTAAATTCAGGGGCATCATCGAGCCGCCGTATGGCTTACCGGGAGCACACATTCGGTCGAGCAGACCCTAAGCGTGTACCGCTTCACACACTTCATAAGTCGCCACCATCATAAAACCGCTGATTCATCTTCATGCCAGAGATCCGCATGATCCTTGTCAGGCTTGTTGTCAGGCCTGCCGCTGACACCACAACGGTGCCAAACAACGCCACCTCCCAGCGTGCGCCCATCAACATGCCAAGACCCCACCGCGCCGTCGCCATCATCCGTTCCGGGAGACTTAGATCTAGGGTTTCCCCGGATCTACAAGGCGGGAGACTGGAGGGTCGCAACGATGACACCTTCTACAAGATAACGACGCTCGCGGGCACCACCGTCGTCGGCCCCGACCGCATCGGAGCCTGGATCTCACCGGCCGCCGGGATCCGATCCGAGCCGCCAAGCACCGCCGCCCAGGGTAGCGGAGACGCTAGATATGGATCAAACTCCATGCCGCCCCGTGCCATCGTTCAGCCGCCGTCATCGAGATCCACACTCAACGGCTTCTGTCGGCGGTGGCCAGGAGAAGGGGAAGAAGGGGAGGGGCCGACGGCGGGGGGCTAGGTTTCCCCATGTCACGTCGGGAGAGATGAGAGGGGTTGAGAGTTCCAGTTGGCAATATCAATAAGCGGAGACATGAGCATCTCCAACCACAATGGCCAAATTTGGCCCCCAAACTGTCCGCGGACACGTCCGCGGACACGACCGGACGACCCCCAAAAACGTGCCGCTCCAGCCGTTCCCCTCAAAAAGAAACCCCCAAATCCATACAAACCCATGCAACGTCGAGGGAGAGTTGATCAACGTAGATATATAGAACGTTGATACATAGTTCATCCGACAGCAGGTCGCCGGATTGACAAACATACTTACAAAAGTAAATTAGAGATGGAAAATCTCACATCGGAGATTTGCCCTTGCCGGAGCCGCCGCCCTTGGACCGCTTGCGGAAGGCGAAGTACGGATCTTCGTCTTCCTCGTCGACTTGGCCGGCGAGGATCCGCACGGCGCGGGCTGCTCCTCCGCGTGGCGGCGCGCATTGGCCGCCGCCTTCTTTTCTTCTCTGCCTCCGCCTCCGCCTGCGACAGCGCGATGGCCACCTCCAGCGCTTCTTGGTCCTTGCGGCGGCGGCGGCGGGCGTCGGTCTCGGCGGAGGTGAAGGAATGCGCCACCAAATCGAGGGGGAGGTCCGCGTCAGCCCCGGCGACGGCAGCCGCTATGCTCAGCGACTGGCCCGCCCGCTTCGCCTGGCGGAACACTTTGCCCACCGTCTCCGCGCCCGCGGCGGCGGCACCGGCAGAAGCCTCCACCCCTCCCCATCGGAAGGATCCTCCATCCAGGAGGGGCTTGGACCGGAGGGAGACGACGACGCGGCGCGGCCGCAGACGCCGGAGCTGACCTGCGGCTGACGCTTGGCGGCGCCGGAGCCGACCAGCGGCTGCATTGGCCACTGGCCGCTCCCGCTCCCGATCCAGCGCCGGCGTGCTCGAGTGCCCCTTTTCCTCCAGCGACCGGAGGACAGCGACGCGGTAAGCGAGGTCGTCGTCGGGGTCCTCCTCCTCCGCGCGTTGCTCGACCGCCGCCGGCGGCGCCTTGCTCTCCGCGTCCGCCGGCTCATCCCAGAAGCTGCTGTCCTCGGAGCCGCTCGACATTGCGGATTGGAGATGAGGAGGAACGGGAATGCGGTTAGGGTTTTCTCGGGGGCTCCGATTTTATCACGCCGGCGACGCGTGGACACCGCCGGTCAGTGTTCTCCGACGGTCAGCCTTCATCCGACACGCGGGCCCAACTTGTCAGCGACCTGAGGGCGGACGCGTCCGGTCGCGTCCGGTCGCGTCCGGGCGGCCCCAAACCCGCCCCACATTTGGGCTGGGTTTGGGGTGTGCCGGACCGCCCGGTCGTTTGGGGCCGTTATGGGGGCCGCGGTTGGGTGGCGTTTTTTGGCCCAAATCCCGCCCGGACCGTCCGCCCGGACGTATAGGGCGGGTTTGGGGCCTCCGCTTGGAGATGCTCTTATATAGAGTTTTCTAGGGTTTGCTACTGCCTACTGCTGATACAACCTTGTGATTTATCTTTGACACCACCTTGCCCTTTTTCTCCTCTCATTTAGATACCCCTCCTTCATCAGTCAAATCTATCCTTTCAATTTTCATGGTCCTGGTATGTTCATGTTTGCCTCCACCGGATATGCATCGATTTACTTTAACATCGTTTTCACCTTTCCCTCCATAGATGACCATTAGCTTTTTTTGTCAAGTCTTAGCTTCATGGATACCTTAGCCAACGGGCTTCTGCATCGTCAGCTTGGACCCAGTGTCACATTCCACAAGCTCACAATCCCATCGGGCAATCCCACTCCATTATTTTTGTTAACTTTTTATTTTGTTCTTGTCTCATGTCATTCCACAAGCTTCAACAAATCAAACCTTGCCCATTGGGTTGTCTGAAGACAAGTAAAGGATCAACGCATAGGTTTCCTTTAATGTTTCTTTCTTTGGAGGGATTGCCAATGATGTTATCAACTTGGCAAAGAGCAACAGTTTCTTCCATAGGTTCTGGTGCATTGCCATCTTACTGCTAGTAGTACCACACCTCTAAAATGTTTCCTGGTCACATTTCCAATGTTGGGTTATTTGCCAAATCTTAAAGCTAACCATCACATTCAGATAATCAGATGTCATGATAAAATGATTCCTGCACTTTATAGAGTGGATGTGAGAGGGTTTTAGATCGTGTTGCCTCTGGCGAATTGCCGTGATGGTGATACGGCTCTCCTATTCATCTTCTCCATGTCCCTATCTTTTCTTGTTCCCGGAGGTCTGGCCCAAGGAGTGGTCCTTTTCACACAACAGAAAGCCATCCATCCCTGCTGCTGCTCCTTGTTCTCTTGTGTGCTTGAGGCCCTACTGTCGAAGGGGTCAGCTCGGAAAGACACTGAGACCTTTAGTCATTGCTGGGTTTGTAGAAAGCTAAGAGCATCTCTAGCAGTACCCGCAAAACGGCCGAACCCGCAAAATTCCGGCGACTTTGCGGGTTTGGGGCAATTTTTGGGCCAGACCAGCGTCTGCATATTTGCGTCGGCCCGCAAACGTTTTGCGGTGGCCCGTGAATCCGCACCGCGTGCCCCTATTTATTTGGCTTCCCACCGCATTTGCGGATTGCGATCCCCAATCCCACACCTCCTCCGGCGAGCAATCCGCCGTGCGCTCCGCCGTCTCCGACGAGCAATCTCGCCTCCCCGTCAACAGATCCGGCGACGCCGAGCCATGGCGCCGAAGCGGGAACCAGAGGCGGCGCTCCCCGGCGACGACCGGTTCGGCGGAGACTACTCCGACGCGAAGCGCGCGCAGACCGTCCGCAGCGACGGCGCACGGAAGCGCGGCGAACGGAAGTACAGTCACGGCGGGTCGGTGCGCTGCGACTTGCCGGAGTTTGACCGGCTCCGGAGGGAGCGGGAGCGGGAGATCGACCGGCGTCGTCGCGAGAAGTTCCTCCGCGGCGCCAGCAGCTCCTCCGCGGGCGTCAGCAGCTCTTCCGCCGCGCCAGGTGCTCCTCCGCCGGAGGGCTACGACCCCGAGCACTACGGCGTCACGCTCGGGCCGGAGGACTTCATCCCCGACGAGCACCTCGTGCGCACGCTAGCGGCGACGGTGCTGCGGTCCCAGCACGAGGCGGTGGAGTTCGCCGCCAAGATCAAGCGCGACGAGGTGCTCGACGACGTCCTCATGGAGCAGACGCTGATCATCAGCCAGCTCCCGCCCGTCATCGACCTCGTCTCCGACGAGGAGTGAAGATCCTCCACCGCTGCGTCGCCGCCGCGCCCGTGGCTCCGGTGAGGAGCAAATTTTGTGTAGTTCTAGGGTTTGGGCGGCGACGTGTAGTTCTAGGGTTTGCATTTTGTGTAGAAACAACGTTGAAATCTATCTGTAGCGAAGAACATCTATCTAGTATGAACTGAACTTTGTTCCCGCGAAAATTTGCATGTTGAATTCCAGATTTGCAGTTTCGTTTGCGGGCTCTGTTCTTCGCGGTCCGATTTCTCGCGCAAGAACACGCAAAACCCGACCCCTAAAATTGTTTTGCAGGTTGCCGTTTTGCGGGTACTGCTAGAGATGCTCTAAGGCTGGAGCGGTTTGGGGGAGCGATGATGGCAGTCAGGGCGTGGCTGTTGGACGTGCTAAACCCATTGCTGGAAATTCGACGCAGTTTAGTATACTATAGTTGGTTTTTGTCCGATGAGATGGTTGCTTGCTTGCCTCCTCCATGATTCTGCTTACCCTTACGGGGAAACAAACAATGGAGCTCCTCGTCGCCCTCCCTTGGCGGCTCATATGATCGTTGCTTATCTGAAATGTTGCCATGTTTGTTGATTGAGGGCATTGAGGCATGAGCAGGTGGTTCTCACAGTAACAACTTGAACATCAAGAAATGTCAGATAAATTACACGCATTTTTACAAGAGTGGGGCCACCGTAGTGCATGAAATGCAGTGGCATGAACATGGTCCTGAATATTCTTCAATCATGGAGCAAGGCAAGGAAACCAAATCGAATCGGTGTCGTCTGTGTGAGCTAGCCTGTGGACCTGATGTTTGTTAAGCATGGCCTTGAAGTGTCACGTCGTGTTCATATGGAAAGCAGGAGCCTTCCTTTCTGCAGTGCCCCGTTGGAGCCATGGGGGGAAATGAGGAACAGAGATTCGGAGGAGTGGGCGAACTGCATCCCCTCCTCTGCACATCCATAACTTGGGTTGATGACTTGATGGAGAGGAGTTGCTGTTAGTACTGCTCTAGTGCCCTGCCACGCATATGTCGTGTTCCCATGTTTGGTATACTTTCTTGTGGAGAAAAATTCATCTATGTGTTGAGAATGTTGAAGGGCCATCTGCACATCAGTCGAACTTGAAGACATGGTGATTTGCATTCTCATTAAAAATAGATCTATGCTATTGAATTTAATGTCCATTGAGTTCTCTTCTCTGTCCTATAGGGAAATTTTGGGATGCAAAGAAACCAATCTGTTGTTTTTTCCACTATTGTTGAGTTGGAGTCACCTTTTTAAAAAAACTCGATTTACCACCTGTTTGCCAGCTAAGTATGATGCTCTCTAGTGGCTACAAAACATTTGGAATTTTCTTTGCCAACGCATATATGCAATTTCTCATCCAAAACCATTAACATGGGGCGGGGAGACTTTCGTATAACTCACGGTTCTTTTCTTATGGAAATAAATTCTGGCATCATTCTAGTATTTGCGCCGATCGTCTCAACGGATCATCGAGTAGAAAAGAAGAGAATTACGTGCCACCAAACGGACCATAGGTAACATTTTCTTGTAAAAAAAAGGCCATAGGTAATTTTTTTATCAAAGTACTCCCTCCGTTCCAAATTAGATGAATTTCATTTGCCCACATGTGGATATATCTAGACATGTTATAAGTATAGATACATCCACATTTGGATAAATGGAAGTCATCTACTCCCTCCGTTCCAAATTAATGGCTTCCATTTGCCCACATGTGGATGTATCTAGACATGTTATAAGTATAGATACATCCACATTTTGATAAATAGAAGTCATCTAATTTAGAACGGAGGGAGTAATTTAGAACGGAGGGAGTACATCAGAGGTGTCTCCTGCCATACAACCAAAACAAAGCGAACCACCAAGCGACCCATCACATTCTTGGGCTATCCACCGACCGGAGCAATCTGGGGGTACAAATCCTTCGGGTGATAGGGAGCAGCTTGCCATATCAAGCGTTGCCGTGTTATTGAAAATAGGTTGAGTTTGGCGAATCCTAATTGCCACGTAATGCGGGAGCGCTCCCGCGCACCGCTCATTGTGTCGGCCCAGTAGGTTGCTCCCTCCAATTTTTGGATGTTTCTAGAAACTTCTTACCAGTTTTTTCGGGGGTTTAGCTGATTTTTCTCGATTTTATGTTTATTTATTATTATTTTATTTTATTGTATGTTTCTTTTATCTGTTCAAATAAGCTAAATGTGAGTATTTTTTTCAAATAGTATAAATATTCTTATTGAAAGATTGTTTATGTAACATAAATGTTCATATTGAAAAATCGTTCAAATAACGTAAATGCTCTGTTTAAAAAAATCGTTCAAATAATATAAATGTTTGTATTTGAAAACCCATTCAATTATTTGAAAATCGTTGAAATAAGATAAATATTTTTATTACTTTTTTACATGTGCGAATGTTTTATCATTTACAACGAATTTTTCTTTTCTTCTTTTATTATAAAAACAGAAAAATGAAAAGAAAACAATCAAAGAAGAAACGATAAAAATTACAAACAGTACCTCTTATTGGGCTGCATATGAAGGAAACACTGCAGGCAGGAGGGATCGCTGCCGCGTAGGTCAGCAAATAGGAGCTCCCGAGCTCACGGTTGTTAAATGTTATTGGGCTGATCTTTCAAGCCAAACGGACCTGGATAATGATTACTGGCGTGCTCGAAATTTAGGCAGAATCAGTGGGCTTGGCGTGACAAGCTTCAAAGGATATATTTTTTCAGTTCCCTCCGGATCCGGAGTGCTCGTCAAGCTCGACAACGATTTTGTTGGGGTGTCGTACATATTGTTCTGATGAAATCTGTTGGGAACCTCAAAATGCAACCAGAAATATCACATGGCATTTCCTATTTAATGTTCTTGAGCTGTGACATACTCTCTCTTTGCCAAAATGCAGCGCCAACAAATAGAGAAAAATGTCTGCAAAAAGAACAGAACAAAAAGGCGATGAAGGGTGGCCATGGCGCCCAGATCTTCCGAGCACGCCACGCTCTTCCCTTTCCAGCTTCCCTTGATCGATTCTTGTCCCCGCCGTGAAGTCACCACGTCGCAAAGACAATATGGGGAGGGAAAAAGGTAGAAAATCCAACAGGTAGAAGAAGCTTGCTGCTTGCAAGATCGGGAGAGGTTCATCACGGCTTTCCACAGTTGCACTCCACCTCCACACGCCGGCCTCGACTCGCCATCGGCACCATGTTGCGCGCAGCCGTCTCCCGCTTCCGTGCGCATTCTCCGTCCGGGTCACGCCACGCGCTCCGCCGCCTCTTCTCGAAACCGCCGGTGCGGCCGATCGAGCCGCCGGTTACGGCAGCAGAGGCGCGGCGGCTGGTGCGGCTCGTGGGCATCGAGGCGCTGAAGCGGCGGCTGCGAGACAGGCCCGGCGAAGCGGTCGGGTACCGGGAGCTCCTTGACGCGTGCGTGGAGGCCGGGGCGGCGCGCACACGCGGCGAGGCGGAGGGGCTCGCGCGGGCCATGGACGACGCCGGCGTCCTGCTGCTCTTCAGGGACAAGGCCTACCTCCACCCGGAGAAGGTCATATTTGCTTCCTTTCAAAACCCTACGCCCTTGTTTAAATTGTCTTCAGAGTTCAGACTCAAATAGTACCTCTTTTCGATTTTGAGGTATGTAGAAATGGGCATTCCTCTCTGCATCCGCCGTCATTTGTGATTTCTGCCGTCATGAGTTTACCAATAGAATCTGATACTACATGCAATGAGTTTTTGTCTTTGCAGCCGACTATTTTATTCAAATTATGAGATGGATGTATGGATTAGGGCCGGGTGATGCATTCCTGTTGTAAATGTTGTATCGTTCATGCACAAAGATTTTCCCATGTTTATATTCAACATTATATTCAAAACTGAATGGGTGATGTTGGTGTTAAATGTGCTGCATTAGGAATTTAGGATTAGGATTCCATGAACAAGTACAGTTAGTTTTTTTTGCGGGTATCAAGTACAGTTAGTTAAAGCATCATAATTTCAAGAAGTAGTTTGCATTTTTTCTTTCTCTTCATAAGTATCACACCAGAATGTTATCTTTCCGGTCTGCTTAGCACCAAGGATTTCGCTCTTTGAGAACCAGGTGCTGGCCTTGTGGCTTGTGCCCCGTGTGTGGAGCCAGCCTGCCCGGGTTCGGGTCCGAGCTGTGGCATGCTCAAAGAATCGAGTCCCAGCTGAGGCATGCTTGAATAAACCGGGTGTCTCACCTACCTAATAACGTATAGCCAGGGGAGGGATCATTCCACCGTTGGCAACATTTTTTTTCAGGATTTCACTCTTGACGTTCCCTGATCACTGGTCAGAACAAAGACCATAGGATGCTCTAATCAGGAACAGTGGAGTTTTGTATTGTTTTTTAGGTGACGTCCACGCCACTTAATAAAACATCCATCTGTTTCATAAGTCTTTGAACTAAAACCACGACAAGAATTATGGAACAGAGTAGTACTTTCTTTCTAGTTGTGGGTTATAAATCCACAAAATCATACTTTATCCACAAGGACCGCACAATCAGTTGAGATTGTTTCTGTTGTTTTCAACTGTGTAGAAGCAACAGCTTCGAGGCCAAATGAACCGTTGGAGATAGTTATCGTTCTGACCAATTTGGCAACAGTTGTAGCTTGTACTGATGCATCCTCCACCGTTCTGTAGGTTGTGGATCTAGTCAGAAGAGCTGTTCCACTTGGGCTGGAACTAGAGAATGACCCAAGGATAGAGGAGTTCAAGCAGCTTCAGGAAAGGAAGGACAACATCGACAAACTAGCGCGTAAGCAAGTCCGGTGCATCCTTTGGTCCGGCTTAGGGTTCCTCATGTCCCAAATAGGCCTTTTCTTCCGCCTCACGTTCTGGGAGCTGTCGTGGGATGTCATGGAGCCGATAGCCTTCTTCACGACCGCGTCCGGGCTGCTCGTCAGTTACACCTATTTCCTCGTGACCTCGAGGGACCCGACGTATCAGGACTTCATGGAGAGGCTGTTCTTGTCGAGGAGGAGAAAGCTTTGCGCCAAGCACAGGTTTAACATGGAGAGGTACCTGGAGCTGCAGAAGCATTGTAAGTGCCCTCTGGAAGGTCCTAAGCTTCACAGCTTGTAACACCAGAACTGAAGTTTTCCTTCTCTGGATCGTACAATAGGTAAGTAGCTACACAACAACTTACCTTTCTCTTACAGAAGAAACCACATTACCAGCTTCCAAAGTGTTCTCTGCAAAAGGAACCAGTCACATGACAGTTTAACCTTATACCTTACTGAAGATAAATACAAGTGACGCACCACTGTCATTACGCAATTATGCTTCTGTACTTTTGGAAGTAAAGCTGATATAGCTGTATGTGTTCTTATCTGTATCAAATTTATGACGCACGGCTATGATTTCAACCACAGCAATACAACCTTTCTGAGGAATAACCATGTGAGTTCTTAAATTTCCTTTACAGAACAGAATGGGAATTGCACAGAATAAAATTGAAATATCAAAACACGACTGCCAAACAAACATCTATTTATAGTGTCATCAATGGAGATCGACATCCCACAATAACAACAGTCGTCCTTGCGACGAAGAATGACAAGTGAATTGCTGAAGGCCGAGGCATTTATTCTCTGTACATGCCGTGCCGCACTCAACATTGACGTCCCTCGGTGTATCTCTTGCACAATCGGCAAAAAGAACAGCACTAAAGAATTTATACAAAAAATGATCAGCAAAGAACTGCACTTTTGCAGTTCCATGCTGCAATGAAAAGACTCATCAGACTCTATAATAAACAGGTTTCATGCTGGTGTTTTGGCCGGAAGCATTTTAGCATATTTTTCTTTATACAACACGGTGCCACCCTGTTCCCTGGAGGTGTAGTTCATTCATCATAAATACTGCATTCAGTTTCTCCCAAAATATCCCTTTGCTGAAGCAAGTTCTTGATCTTTGCTGCTCCAAATTCCCACCAATGCAGACTATGCAGTGTGTGTTACATCTCATTTCACTTCTGTTAATGTATATTGCACTCTGCCATGAACCTCTCCCCATTAGTCATATACTTTTTCCAATAGCTCTTATAATCGTGTATACCCAAATCAAGCCAAGGTTTCATGATACCATTGTAGTGTAGAGTAGCCGCCTCTTCTATATCGATACGGCTAATTCCATAATCATATCCAAGACCTGATTGAACCCATGAATCTTCCAAAGGATATATCAGGTCTTTAAAGGCAAGTAAACCTCTAGGGAGTGCCTTAAGTTTGTGTGATACCGAACTGTCCTGTTGCGACTACAAAAGCGACGATAATGCATCAGATAAGCTATGTTTTCAAGAAATAATTATGACAAAGGATATTATGAAATGATAGTTCTAGGATCACCAGAGGAAACTACAAGTTCTTTTGTATGATGGTTTTTACTAATAACTAAAGCAGTTTTCGTTTGATAGGACTGTAAGAGGAATGGAAAACTATTACTGACCTTTTGAAGCAGCTGACCATGCGAGCTGGTAATGCCAAGATCCCTCCATTTTTCCAATTCAATTACATTCAGACCAGACAACCATACACATGAATCGGTGTTGAAATTATGTTCCTCTATATAACCTTTCAACTGACCTAATCTAACTCCACAGAACTGTACAGCACCTATCACTTTATCTCCCATATTGAGGTTCCAAAGAGATGACAAATCTTTCTGGACAACCAAATCATCATCTAGAACAACAACTTTATTCAAGTTTGGAAGTATATCAGGCAACAGGAAATGTGAATGGCCAAAAACAGATATATATTCAGTTTTCATCTGCCTCTGGAAAAGTTGAGAATGATTACGAAACGTGACACGGTATTCCTCTGTAGGCCATAACTGTTGCCTCTCAATAGATCCGGCATTCTCAGAGAGCTTGTGGTGATCCTCAATGTTAATCACATGAACATTAGCCTCTAAATATGAATTTCTGTCAAACCAATGCTTCATTGCATAAAAGTTCTGTGTGTCGGTGAATAGATGAAAAATAACACTACCAGAATCCTGAAACATGTCATATGGCATTAGCATTCAAACGAATCAGTAGTAAGATTTTCAATTATTTGAAAATAAAATTATACCTTTGAGTTCATGGCTGTTGAATTGATAGTAGTCGAAGCTGCAAGTACATTCTTTGAAAACATTACATAGTGAAAGTAGGCTGGGTCTTCAAGTGTCTGCTCATTTGACAGTTCCCTGTGAAGATATGCGGATTTGAAATACTCTACTGTCAATCTCATGCTCAAGCAATGGTGAGTTTTTGGCATAGTCTGAGCCCCGAGATGATAGAGAAATGCACTCTGCCTTGTATGGAAATAAGCTTCATCTTCAGTTAGATCGAGTAGCTGCCTAAGTTTCCGTTCAACATTGGAGCAGCCTACTTCACAAGACTTTACTCTTTCGATTGTGCGCTCCATTTTCTCTAGCTTCTTTGCGAAACTGAAACAGTAAGTAGCCATTACCTTCAGAAATAATCAACAGAAATGTAACCAAAAGAGTCGTACGCCGTAGTTTTCGATATTCTTTAGTCCACAAATAAAAAATAGCACTACCTATCAAATCAGTTATATATACATACATACACCAAGAAAAAATACAATCTCCAGAGATGCATTCAGTAAAAGTAACAGCTTAATGCCTCCATACAAATACCACAGGTCCATATTCGTGGGTTGGGTATAGGTCATATTTCCGCGGGTACCAATCAGACTGGAAATAGGGTCAACAAATATTTACTACAAAAAAAGAAAGCAGCCCTAAAATTGCTAATGCTCATATTAGTCTTTTCTGGAGTGTAATCTTTATTATAATCAGTTCAATAGATAATACTTCAACAATACATAAGACTCACAATGGTGGAAGATCAGCATCAGTAATGATGTCACTGAGCATGCGTTCGTGTTCTTGGATATTTTGCTTCAACTCACGTGTAAATCTTTCCTGGTGCTTCAGTTTTGCAATACTAGGATAATGGGCTCTTGCCATAAAAAGTTGATCTTTGAGCCTCTTCACAATAGAATCTTTCATCTCTTCCCTATGCTCAACAGACCAGAGGCAGTAGCTTCCATATTCGAGTTCACAGGACTTGGGATTCTCCTCTTGTGCTACTTCCTGACCTTGGTTCTCCTTCCCATCAACAGTAGTACCCTATGATGACAAAACAAATTCAGTGTCCTATGGTAGAAACTTAGAACAGTTCCAATTTCCAAATGATCCAGTGGTACAAATATGAGGGTCATTTTGAGCATATAGATTTAAAAATATTGTGCCACTATCTTTTGAAAATTCATATCTCAAAATACATGCTTGTATAACTTCAGAAAGTTATACAAGCACGTATTTTCGAAAAATATAACTTCAGAAAGCCTTTTACAGTACCGAATTATTGCCTTGTTCACTTGATTTGCTGTTTGATAACAATGGCTACTGAATTTAAGAATACATCTAAAGAAGACCAGTCAAACTGAGGATCGAAAGTACAAGATCTGTACAATAAATATGATGTTCGTCAGTAATTGCAAGTTTCTTTTTAAATATTATTTTAGTAAAGGTGAGAATGGAAATCATCCACTAAATTCTAGGGGGAAACAGTTGTACAGTGCACTACACACTACGATAAAAACATGTACATATTGCCACCTGACTGAAATACTCATGCTTGCAAAACATCTAATGGGTAATCCTGAAAGTAGAAAACTTGGCCCCGAAGATACATTAACTATATATCTAAATTTACCGCAAATTGAGCACACACATAGTAAAAAATGTATTATTGACCCCACATCGAGACACAACAATGTTCCTTATTTTTTGCGGGAACGCAACAATGTTACTTCACAAATATTTGGCATTCACCATTAAACTACCTACAAATCCTGTCAACTTAAAAACCCAATTGGTTAAGGCTTCAGAATAATAGCAGTACGAACATCATGAACCAAATTCAGTAGTCACATCTCATGTGCACCACGCTCTCTTCCAGTATTTGTTGAAAAGTGAAATGCAGACGACCCAAACAAATTTGACAGCATCAGAGAAAGATACACTGTCTCTTACCATTGACCTCCATGACAAGTCCTTCAGTTGATATCTTCTCTGTGTATGAGATCCTGAAACAGCATTACATATCGTAAGAAGGATGATGAACCAAGTCAAGGCAGCGTCATGCGTTATCTGATCCCACATTTCTTACCTCTCGTTTTCGGGGTGTCATTTTTCAGCTCAACTAAGGAGAAATCACCCTCGATCTTTGCTTTTGATTTAGCAGAAAGATTCCTGGACTTTGATCTACTGGATCGCTCGCCGGAAACCCCGTTCGATCCTGAAGTTATCATTTTGGAAACATCCTGCTTACACAAAACAAAGGAGACTGGTCAAATGATTTATTTTTTTTGACATGTTACTGCGGTAGGCTCTTAAAGTCTGAATAATTACAAGAAGCCAACGAAGGCTTATTTGGCAGAAGCGATAGTAAATAGATGACTCGTTTGAGTAGCTGTGCATCACAGCAAACTTTGACTCATCTATTTGGCATCACGCGCGACACAATATATCAGCGCAACACTGTCAGCGACAAGTTTCCACCCCTGAACACCACAACATAGAGGAAACAGAAAACACGCAGCAACCGACCGGCCTCCCTCAGGAAGCGGGTAGGTGGTGAAGCCGTCAGCGAGCGGCACACGTCCACGGAAACACGCACGCACGCACGCACACGCGCATTGCATGATTGAACTCCCTAAGACTAGTCACAATGGGGAGTAACATAGGAGTAACATGAGTGCCACATAGGCAAAAAATCTGATGTGGCGGGTACTTAATGAGGAGAGAGATGGTGGTGGTAACTAGCTATGTTACCATAACATCACACATTTCAATGCAAGATGAGTGTATAACCTATTAAATATGACACTACACACATGTTACTCCCCACTATGGAGGTAGTAACTTAGAGTAGTAACATATGCATGTTACTAGTCTAAGTTACTCCCCATTGTGACTAGTCTAACTGCAGAGTGTAAAAAGTCTTCTTTTTTAAGAAACCACCAGGAAGAATCACCGCGAATTTGGGGCATGAAATTCAGGGAATCCAAACACATTACGCGCATACTTAATGCGATGCAAAGTTGCCATATTTCTCTCTCGTCAATTCAGCACGGACGCTTAATTCAGGACATTGCAAGCACGGTCGTACCTTGAGCAGCTTGTGCTTCATGCCCCCATCCAGATGGTTATGCTTCCCGAGACCCAGCTCCTAAACACAGCAAAATAAATTCGACATCAGAAGATTGACAAGAACCCTGCTTGAAGAAAATGCCGCAACCGGAGGAAAAAAGAAAGGCAGTGATAAAGTGGATGGAAATTCTGCGTGGAAAATCTCACGGTGCTGATGACGACGGCGGCGCGCTCCTCCGACCCGTACCCTGCAGCACACACGCACAGAATCAGCGCAGATCCGCCGGCGGAGACGACTCAGGCAGAGGAGGAGGCAGTGGTGGTTTACCGGTGCGGTGGAGGCCGAGGAGGAAGGCGAGGGGCAGGAGGACGGAGCAGAGCACCAGCGCCGGGACGGCGGCCGCCATGCCGGTGCAGCGGCGTTTGGCTGCCGCCACCGCCGCCGGAGACGGCGACAGCGGCGCCGAGTGGTGGCCCTTCATGAGGCCGGGCGCGCGTACGTACCTCGGCGTGCTGGTGCTGCGTGATTAGTTTAGTTCCGCATTAAGCTACGCGGGGAGGAGAGGAGACGGAGGCGGTTTTCTTGGAGAGTGCTACGCGTAACTGATTGGCCGGCGAAGTGGACACCGGAGGGAGTGGAGTGGAGTCTAGTGGAGACTGTGGAGTGAGCAGCCGACCACCTCCTGATCTCCATCTCGCTCCATCTTTTTTGCTTTAGCTTTGGACGCGTCTCTATCTCTCCAGTCCTGTTGGGTCACTCGCTGTCCAATTGATTTATCGATCGTGGCCTCTTCTTTTACGGAAAACCAATTGTAAACTAGTTTGAAAAAGTTTGTGAAACAGAGGGTCGAGCTGTTTCTTTTGACGGCACAATCATTAGTCAAAAGCACATCCATACGTACGTAGTAAATTAGGGTTCACGTGATCTTTACCACAGTCTACAGTACCCTTTAATTTTGGAGTCAGAAACCAATCAGCTTATTTTGGACTCCATTCAGCTTACATCGTCGATTTTTTTTAATATGTTAGTAGTATCAAAATGGTTTCCCTATTTAGAATCTCAAACAAAAATGCTCACCTACTTTTACCCACGCTAGGAGCCTAGAAATGGAGAATGTATGAGTGGGCCAAGTTAGGGCGTCGGTTGATGTGCCTAGTAGCAGATCCAGTCGATCTTCATTCTTCCGTTCCTAGCTCGCAGCTTCAACGTCAAGTTAAATTTGGCTGACAGGGAGAATCGACTGATCGATCGAATTTGCACTTTGCAATTGAGTTTCTCCTTTTGGGGAGAGGGTGTACAAAGTGGGCTGCGATCCCGGTCGCTCTCTATCCAGATCTTCCTCTGTATTTGGTTCTCCACATGTGATCGATGACGATCCATCTCATGTCACTATAGCTAGCGAGTTCTATCATGGAAAAAATAGCGCGTTATAAGGTGCTGAGAATTGTCTCGCTAAATAAATTAGAAAAAATAGTGCTGAGAATTGTTCTATTAAATAAATCAGTGTACAATGTCTCGTTAATAGCACGCTATAGTATGCTAATAGCGTATTTTAAGCCCGACGCTATTTTTGGTAGTGCACTATTTTTTTCCTTGGTTCAACCTCTCTTTTTTTGGTTCATGGTGGATGAGACATAAAGCTCAACAAGGTTAACAAATGAGGGGGAGCGAGATATTCAGAAACACCCCCCCACCCACCCACCCGCCTCATTTCCATTCGGCGCCGCCCTCCTTTTGGCGATACCGGAGAATGCAAAGGACTCCCTCATCCCTCTCCCGTCGGAGGGGGCGCCAGACGAGACGCATGTGCCCCCAGGAGGTGGCGGCGGGGCCTTTCCTCTCGTGGCTCTCCCTCTCGGGGCGTGTGGGCTGGGAAGGCCGGCTAGTTCTAGCCGTAGCATGGAGGAGATGTGCCTGCCATCGGGGCTGGTCCAGGGCATCAAATGGGCTGGATTTGCGCCACAGCTGGCCGGTCCTGCCTATCCATGCTGGCTGCGACTCGGGGTGTCATCGAAGCGGGTGACACATCGTTGTCTTGTTTGAGGCATCACCTTGAAAGTTGATAACCCTCGCGGCGCGGTTGGTTCGCGACAGACTGGAAGGGTTGCTCTACTGTCAGGAGAGGCGAATAAAGGGGTGGCGGCCCCAAATAGTGGTGGTACGTCGAAGTGGCGTCCTCGGACTCCCACGTAGAGATGGCCCTATGGGGCAGGGTCGTGGCCTAGTGCGGTCTAAGTGATGTCCTTGCAGATGGCCCGAATGGTTCGATTTCGGGGAACACGAAATTTTGATTTGGTGGAAACAATGGCCCTGGATTTTGTGCGACGTTCGTGACCTGCGAACGCTCGTCTTGTTAGAGGGGGTACGAAATGGCTGGGTCGAATGTCAATGTGTCTCATGTGGGGTTTTGGTATCAAGTGGTGTAGGTTGGGCGGCGGCCCTGGAGCCGGTTTTGTGTTTGTTGTGTTTGGTCGGCTAGCAGGTGGACCTCCTTGCCTATGTGTTTTTGGTCAGATTTTTCTCATGAACATGGCAGTGTATAGTCTTTGAATCTGATTTCTCTTATAAACTGGATTAACTCTGTTCTATCTAATATCTAATAGAGCCGCAGAAATCCATCGTGTTTTTAGGTTAGCAAGAGAGTACATGCACATACACAGTAGAGGCAATAGCCAGCAACCAACCCAAGCCAGCTTGTTCAAAAAAAAAAAACCCAAGCCAGGATCCGTAGGTTAGATGGATTTGAATTAAATCCATCATCAAATCACCATCCCCGTGGACCGCACCGGCCGGAGTGAGCGAGTGAGCCCCCACGGCCACCACAGCAGCAGCAGAGATGGCCAGTGCCTGTTCTGTCGTTGTAGTACGTACAAATTCACCCACGCTACAAATTTACCACTCTACCGTTGCTACGGTCGATTCGGGGCTCGATTTTATCCCCATCCGTCCTCTCTTTTCCTTTTGGCAAAGTCCGCATTTGTCCTCGTCGGCGGTCACCTTCTTCTTCCTCTGCTTCTGCCTCCTTCACTGCATTCATTTCTCTCATCAGCCATGGATCTGCTGTTGAGTAACTACAGCTACAACCGCTTCATCTGGCTATTTCTTTCTCCTTCTCCTCCTCCTCTCCGCTCTGCAACCAAACCTCGACTCCTTGAGCGCCTGGCAGGCTAGACACTGTGCACTGCACGCGCATATCTGATTTCGGAACTTCATAATCTGTATTCAGAGAAGATCGGGTCAGAGCGTAGGCTGTAGGCATACCCAGAACTTCTCTGGTATTATTAAACAACAAGCTCTACTCTACTACTAGTAGTCTCTACTATTGTAAGACGACGTCTACCTTCTAAGCCGAACGGTCCTGCCAAATTTGGGCTTCACTCACGTGCACACGATCGACCTATCTGTTTCTCCTGAGAGCCAGTCAGCCAGCGTGGGTGCATATAGAACAATTTGATCTTCCTGTTATCGGTGGGTGTAAAATTGAACATTGCGAATCACATAGCTATTCTCCCCAGGCTTAATCACTTTATCTTATGGACCATGCAAAATGACTTCACATCTCAAGCAGTCTACTGCATTTCGGTGTTCAAGGCAAAAACATGACTGTTATTTTCTGTATCGTCACTGTTGAACTTGTTGGGGCTGTGTGCATCCTAATTATGCAGACGTCGGGTGTAATACTTAAAACTTTTAATTAATAAAATCCCTTTATCGAAAAAATGCCAAAATCGCCAAAAAATATTCCTTTGAGAAAAAGAGATGGCACGAAAATAAAGCTGCATGAGATCATGTGGCGGTGGGGTCAGTTTACACAAGCTAATATGTGCTGCTTCTTTTCTCCTCTTCTCTCGGATCCTTTATTTGCCCCTTTCGTCTTCCTGTGAAAAAATGTAAACTATCAATTTATTCGAAGGGAAGATGCGATGCCCACTAACTTTTTAAAGGGAGGAAATTCACAAGCGGTTGCGTTCGTTTAGAACGGTCATATGTTCATACAGAGTTAATACAATGTTGCCTCATTGGGTATTGTGGTCAGCATTTCTCGCAAAATAAAAAATTGTATGCAAATAAACTTTCACCGCTGCCCTTTCGTAACTATTTCCGTATTGTGGTGGCATGTTTTGTGTATTGTGTATTTAGAGCATCTTTACTATGACCCTTTGAGCATCTCTAGCAGGTCCAGATAATCTCGTACCGCAAAACTGGTATCCGATTCCAGAAACAGTTTACAATACCAAATTTGTTCTCGCGGAACAGATATCAAAAAAAGACCCATAAAATGCACTGGACTATCAAATTACTAGTTTTTTTTCTTTTACCTTTCGTCTTCTTCTTTCCTGTCTCCCTCCTCCCGCCCCCGCCCCCGCCTGCCCGCACCCCTGCCCTCGCCGTCTGAGTACGTGAGCTAGCTAGCTTGGCCATGGACTACCTTGCTTGATGCTGGATGATTAGAGTACGGCTACGCACGCGATGGATCCACAACTGATCTAGCCGACTGATTCCTTCACGGCAGACGCCTGCGTTTTGGCCGCACCCGATTCCTGTGCAGCGTTGCCACCATGGTTGATCACCGTCTAGTTCATCGGAATTAGCCGGAAACGGCTGGAATTGATTGAGATCGAGCCAATCTACCTAAAATTAGAGGGATTTGGACATAATCGGAGCGCGGTGGCAGACCTTCACCGGATTTTGGCGAGTCAGGGGTCGTCCGGTGACGGTTGAGCTGAAACTTCCCTCCTGCCAACCGTCGCTTGGCTTTTCGGTTTACACTTGTAAATAAATTAGTCACATAATTCATCGATCATTAATACTAAAACCAACCTAGGGTAAATTATGTTCATTTACTATTGTTATTTATCATTTAACTGGTACCTAAGTCTAAGTGAAATCAAGTTTATGAGTGTAACGTCCCAGTTTTAGTTAGCTTGTCATGGAAATTGCGTGACTACCTAAAATCTTAGCTGTGTAGTAGGGGTGGCAACTGGTAGCGGGTCTTCCGAATTATCTGACATTTTTATTTGAGAAATTGAAAATGGAGGTAATATATATTCGGATCCGAACGAAATAGAAATGGTAGTGGTAAATATCCGAATTCGTTTTACAACTACAAATTCAAATGTGGCATTGAATTTCGAAACAAATGTGGAGATTGAAATGGATATATCCATATCCGAATAAAATTATGTTAGCCAATTTTGATAATTCTAGCCCAATATGCCAATTACCCAACCTAAAAGAGTAAGAAAGTGGTCAAATGTATTTTTCTATGATTGAACTTTAGACTACTGGGTATTATATAGCTATATTTATCAATGTTCCATTCTATAGTACGTTGACTCTTTATGAGACACGAGCTTATTAATTTCTTATATTCGCTTTCGTTCCAAATTGAGAAAACACCCGGTCCGCACCTTTAGTCGAGTAACATCCGCTCCGCATTCGTATTCGATAACAAACTTATTTGTATCTGTATTCGTTTTTAAAATATGAAAACGGGCATGAAAAGCGGAAATCCATATCGGGTCATGGGTGCAGATGCACCCACTGCTCAAAAAACAGTTTTTAATATGTCAAAAAAATAAAAATAAAAATTTCAGATATACTTAAAGACATTTTATGTTAGCATAAAAAGATTCGCGAAGAAAAAACATTTTTTGTGACTATTGTAAAAAAGACAATTCCGGGCGCTCCAAAATGACTTTGTACGAGACATTTTTTTTGTCTTTTTTACACAGTTCACAAAAAATATCTTTTCTCCGTGAAACTTTTTGTGCTAACACAAAATATCCATATGTATATCCGAATTATTATTTTGGAATTTTTGACATTTTGAAATGGTTTTTAAAATGTTTTAGACACTGCACCCGTGACCCGGAACGCTGTGTCCCGTTAAAAGGATACTATCCAATCCGCATCCGTTTCCACCCCCATGTGTACGTTGCACCAATTCTGCAAATCGTGACATGAATGACTTATGAAAGATGTGCTTCCGGTGGTGAAATGCAGAAAGAAGATAAGAGTGTTGCTGTGCAACTCGTGAGGTTCAAATGAAACGTTGTGAAATGAAACATAACAGGGTTGCAGCGTAATGCAGTTTTTCTGCATCTTATTTTCAGTCGATGCCTTCCCTTGCATTCAGAGTTGCAGACTGGAGTGTCTCCAGCAACTGGCAGCTTGTACTTGCACAGTCCACACCAGAAGATCTCTCGAACATTGGCATGCAGAGTTAGGATCTCCAAAGTTAATGTGAGAGTACTGAAAAGGACTCCTCAGCTTTGTGAGACTTCCTGACTGAGATCACCAGGAGTCTCCACACCAATCCTAGCAACAATGCAGACGCTATACATATTCATTTTCACTACAATGAATACAGTCAATTTAGTGCGTTCATAATTGCCCTCAGATTACCTCTCTAGCTAGTCACGATCATGTTCTGACATAGAAACCAAGAAAAGAAAAGTGTGGTCATGGCGTGGTTTCTGTATGGCCAGACGCGCCTTGGTGGCTCTACCCGCTTGCCGGCCGTTGCTGAGACTGGGAAACAAATGCACGTCACGGCACCTACGCCAGTTGCAACCGCAGGGTATGTGCAGATTCTAGAGCTTGCAGAAGAAACAGGGTTCAGTACTTCAGTTCATGATTGAGTACACAATGTCAAGAACGGGACGGGATCCAACACCTCTTGAAGCTGAAACCTCTGGTCCGTAGAGATTGATAATGTCCGTAAGCCGGAAAATTCTTTTGCACTTAGGGCACTGAAAAATAGTAGAACAAACTACAAGATTCAGAATGATTTTTCTCGGCATCTAAATATCTCCAAACCGAAATGCAATTGGCATGTATACATACCGTGGCAATAGAGTTCCCACGCTGCCTCAACCAGGTCTCTAGACATGATCTGCCATACACATGCCCGCACGGAATACAGCTGCAACAATAATATAGAGTAAGTATTCATCCAATTACCGTCGTCTACACAAGCCATCCAAAGCAAAAAAAAAAAAATCTTGTATCTGTCGTAGTCAAAAACAGAGTTGCAATTTTTTCGAGAATTAACACATAATTTGGCGCAAACTACCCCCTCAATTTGTAGGAAAAACATCAACTTCAACAATCCCAAATAAATATATCGTAAAAATGTTTTTAAATGAAATTAATTGATAACATCGATGTCCATAGTTTTTTATACAAAGTTTCCTCAATATAAAAGGAACTATATCATATTGTAAAAGTTAACCTCGTTTGATTCTGGGATCAACTTTTGATTATATTTATTTGCTGGGCAGAGCATGTTTCTGATTTCTAATTTTTCTTTTGACTTGTAAAACAATACATATGTATCTATGTATAATCTTGCATAAAGTTACACAACGTTTCAGATAATAAACAAAATTTCTAATATTCTTAGAAAAGTTACTAGCAACTATTAAAATGTATGTGTAAATTAGAAGTAAGAACTCACCATTTTTTTGAAATAATCATGTTTAACATTTAAAAAAATGTGTAACTTAAAAAATGGTGTAATATCCTTTTTTATCATATCTATTTTTTATTCCATGACAAGGTTGCAACTAAAAATATTTTTAATGCTTGCAAAATAATAAAAAATTACTTACAAAACCTATGGTCAACCCACTCAACCGGTCACACCCAATTTAATGTACTCGAGTTGCGGAGTTTCCAAAGCAAAAAACAAAATGAGCAAACATCAACAAATAAGAATTTCGGCCCATCTCACCAGATGCGGTGCGGGCCTAGGTTGGTCCAAGCTTCAAAACACACGGCGCAAGTGTCCGGAATGGGCCTCTCCTCCTGGCAATTCCTATTCATCGACCAGGTCGATGATAGGAAGACATCGCACACCCCTTCATGGGCCGGCCCAATAAGGTAATATCTCCAATTTTCGTTTTCTGTGTTATTCGCTTTTTTTTTGGCAGTTTTTTTTTCTTTCTTCTTTTTCGTTTTTTACTGTTTCATTTTATTTTATTTTTTACCTTTTGGTTTCTCTTTTTTATTACTTTTTTCTGTTTTCTAGATATGATTTTAAATTCTCATTTTTTGCAAATGTTCAAATTAAATTCAGATTTGAAAAATGTTCAGATGTGAAAAATGTTCATTTTGAAAATTGTTCATATTTCAAGAATTGTTCAAAAATAATTTGGTTCATGTAGTTTTTTATGTTCAATTTTAAAAAACCGTTCAAAATAATTTTCGTTCATGAATTTTACTGTTCACTTTTTAAAAAAAAATCAAAAATTGAATTCGTTCACCGCCCTTTTCTATCCACTTTTATCGTCTAAAACATGTTTTCGTTCAACGTAATTTTCTGTTCATCTTTTAAAATCGTTCAAAACTAGTGTACGTTGGTAAACACGCATAATTCTTATTTTTTATATTTCTTTTTCTATTTTTTGTTTTTTTTTGTTTTTTAATATTGTTTTAAATTTAACTTTTAGAAAATATTTAAAGTGTTCATATTTGAAAAATGTTCCGTTTTGAAAATGTTCGTATCTGAAAATTGTTCATATTTTAAAAATCGTTCAAAAACAATTTATGTCAATAGAGTTTTTGTTTACTTTTGAGAAATCGTTAAAAAATAATTTTTCGTTCATATACTTTTTCCTGTTTACTTTTAAAAATTGTTCCAAAAATAATTTCGTTCATCGGTCTTTTCTGTTCACTTTTAAAAACTTTCAAATAGTTTATGTTCAGCATTATTTCCTAGTTATTTTTTAAAATCGTTCCAAAATAGATTTAGTTTAGCGGCCTTTTTCGCATATTTTTAAAACCGTTCAAAAACTGGCTTCTCACCGCCATTGCATGTTCATTTTTCGAAAATCGTTCAATAATAAGTTCAGTTCATAGAGTTTTTTGGTTCACTTTTTCAAAATCGTTCAAAAGTTATTTCTGTTCATAAACTTTTTTCTGTTCACTTTTAAAAATCGTTCAAAAAATATTTTTGTTCACCAGTCTTTTCTGTTAACTTTTAAAAATCGTTCAAAAATAGTTTTGAACATCTCGTATATGACCGTCGAGACAAAAAAAACATAACTTGAAAGTTTTGTGAAACAAGTGGGACGAATTCAATTAAATTCATATAAAAAAGTTGTGAACATCAATTCATAATTGAGAAGTTATTATTGACGGAAATTAAAACTGAGCACAGGAATGAACGTGTAGACGCATAATTTTCGTGTACAAATTATTTTAAATAGTGAACGCGTACGTTTCTTAGGTGCAAGAGTTATCTATACTACTATTAAAAGAGCAAACTTGACCGGATACATTAAATTTATACCATACGATCTTTGATGAACGAATCAGATTGTCCGGTCCATGTTGAGCTAAACTCAACACATCATGCGAAACGTTATTTTATTTTTTTGCAACTCACATCTGGCCACACACCGCCCTCACCCCGTCATCCCCCTCTGGCCGTTCCTCGCTCCCCTTGGCCTGCCGATGCCATGGTCGCCGGCCGAGGTAGGCTTTGGCGGCGGCGCATCATGGACGTGAGGTGGAAGAGGTATCCTGCCCACCAAATTCCCTGGGTCACTGCGCTTCCTGCCCACCCGCCAACCCTAGGTCACCAGCCGCCGCCGCCGCCATCTGGAGCTCCGTCTCGCCGCAGGTCACCACCCACCCGCTGCCGTGGTCCGTCTCCCTCCCTACTGGCTCGATGCGCCAACCATGGCGACGGCCCAAGCAGCAGCAGCAGAGCTGCAGAGGAACGCGCTGGAGATGGAGGATTTCCTCCGCTGGAGCAGGACATTCCGCTGCTCGGTCACCTCCTCCGGCATGCTTCTGCCTGCAACGACTACCTCCCAACATGCATCTGCCTGGTGAGGTCCCTCTCGCCTGTAGCATTCCATGTAAATTTCTATCTAAGCATGCCTGTAGCTGTAGGTAGGGGATAAATTATATGTCTTGTTATCCAGTGGCCGAGCTAGATTGCTCCTTGCACTTTGACGCGGATGTATGTTAAATATTATATATGTTATAACACATATTGTTGCCTAGGTATTTAACTTTACATATGTGCAGTATCTTCACTGAATTCTTTGTGTAAGACATCAAGAAGAATCAAGTCTAGATTTACATGACAAGTTATCGTTTTGATGTTCCTTGTGTGTTCTATGCACTCGCTGTTGAGGTTCTAACCTTTTTAAAACCGTTCATCAAGGCCAATGGTGCACCCGCATACAGTCCATGCCAGATCAATCCCTATATTATGCGTTTGTGACGTCAGTCTTGTTGATACTCTTATTTGATACAGCTCAACATTGCATGGTTCTATCACCAATGAGCAGCTCACCGATCGTAGCTGTGCAACCGACATGGTTGCTTTGTTTTCAACGGTATGCCTCCTCTTATTCCTTTTTATTCTGAATTCTGCATTCTTTTCAGCAGTTCACCCCGCTTTGTTCCGATTTCTGACAACTACAGTTTGGTAGGAGATGGAAATAGTACAGATTATGATGCTTATGAAGGTGAAGGATTTTTATTCAAATTTGGGAGCCCTCTTTGTCCCGAATATGTAATAATCCTATGTTGCATCACGAAGAGTCAATTGACAGCATGCCTTATAAGGTGCTTCAGTTTTAATCAGTACAAGCTTTGCCTTTTGGTTCTGTTTCTGTATGGTTCATTCTTCAGAGCCATTGGATTTCTGTCAAAGAAATCCGCTTCAGAAAAGGGTATGCCCACGTCAGTACAAATGTACGGTTTTAGTGCTCACACTCAATGTACGTCTTATGCTCATAAGTAAATCAGTTGTGACTTTGAGATTTTTGACACTTGAGGGCAAGCACTGTTGGTGTTATACTGTTATGCTTAGATCAGCAAAGCTCCCTTATATGAGGCGCTCTTTGTTGGTAATCTCCATATTTCCTGCCATTAGCACTAGGACAACTTTCGGAAGAATACCATCTCTCATCCAGAGTAACATCGAAATCTGTTTGTTGCCTATGTTGTTCCAGCTATCTATTCATCATGAAATCAAAACGATCTGCTCTGTGTGGCATTCGGAAGGAGATAAAAGCCATGACTGGTCTCCGACAAGAAATCCTTTATTCATATAGTCAGCAATGGTGGTGGCGCATGACTGCTATGCAGAGTCTGTTGATGTTGATTATTAATCTATACGTCACATAATTACTTGACAAAATTGGGGAGAACATTTCACTGTTCGTTGTGAAAAATTGTAGGACCTGAGAGTAGCTAACCTAAGATGGGTCCATCAAGCTCCTTTGGCAAGTGAAGTACGACAGTTTGTAAGCATTAGCCATTCCCTATTAATCACAGTTAACAATATGTACGCATCTCAAAAGACCACTGTATATTTCTTTTAGCTCAAAAGAATGTTGTATTGTCTACATTTATACTGTAAGATTTACCTTTTTATATCGCCTGTAGTTTTGTGACTGTTCTGTAGGGTGGCGAACAGAAGATCGGTTTTCTCAGGATTATTTTTATCTTATCTTATCTTTTGGCACTATGTTTAAACTATTAGGTTAATGTGTCGTACTGTCACAACCTGGGCGTTCAGTGCCAATCTAAATCTGGCTGTGCGAGCCATCTGGCTAGAGATATGTTTTATTTTACTTCTTTATATACTTGTATGAGAAGCAATGATGCAAGCGATAATGCCCTTCATCGCTGTGCACCGAAGTTTATGTCCGAGCTTTGTGATCCATGATGCTTATATATGCATGATTCTCTTTGCAGTATAAAATGTAAAAAGAAAAATCCACATAGATCGGGTAGTATTTTACTACTTATAAATTGTCCTTTTTAATTGTCAAAACGTGCGTTGCACGTACATTTCAACTAGTTGCTAGGAAAGGATCGTACTTCCAACAAAATTCGTACGGAGCGGAACGAACGCCATATTGGGCCGAGGCACACTATCGTCTGGGTGTGCGGCGCGCTGTTCGCGGTGACCAGGTCGATATGTAGGACCTCCCCTCCTCCTCCGCCGCAACCGCCGCCGTGCGTGTTTCCTGCTCCACGGCCGCGCCCCCTGAAACCTCAACTCGCCTAGATTGCTGCCCCACGGCCGTGCGCCCTAAAATCACAGGTCGCCTAGATTGCCGCTCCACGGCCGCGCGGCCTGAAACCACATGTCGCATAGGCATAGAGGACCGGCACTCCAAGCATAATACTACGACGTAGACAGAAAATGCCATCAAACATATCCAAAGAAACCAGAGCGGCATCTTCCCTATCGCCGGACTCATGGCGTCGTCCGTTGCAGGGTATTTGCAGGTTCCGGAGCCTGCAGAAGTTAAGTTACAATCATCCACATACACACCGTACATGAGGTCAAGCGGCTTGAGAGTTGTCGGATCGAGAAGCAAGAAGACGTACTTGGGTCCGTGGAGGTAAGGGCGGCGGTGCCGGCGAAGTCGCAGGCGGCGTCCTTGTTGGATTGGAAGTAGCTGTTGGCGGCGTACGAGCAGTGCGCGAGCAGCGTGTTTGGAACGTGGCACTCCCCTCCTGGGCGCAGCGCCTGACAGTCCGCGCCGTGGCCGCACGCGTAGTCCAGCGTCCCCTGCAGCGCCGCGTCCGACAAGCCCGGCTTGCACACGCACCATGCCGCCGATTTGCTGGCCGCCGGCCGGCTGGCTAGAGCGCCGTTAGTTGGTGCCGCTGCATTTGCCGGGTACGTGCAGGTTTCTGAGCCTGCAAAATTCGCCGAATCGCCGTGGAGGTGAGATCCAAGCATGATCGTTCCGGCTCCAATGACGATGGTACATGCCGCGGCCGGAAAAGGGCATGTACTTACTGGGGCCTATCTCGGAGAGCGTGGCGGCGCCGCCGAAGTCGCAGGTGGCGTGCTCGTTGGCCTGGCTGATCCTGTGGAAGTAGCTGTTGGCGGCGTAGGAGCAGTGCGCCAGCAGCGTGTCGGGGCCGTGGCACTGCCCTCCTTGGTGCAGCGGACGGCAGTCGACCCCGCCCTTCCCGCACGCGTAGTCGAGCGTGCTCTGCAGCGCCGCGTGGGACGCGTCCGGCCTACAGACGCACCAAGAAGGAGAATCCCCGGCGGCGGCGGCTGCTCCTCTGACAATGGACACGGCCAGCAAGAGCAGCAACAGGCGAGTCGCCATTGTCGCCGGTTTCCACATGCCTAGGGAGGGTGGGATACGTAGCCGCTGGTGTGTACCGCGCACGCCGTGATTTGAGGAATATAAACGATCACGGGAAACGTAATGTGATCTGATTCCAAGGTTCACCTAACAGACTAGGAGAAGGTTTAGGCTATGTTTGGTAGCGAAGTATCTTAAAACGGAAAATCTAAACAGCAGGCGCCTTACACGGGGCATAACTCGACGCACGCACGCTGACCATCGGATCGCGGACGGTCGGCTGATATCTCGCGTCGCGTGGTGCTGTCCCGAGCCTCTCCCGATCCACATTCTGTCTCCTTTTTCTTCTCGTGGAAGCCGACGCGCAGGAGCACGCCGCGCCCGTGAGCCCGGAGCCACGCCGCTGCCCTTGTCGCCGTCGCGGCCTCCCCGCGCTGACATCCAGCCAGTCCGCGCCGCCCCGTGCCGTCGGCCTCCCTGTGAGCTTCGCGCCGACGCCCTCCGCAAGGACCGCGCCGTCGTCCGGCCGCAAGGACCGCGCCGCCGCCGACCTGGCCTGGATTCCGCGCCGAAGCCAACGGCGAGCAAGCAGCGCGACGGCTTCCCCGCGTCACGGCCGGCCTAGACTCCTCCACCCCTGCCGTTGCGATGTCATCTCGAGGTACAGCCATGACGGCTTTGGCCGGAATCAGCCACATTCGCGGCGCTTCCAGCCAAAATCGGCCGCCATCGCGCTTGGGAAGCGTCGGAGGCAACATGAGCGTTCTGGCAACGCACGCTGGAGACGGAGGTGCTGGATGACGGCCAGCCTGCGCTGCTCCCCACCTACAGGCGTCGCTCTGTATCGTGGGCGATGGAGACAACGCCGAGGCAGAGCTGTACTCTGAATTACTATTGTAGACCTTTTTTTAGTCTGAATGCTGGTTCGTGGTTCGTGGATGATTGTAGGTGCGTGTGCTGCTACCAACTGCTTTGATTGCGGTGCATCTAGTACTCTTGTTCTTGTATAGTTGTGTGATGTGTAGTACAGGAATCAATATAAATTCTGCCAATTTCTGTATTTCCTCATAATTTCTGTCTTCGGCTCTGCCTTTCGCTTTCGTTCGATGGGGTTCTGACCAGTCGCAAGTGGTTTATTTTGGATAGTGGACTAATAATTAATTTTGCGTAATATCTGTTCAGCAGGCGCCTGCTATTTGGCAAAACCGGACGCTCCTTTGCGAGTTGTTGACTCGCAGATGAACGAACCGATTTATTCTCCTCCCGCAATCATTTCCCGCCACACAGCCCCGCCCCACTACAAGGCGCAGCGCACCAAGGCATCAGTGCTGAATACGCCGTTTGAGCCAGAGCAGTGGCTGCCCCCAAATCGGCGCCCATATCTTTTAGTTACCTCCTCTGTACTGATGGATACTCATGTGTTTATGATATATTTATCCACCACGAAATCGATATAATTTTATACTCTCTCGGTAAGAGTTATCTATCCAGAATTGATAGAGTTACCCACTCTGTACTTATAGAGTTACCCATGTGTTCATGATATAGTTTTCAACCACGAAATGATATAGTTACCATACTCTCTCATCAATAGTTACCCGCCCATAACTTATAAAGTTACCCACACGGAATCACTAAAGTTACCACCCAGAACTGATAGAGTTATCCATATGTTCATGATATAGTTATCTACCATGAAATCAATATAGTTAATCTAGTTAATAGTTACTAGCTCCGTCGTGATGGAGTCACCAATGTGTTCATGATATAGTTTTTCACTACGAAATCGATGTAGTTACTCTACTCTCCCTGTAATAATTACCCACCATGTACTGACAGAGTTACCTACCCAGTACTGATAAAGTTACCCACCCAAATTCAAATCTGATAGAGTTACACATGCGTTTATGATATAGTTATCCACCATAAAGTTGACGTAGTTACCATCCTCTATCGGTAATAGTTACCCACCCAGAATTGATAGAGTTATGGACTCTGTATTTATGGAGTTACCCATATTCTCACGATATAGTTAGCTCCTCTGTACTGATGGATACTCATAGCTCGCGGTAATAGTTACCAACCCAATACTGATAAAGTTACCCTCACAGTACTGATAAAGTTACTCATGTGTTTTTATGGTGTAGTTCTCCACCACCAAATCAATACAATTACCATACTCTCTTGGTAATAGTTACCCACCCAATACTGATAAAGTTACCCATGTGTTTTTCATGTGTAGTTATCCACCACAAAATCTTTGTTACCATAATCTCTCGGTAATAGTTACCACCCATACTAATTGAGTTACTCACCCAGTACTGATAAAGTCGCCCATATGTTTTCATGGTGTAGTTATCCGTCACAAAATCAATATAGTTATCATACTCTCTCGTCTCTCGGTAATAGTTATCACCCCAATACTGATTAAGTTACCACCCAGTACTGATAAATTTATCCATGTTTATCATGCTCTCTTGGTAATAGTTACCACCCAATACTGATGGAGTTACACATCCAATACTGATAAAGTTACCCATGTGTTTTCATGTGTAGTTATCCATCACAAAATCGTTATAGTTACCCTACTCTCTCGGTAATAGTTACCACCCAATACTGATGGATTTACCCACTCAATACTGATAAAGTTACCCATGTGTTTTTCATGGTAAAGTTATCCAACACAAAATCAATTTAGTTACCATACTCTCTCGATAATAGTTACCCACCCAATATGGATTGAGTTACCCACTCAGTACTTATGAAGTTATCCATGTGTTCATGATATAGTTATCCACCACGAAATTGATGTAGTTATCCACCACGAAATTGATGTAGTTACCGTGTGCTCTAAATAATAGTTACGAATACAATGCCCATCTTTTTTATGTGTAGTTTCACTATGAAATCGACAGTTATCATCATAATACTTATGCACGATAAATTTACCATCTCAAAGTGATGTGGTAAGTTTAAAACTCATAAAAATCTAAAAGAACAACAAAAAATGGATCTATTTCAACCCTAAAACTAATCGCTAATATGGTGGGTAACTTATGTATTCAAGGCTCGGTAACTTATATGTTACGGGGGTGGTAACTTCTGGGCAAAAAAAAAAAGTTGTCGGAACATATTGACATGGGATCTAGTTTTGAAGATCTCGTCGCGACTAGTCCAACGGTGAAAACGGATTCTAAATCGGATAAACGGTTGGGGCTACAAAACTTTTTGAATTTCCGAGTTTCGTATTTAATGCGGGATGACATCAGCTTGTTTGTTTGTTTGTGCATGCATGCAAAAGAGGTCATTTCCCTCGGTCGGCCGTGCGTATGGTTTGCTTTCGGTCGTGGAGTTTTTAGTGCATGCATTAGACTAGTGAACGAAAGCTTTGTACGTGAGTGAGGGTTGATGATTAAAACACAAATTGTTCTACCGCCTTACGGAATCGCTAAATGTAGGGCGCCTTACACATAGTCGCGTCCATCTTAAAAAGCAAGGTATTCTAAACCGAAGTTTTCTAGCCCGTAGGCATAACTTACCAAAGTATTGACAAACTGAAGTATTTTGGAGTATTGAGAATACTGTAACCTGTTTGGCTAGCGCTGTAATTAGCTACGTATTTGTAGCGCACCTACATTTAGAAATTGGCAAGGTAACTGTGTATAGTGCAAACCTCTGAATCGATTCATTTGCACACACAGTCTAAGATGAAATATCACAACATTGTATCAATTATTACACGTGGATCCAGTACTTAGGAAAATATCCTTTACAAATTGCATAGCACGAAGCTAGTTTTGAAAGAGTAAAGCAGCGGAAATAATAATCTTCATGGAGTCCTCATCCTTTGCATGTGCCACAGGCGAAAACATGTTGGTTGCAGACTCGAAACCTTAACGAAACTCACTCGTCGTCAGAACAATCTGCAACAAATAAAATTTGCAACAGAGTGGGTCAGATACCATTAAAAATGGATCTGGCAAGTGACACTATGTGGACACTTAGTGGAATAACTCTAATAACCTATATGCATATTTGGCTGGTGGAGTTCAAGGCTATTTTGCATAAAGCCAATTTTTGCCTAACACTTTGTAAAACATTTTCTTCAAATGAGACAATATGGCATAAAATCCATAGTCTCTTCTACCCTTGTTCACCCATCAAAATTTTACTTAATGAAATTGAGATGTTGGGAGCCTCCGTTGACATCCTTGATCAGCTGCTTGAATTGTCCGTAACCGGGGACACGGCTAAGTACTTAGTTTTTAACTCTGCAGAGGTTGTGCACTTTCACCATTAGACCCAACAAACCCAAACTATCCTCAAGCACTCAAATTGTGCTAAGGAAAAGGAGAGAGTTGAGACGAGACTTTTCAGAAGCATTTTCCCATCCCATACTGACTTGACGCGCTCCCATTCTAACCATTCTACCACCACCTGTCAAGTCGGGACGAGTCCACGCAACTTAATCCATCTAGCCAGAGCCCATATGACTAATGGCTGCACGGTAAGCAACTTCACTTAGAGAAACATTGGTCCCTTTATTCCTGGGTGGCAACCACAAGTGAATATCCCGTAGAGGTCACCCCTAGGGACAACACCAACTCTTGCATCTTCTTATCAAAACCAAATCCACCCAGGTGGTAAATTAACTTAGTAGAATTAAGCTTTCAATAAAACACTTTTGCATAGCATCAATATTTCTACTAAGTTATCAATAGGATTCTAGACACAACTAGTGTAAAGGAGATAGTAGTTTTAGCATAGCAATACTATCCTACACATGCATATAAAGAAATACACTAAGTCATGCATAGAAAAATACTTAGGAAATTTATGGGGTGTGCCACTTGCCTTGGCAATAGGGAGTGCAGTAGTAGCAGTTGCAACAACCTTCGTCTCTCTCCGAAATTTCTAACACATCAAACAATTCTCAATAAATATGCAGCCAAACAATACTTAAGAAAATATGACATGCATGAGATGCAGAATGATACAAGGAATTATGATGTGAATGACATACAGAACAAACTAAGGAAAAAGACATAAAATAACCTAATCCAATTGGCTAAGGCAAGGTCAAGGTTGAGCAAAATTAACTTGATAAAAGACAACTTGAAAAGTTGTAAGGCTTCTTCAAGTCTTCACATGTTTGATCTTCAAAACATCTTCAACTCCTTTGTAGTTTCATTGATCTTCAATGGTCTTCAATTAGCACTCTAGAAACTTAGTCTTAAACACCAAGGACTTGGTCTATGTCCACAGTGAGACAAAAATAGAAAGAAAGAGAAGATAGAAAGAAAGTAGTTGGTCTTCCAAGAATCTTCTCCAGACTTCCTTGTAGCTTTCTCCTTGGTGTGTTGACTTCTTTGAAATTTGTGGACTTGATGGTTCTGCAGACTTGATGATGTTGGCAGCACCAAGGTTGGTCTTGAATATAACTTAGCCACCATGAAGTAGGAAGAAAAGAGAGAAAGGAAAGAAAGACTTAGAAAATTGTAGGTGGTTGGTCTTCATGAACTTCTTCTTGATTTTCTTCTAAGTACTTTTACTTCTTGGAGATGCTTCTGGAGTCTTGTTTTCTTGGCTAAGTCCTTCATTGGTTTCCACTAATTCTAACTTAGTGGTTTTCGACTAGGAGGGTCAAAAGGACTAACATGCATCCTCAATTTTTTTCTAAGGAGGAATGTCATGTAAGAAGTGCAAAATATTTCTAAGGACTAGAGATGCATGCCATGCCATGAAATTATTCTAAGTTAATGCAAGACAAGTAAGATGGTCCAAAAATGACTAAGGACCAAAGGTCAAACAATGAGTCCAAATAATTTCTAAGGAAAAGTAAACAAAACATAGTTGCTAAATTTTCTAAGGAAAATACTTTAAAACAATAGTTGATAAAATTTCTAAGGACAAACACTTAAACAATATCACTTAGAAAAATATTATAAAACAACTAAGTTTTCAAGATGCTAAATTTTTCTAAGGAGAAGATTTAGCACTATTAAGATGTTGAAATTTTTCTAAGGAAATAATGTTGTCAAAATAATTATCACATATTTTCTAAGGAAGGAAATTACTTTGTTTGGAGAGGCAAATATTTCTAAGTACCTTTTGTAACTAAAGTGATCAAATATGACTAAGTCATTTTATTAATCGAATATATGAAGAAAAATAATTTTAATCAATTTTTATTATTAAAATAACACCTAAAAAGCATTTAATCAATATTAATTACAAAAATCATAGAAAATACTTTTACAAAAATTGGTAGAGTATTCCTACGGCCAAATATTAACTAAACAAAAATATACCAATTGGATTTACTCCAAATCAAATTTTAAAATCAAGTTAAGTCAATTTTACTTAAACAACCATTTTTAAAATTGAACCAAAATAAGTTTGTCAAAACATAAAAATAAATATGCCAAAAGTTTCTACGTGTCATAAGCTTTCCAAAAATATTTTATTTGTAAAATTTGGCCAAACCAATAAAAAGTAGTGATAGATCTAAGATCTAGGGTTTTTCTGCAAAACTGCCGGTCTTCGGTTGACTGTTGACTCTGACCGCTGACGTGGGTTGACTCGCTGACGTGGCAGGCTGACTCGGTTGACTACGAATTTTGACCAAAAAAAGAGTTGCTCGGATGGAAAAACAATCTTAACGAAAGTTGTAGAGAATTACGTGCTCTTTCTAACTATCACAATTATAACATAAGTGGATTAATAGATTGGTCACAAAACGCAAATTACCTTTCTGATCCGAAACTTCAAACTCGAATATCTCCTAGCTCGCTTGACCAAAAGAGGTGAGGCTTGGGGCAAAAGAAAGGTCTTGATCAGGGGAACAACTTTCGTAACTACGGCCCGAAGATTTGAGATTTTCTCCTCCGAAAATCGTCAAAAGCAATCTGTATTGTACAGAGAATTCCGTACGTCAAAATCAAAAGAGTGCAATAGCAAAGTTGTAGGTAAGGGTTAGATCTAACTTCTCACCAAAGGAATTTCGATTTGAAGAACCGAGCACGAAGAGATCTAAGAATTACGACTTCAGATCTGAAGGATTGCGATTCGAAATTCTACCTCCACGGTTGATGAAAAGAGTTGAGTCCTCTCGGGATGGAAAGATATTGAACAGATCTACAATACTGCTTCAGCCTCCGGTGCGATTCGAGATCGTTTTGGTGGGTAAATAAACGAAATACGATTTCGCTGGTTAGGGTTTCGGTGGAACAAAAAGGGGAACAGAGATGCCGGCGGCTACAGGGGTTTATATAGGCCAAGAGTCGGTGGAAAAGATTGGGCTCGAAGTTATGAACGCGTAGGATCAAGTGGATCTGGATTTGAAGTTATATTTCTCAAGATAATCGTGTTTGAGTGGAAAGTGTTTGGAAAAACGAATTTTCAGGTTCAAATGAACGATCGAACCGTCTCGGGTTCCACTCGGTCGCTGGCTCGGCCGGTCGCCTTGTTGGGCTGGCTCGGCCGTCTGGGCCGGCCGGCTGGCCCGATTCTTTTTTTTTCTTTTCTTGTTTCTTATTTCTTTCGTAACTTTTATTTTAAAACTCCAAATGACCTCAAACCAATTTCTAAAATTTGTAAAAACAAAACCTGTCTGTTAGAACTTTCAAATACACTTTTCCAAAACATTTCAAAATTCGAATTTCAAATAATGTATAAAGGTTTAATTAGACCTTTATGCTAAATTTTATAAGTAGGATTTTATAAATTCCTTTTGAACTTTATATTTAAAATCTAAAACAAAATATGAGTAATAAGATTCCATATCCCTCCAAGATAATTTTTCACAAAGTCATTTTGTTTATAAAAGAATTCGATAATTCAAAATGAATTCAAAACTCAAATTAAAATCCAAATAAATATTTTCTTTCAAAACAAAACTATTAAACTTAAAAATAGAGAATAGGTAAGTAATAGAATAACTTCCTATTCATACAAACAATTCACAACCAAACATTTCACTCAAAGAAGTATACCACAATACTTCAAAATAATATATTGGACATAGATAGTCCTTTTAATATATTTTCTTAAATATGTTTTCAAGTGGAATTATTATTCCCACTTTTGAAATATCAAAATGCAAACAAAGCTATATGATGATGAATGCATGCATGATTTTTCCTTTCAAAGCAAAATACATAATAGTTTTCAAAAGTTTTAAATTTTTCTGATTTTTCAACTTTTTGAAAAAAACTTGGGATGTTACAGTATTGTGGCTACCGTTAGGGAATTCTGTTCCAAACTCGCGGGAAAACACACACTTCTTCCGCCCGGCGCGCCATGACGCCCAGCTTGGCTCGCCATTACCACCACGCCTGACGAGTCAGCCAGGTGTTGCAGTTCCTCTCACAGGCTACTCCACCCGCCACGAACGCGAAGGCCGGCGAGCACGACAGGGAAGGCAGGCACTCGGCCCCGTCCGCGACCTCGAAAGCTACGGCCGGCGACTGGAGTGCGGCTGCTCCGCCCCCGTCCGCGACCTCGAAACCTACCGCCGGAGTGCGGCTGCTCCGTCCCGTTCGCAAGCTTGAAGGGCGCCGCTGGATTCAGGCTGATTCGCCCCCATCCGCGACCGCCAAGGCTGCTGCGTGAGTCAACGCCCTCCGTGCTATTTTTCCATTGATGTAAGTACCGACAGTAGCGCGTCTTTGCTTCCAAGTTTAGTAGACTTTCTTGTGCTGGATAGATGGATGGATTAGATAACTAAATGAGAACCTTTTCCCATTTGATAGGTACTGATTTGGACTGAACGTTTTGCTGAAGTTCGATGATCTGAAGCTTATTCTCCCAGGTGAAAGCATGCTTTTACTTTTCTTGGATTCACCCTGTTTTATGTACTGTTCTGTTTTCAGAAATTGATTTTCTCTGGTTGTAGTAGTGCTGCATCAATGTGGGGGAATTTTTTAAAGCGCAAACAACGAGAAGATGATGAATTGGCCATCATCGAAGCCTTGCAGAAATACAAGAGAGGTTCAAGCAATTGTCGACGTATTCATACTTCCATACTTACAGGAGATAAGTACGTAAAAGAAGTCTTGGAGGGTCATGAACTGAGATGTAAGAGGGATTTTAGGATGGAAAAATATGTATTCCATAATCTGGTTAACTGCTTTCGAGACAGAAAACTTCTGAGAGATTCTCAGCTAATCACTGTGGAAGAACAGGTAGGCATATTTTTATATGCCCTTTCAGCAAATGCAAGCAACCGTACTCTTCAAGGGCGATTTCAGCATAGTGGTCAAACTATAAGTGTCCGTTTCAATCAGGTTCTAGAAAAGATCATGGCAATATCTGGAAGGCTTATACAGTTGCCACCAATTAATGTTCCTCAGAAAGTTTCAAGCAACCCCAAGTTCATGCCATACTTCTAGGTATACATCCTATAATTGTTAAATATCATTTATAATTGTCGAGTTACATAATTTTCTCACCAGTTCTTGTCTTTATGAAGGATTGTATTGGAGCAATTGATGGAACGCACGTTCCGATTACTATGTCGCCGGGAAAGCAAGACCCATACCGCAACAGAAAAGGAACATTATCACAAAATGTCATGGTGACGTGTAATTTTGACAATCAGTTTGTCCATGTCAGTGCGGGTTGGGAAGGTTCAGCTTCTGATGCTCGGGTCCTACAAGATGCACTACAAAACAAATTCTATGTGCCCGAGGGGAAATTCTATTTGGTTGATGCTGGATATGCAAATACACCTAATTTCATTGCACCATATCGAAATGTCAGGTACCATTTGAATGAGCAACCTAGAAGCAATCAAAGGCCACAAAACGCTAAAGAGCTATTCAATTTGAGGCATGCACAGCTCCGTAATCATGTCGAGCGTATCATTGGTGTTCTGAAGAAGCGTTTCCTAATAACTTTCGATTTGCTTTGTCTTCAACTCCTTATAAGTTTGAAGTTCTTCTTTTCTGACAGCAACCAGATTGTCAATAGCTACATCCTTGCTTTTCTTAGGCTTGCCTTCATCACTTCCTTTTGAATCTTTAGCCTTCTTTACTGGTGGTGATTCTGGAAGTTTGTAGTTGTCCTCGGGTGCAAACTGGCTAGCATTATTCCCCATACAACGTTTTTTTGTGAAAACGTCAGTTTTCGGGAAACTGCAGTATTAATACAACGTTTTTTTGTGATAGCCAAACACATCAAAGTATTACATACTGCAGTAATTTTGGAAACTGAAGTATTTTTGCAATACTTCGAAAATACTTCGCTACCAAACATAGCCTTGGATTTTTTTTTTTTGAACTGAAGGTTTAGACTTCGGACGAATTGCAAGCGGCGGTAGTCGGTAGGCCTGGCGGCTGCGAGCCGAGCAGGGCTGCAGGAGGTCTCCTTTTTTTATCGCAACAATTTAGCGGACGTGCGTGCAGCTGGGATAATCCTATTTGCCGCGTAAAGCGGGCACTACTTTGCTCCGCGTACCCCTGAGCAACATGGGCTGGCCCATAATCCCGTTTCCTTTCCTCGCGACTCGGTTACTATTCCACCCCCCTCGAAAAAAAAAAGGTTACTATTCCATCCATCTTACTCCCTCCATTCCCATATATATATATATAAGATGTTTTGGCCTTTTTTTCCATATTCACATGTATCTATACTCATTTTAGTGTGTATATTCACTCATTTTTGTCAGTATCTAGTTAAAATGTGAATTAACTAAAACATCTTACATTTATAAACATAAGGAATAGTTTTTAATCTCAAATGACAAATCTCTGAACCCAAGGTGCTATTTGATTGAGGCTAAATTTTTGCATACATGGTGGGGACAGCCAACTAGCCACTAATTCAGAGAGAATAAAATGACAATGCGACTAAGAGGTGGGGGGGTTTGGGAAGTCATGTTTTCTGAGTTTGAAAGTGCATGGTGCCCCATGTGTGGTTTCGGTAATTAATGACAATCCTTATGCACTAATGTTTGCATTGAGATATACTTGTATATCTTGTCCATAGGAAAAGATTGGAGTTCATGTGTTGGACTCTAAAAGATTACATGATGATCAATACTCTATTCAAGGGTTTATATGAAGAATGGTCATATGTAGAGTTGAGCATATTGCAAGTATGTCTTGAAGGATTCAAGACATCATCTTTGTGAAGAGAGAGAAGATTATGAATTGCAAGTTCAATATGATCCATCTCGGAAGATATCATTTGATTGAATCTTGCAATGGATACATGAAGACGAAGCTTAGCGAGGCTCTCCCATAATGGAGTATGGGGGAGTATTTGGAGAAGTTTTAATCAAGCATGTGCTAGCAAGCACAATCAAGAAAGGTGTTCCACTTGAAGAGATCAAGATCGTCATCATCTAGCTCAAGTGGAATGCGCAATGCAAAGGTATGATCTTGATAGGGTTTCTATTTTACCGGTCTCATGGTGTTAGTGGGAAACCGGACTCAGGGGATTCAGTCGAAGAGGCTCAAGTTGGTTCACTCCCTGGACCCTATCCGGAGTGTTACCGGAGGAAGGGCGGAGTCTCCGCCCCAGGCCGGAGTCTCCGGTCTTTGGACCAAAAGACACCGGTCTGACCTGCTCCAAGCCTCAAGTTGGTTCAGCCCCTGGACCCAGGACAAAAACTTACCATAATGTGTCCAGAGTCTCCGGCCCAGGCCGGAGTCTCCGGTCACTCAGGCAGGAGTCTCCGGCGTAAGATTTCCTGCAACGGTTCTTTTTTTGGGAGACCTATAAAAGGCCCCTTCTTCCCCAAAGAGTCAAGGCTTTTCTCCAGCACATTTTTCTCTCTCTACCACCATTGTTGACCTTTAAAAGCTTGCCTATCTCTCAATCCCTCTCATTATTCTTGCATATCTTTGAGGGAAAAGTGAGAGGAGATCTAGATCTATATTTCCACCAATACTTTTCTCCTCTAAGTGAGGGGAACCCTTTGGATCTAGATCTTGGAGTTCCATTTGTTGAGTTCTTCTTTGTTCTTCCTCTCTTCTCCCCCCATAAGCATTAGTTGCTTTTGGTGGGATTTGAGAGTGAAGGATTTGAGCACTTGTGCTCTTGCCTTTGCTTTGTTGAATCGGTTTGTGCTCTCCACGAGGATTCGTGGAAGTTGAAAGTGTGTGAGCTCGTTACTCTTGGGTCTTTGGACCCTAGACGCCATTGTGGTGGTTGAAACCTTTTGCGGTCACTTGTAGCCATTCGGGACCCAGTCCAGTTGTGGGTTGTGCGCCGGGTTATTGTAAAGGCTCCGAATTCCGCCTCGAAGGATTCCGATAGTTGAAGGTGAACCAATCTTTTGTGGTGCGGTTCATCGGAGAAGAAGGTGAGCCTGTTGTGGCGTTGAGACCAACCTGCTGTGGTGGTCTCACACCTCTCCAACGAGACGTACTCCCCTAAAATGGAGGAACTCGGGAATACATCCTCGTCTCCGCGTGCCTCGGTTATTTCTATACCCGAGCTCTTTACTTATGCACTTTACATTGTGATAGCCTTCATGCTTGAAATATTCTATTGCTATCACCTTGTTGATTGTCTTGCTTAGCATAAGTTGTTGGTGCACATAGGTGAGCCTAGTAGTTAGGTTGTTGGCTTGTTAATTTAAACACCTAGTTTTATCCCGCAATTATCAAGCCTAAACCGGAAAAGTTTTATCGCCTATTCACCACCTCCCCCCCCCCCCTCTAGGCGACATCCTTGTCCTTTCAGAGTTGTCCCCAGAAACTGGGATGGAGGGAGTAATACCTATGATTCAATGGTTTCGGTCCGACTGTTTTCGATTTTGGTTTTTTTTCTTTTCGTTTTTCGTCATTCTCCTTCTTTTTCTCTTCAATTTTTCATTCTCCCTAATTTTCTAGTTTTTCTTTTTTTTGTTTTCATAGTAAAAAAAATTATGTTCTTGAATAAATATTACAATTTTTTCTGGTTCAAATAGAATAAATCTTCTTACTGAAATTTCGTTTATATAAGATATATGTTTTAATCATTCACATAATATAAATGTTCTAACTGGAAAATTGTTCGTGTAACATAAATGTTTATATTGAAAAATCGCTCAAATAATATGCATTAGTCTTATTGAAAAATCCGATCAAATGAGATAATGTTCTAACTGAAAAGCCAGTAAAATAAGATAAATGTTCTTATTTTTAAATCTGTTCAAATAAGATAAAGGTTCTTACAAAAAAATCTTTTAAATAACACAATTGTTCATATTAAAAAAATCAATTAAGATATAATATTCTTTTTGAAAAAACCTTCAAATTTGATAAATGTCATCCTTGTATTAGTCTCCTAAAATGTCTTTCTATGTCACACCATCTCTTTTGGTTTGAGCTAGTCTTTATTTGCCGCTCCTTGCTCTTGTTGCTCAACATTTGTTTGTTGCAAGTTGTATTGCTTCTTTTCCCATCTTTTCTCTCTTGCACTTGTTTGTGTTTAAAATTATCTAGGAGGGAGTGAGGATTCCATGTTGTGCACACCATTTTGAAATACAAATCCTTATTGTGCACGTACCTTGGGGAGTTCCCTCTTGATTGTTAGAACACTTGGTTGGTCTTATCATAATATCTTCTTTTGTGCAATTTGTTTTTTCGGATCCTTTGATTGGTTACTTCTTTTGTCGAAGTATCTTTCAATTTGATTTTCTTTTGCAATCTTTGGATTCTCAATATAGTTTGATCTCCTTCCCAACTATTTGTCATTGGATATGTGCATTTGATTTCACTCATATTATGAGAAATACACACATTATGGGGGAGCTCTTAATATATTGGCTGTTTTAATTTTTTCCTCCCATTTCGGCAATCGATGCCAATGGGGGAGAAGTTTAGAGGGTTTAAGGGAATTTGGTTTTATGCTTTAGTTTTGTTCTTAAGCATTTGTCTTTCTTGCTATTGCATCCTTGCTCTTTGTTGTGCATGGTTGCGTAATTCATTATATAAACCCTCGTAAAAGGGATTGTCACCAATTACCAAAATGGGGGAGATTGAAAGTGCATGGTGCCCCCATGTGTGGTTTTGGTAATTAATGAAAATACTTATGGACTAATGTTTGCATTGAGATATACTTGTAGATCTTGTCCATAGGAAAAGATTGGAGTTCATGTGTTGGACTCTAGAAGATTACATGATGATCAATGCTCTATTCAAGGGTTTATATGAAGAATGGGCATGTGTAGAGTTGAGCATATTGCAAGTATGTCTTGAAGGATTCAAGACATCATCTTTGTGAAGAGAGAGAAGATTATGAAGTGCAAGTTCAATATGATCCATCTCGGAAGATATCATTTGATTGAAGCTTGCAATGGATACATGAAGACGGAGCTTAGCGAGGCTCTCCCATAATGGAGTATGGGGGAGTATTTGGAGAAGTCTTCATCAAGCATGTGCTAGCAAGCACAATCAAGAAAGGTGTTCCACTTGAAGAGATCAAGATCGTCATCATCTAGCTCAAGTGGAATGCGCAAGGCAAAGGTATGATCTTGATAGGGTTTCTATTTTATCGGTCTCATGTTGTTAGTGGAAGACCGGACTCAGGGGATTCAGTCGAAGAGGCTCAAATTGGTTCACTCCCTCTACCCTGTCCGGAGTGTTACCGGAAAGTTACCAGAGGAAGGGCGGAGTCTCCGCCCCAGGCCGGAGTCTCCGGTGTATGGACCAAAAGACACCGGTCTGACCTGCTCCAAGCCTCAAGGTGGTTCAGCCCCTGGACCTAGGCCGGAAACTTACCAGAATGTGTCCAGAGTCTCCGGCCCAGGCCGGAGTCTCCGGCGTAAGATTTCCTGCAACGGCTCTTTTTTTGGGAGACCTATAAAAGGCCCCTTCTTCCCCAAAGAGTCAAGGCTTTTGTGCAGCATGTTTTTCTCTCTCTCTCTCCCACCATTGTTGACCTTTAAAAGCTTGCCTCTCTCTCAATCCCTCTCATGATTCTTGCATATCTTTGAGGGAAAAGTGAGAGGAGATCTAGATCTATATTCCACCAATCCTTTTCTCCTCTAAGTGAGGGGAGCCCTTTGGATCTAGATCTTGGAGTTCCATTTGTTGAGTTCTTCTTTGTTCTTACTCTCTTCTCCCCCCATAAGCATTAGTTGCTTTTGGTGGGATTTGAGAGCGAAGGATTTGAGCACTTGTGCTCTTGCCTTTACTTTGTTGCATCGATTTGTTCTCTCCACACGGATTCGTGGAAGTTATAAGTTTGTGAGATCGTTACTCTTGGGTCTTTGGACCCTAGACGCCATTGTGGTGGTTGAGACCTTTTGTGGTCACTTGTAGCCGTTCGGGAGCCCCCAATGCAGTTGTGGGTTGTGCCCCGGGTTGCTGTTGTAAAGGCTCCGGATTCCGCCTCGAAGGATTCCGATAGTTGAAGGTGAAGCAATCTTTTGTGGAGCGGTTCATCGGAGAAGAAGGTGAGCCTGTTGTGGCGTTGAGACCAACCTGTTGTGGTGGTCTCGCACCTCTCCAACGAGACGTACTCCACTAAAAAAAAGAAACTCGGGAATACATCCTCGTCTCCATGTGCCTCGGTTATTTCTATACCCGAGCTCTTTACTTATGCACATTACATTGTGATAGCCTTCGTGCTTGAAGTATTCTGTTGCTATCACCTTGTTGCTTGTCTTGCTTAGCATAAGTTGTTGGTGCACATAGGTGAGTCTAATAGTTAGGTTGTTGGCTTGTTAATATAAACACCTAGTCTTATTCCGCAATTATCAAGCCTAAACCGGAAAAGTTTTAATCGCCTATTCACCCCCCCCCCCCCCCTCTAGTCGACATCCTTGTCCTTTCAGAGTTGTCCCCAGAAAACTAGGATGGAGGGAGTAATACCTATGATTCAATGGTTTCGGTCCGTTTTCGGTTTTGGTTTTTTTTCTGCTTTATTTTATCTTTTCATTTTTCGTCATTCTCCTTCTTTTTCTCTTCAATTTTTCATTCTCCCTGATTTTCTAGTTTTTCTTTTTTTTCATCGTAAAAAATGTTTATGTTCTGGAATAAATATTAGAAACTTTTCTGGTTCAAATAGAATAAATCTTCTTACTGAAATTTCGTTTATATAAGATATATGTTTTAATCGTTCACATAATATAAATGTTCTAACTTGAAAATTGTTCGTGTAACATAAATGTTTATATTGAAAAATCGTTCAAATAATATGCATTGGTCTTATTGAAAAATCCGATCAAATGAGATAATGTTCTAATTGAAAAGCCACTAAAATAAGATAAATGTTCTTATTTTTAAATCTGTTCAAATAAGATAAAGGTTCTTACTAAAAAATCTTTTAAATAACGTAATTGTTCATATTAAAAAATCAAGTAAGATATAATATTCTTTTTTGAAAAACCTTCAAATTTGATAAATGTCATAATTGTAAAATAATTCAAATAATTATAATTCGTTTAAATAAGATAGATATTCTTATTTTCCACAAATCCGTTCAGATGGGGTAAATATTTGTGTTAAACGTACACGTGAAAAACAAGGGTTACAACAACAGAAATGGGAGTCTACTTATGATTCTTTATAGTACAAAAGATGTTCATGTTCCATTTAAAATAAAACAATAAAGTAATAATAAACTTTTTTGATAATAAAAATTTTATGGAAAAAGATAACATAAATGGAGAATATAAATTTGGTAAACGAATCAAGAAAAATAAAAAACAAAATGGAAACCGAAAAGAAAAATTTTAGTAAAAACCAGCAGAAAATCGGAGCAGTCGAGCGAGTCGTGGAGGCAACACGAAAGTTAAACGGGGCAGGCGGCAACCAGTTATTTTTATGTTCTATTTTTTTATGCTCTATGTTCAAAATAAGATAGATGTGAGTATTTTTTGCTCAAATATTATATATATTCTTTTTTTAAATCGTTCATTTAACATAAATGTTCAGAAGGGGAAATCGTTCAAATAAGTTAATTGTTTTTTGAAAAATCATTCAGATAACAAAACTGTTTTCAACAAAAAATCATTAAAATAACATAAATGTTCATATTTGAAAATTCATTTAAATATTATAAATGTTCATATAAGAAAATCGTTCAAAAAATATATATATTTAGCCTTTTTTTACATATGTGAAATTTTTGACAACGAATTTGTTCCATTTCTTTTCTTTTTTTACTAAAAAAGAGAAAAGAAATTATTTTTAAGGGTAAAAAACAAGAAAGATAATATATACTCCCTCTGTTCCACAATATAAGATGTTCTGGCTAGCTCACATGTTGGATAGGTGCAAACCCGAATGAGTGTACATACACATTAAAACAAGTCCACATACATCTATATACATGTGAATGTGGACAAAAACTAAAACATCTTATATTTATTATATTTAAAACGGAGGGAGTATAAATTAGGCGGCTTGGAAAGCGGCCCAAGAAGACAGCGCCGTGCGGCTATACGGGAAATAGGAGCGACGTGCAGCTGTACGGTACGTCATGCTCACTCCGATCCGTTTAAACTGACGGGAGGAAACAACGTCGTAGCGGCACAACTCCTACCTATGGCTGGCGACATTTTTTCTGAATTGGCGGGAGTACATGATTGCGTGAGAGGTGATACTGTCAGCCTAAAAAATTCTGCTTGATGCTCTGGAAAAACCAATTGGTCCATATTCCTATGCCTCACGGGTAAGCATTGGGCTTCGCCCCTGGGCGGGAGGGTTGGCAGGCCCGGGCCCAAGAGAATTATGGGGCCTTCAAGGTATGTGTGCATGTACTCCGGACTCAAAAAAAGAGGGAGCGCCTAGACGGCGCTCGTTAGCGCCGCAAACGAGTCGCGCCGCCTACGTAGGCTCATTCATGGGCCGGCCCATTGTCAATCGCGTGCGAGAAAAAATAGCAGCCGGAGGGCGGAATCGAACCTGAACCTCAGCGTTGCGCGAACGGAAGGAAAATTGGTCTAGCCAACTGTGCTAAACCATGTTCGTGTCATACTAGTACAAAACTGTATTAAATATATAGAATCTTTTATCAGATCAGTACAATTTTTAAAATGAACAATTTTTAGTTTGGAACCATTTTTGAAAAATCCGAACCATTTTTTTTGGTTTGGAACCATTTTCAAAAAATCGGAACCATTTTTACGGTTCGGAACCATTTTCAAAAAGAACTAATTTCGAAAAATTGGAACCATTTTTTCGGTTCGGAACCATTTTCAAAAAGGAACCATTTTCGAAAAATCGGAACCAATTTTTCGGTTCGGAACCATTTTCAAAAAGGAACTATTTTTTTGGTTCGGAACCATTTTCAAAAAGGAACCATTTTCAAAAAATCGGAAACCATTTTTTTTCATTCAGAACCATTTTCAAAAAGGAACTATTTTCGAAAAATCAGAACCATTTTAAAAAACCGGAGCCTTTTTTTTGGTTCGGAACCATTTTTTCGGTTCAGAACCATTTTCAAAAATCGGAACCATTTTCGAAAAATCAGAACCATTTTTCGGTTTGGAACCATTTTCAATAATCGGAACCATTTTTTCCGTTCGGAACCATTTTCAATAATCGGAACCATTTTTTTGTTAAGAACCATTTTTTTGGTTCGGAACAATCGGAACCATTTTCAATAATCGAAACCATTTTTTTCGTTAAGAACCATTTTTTTTTGTTCAGAACCATTTTCAATAATCGGAACCATTTTTTCGGTTCGGAACCATTTTCAATAATCGAAACCATTTTGGAAAAAATCGGAACCATTTTTAAAAATCAGAACCATTTTTTCATTCAGAACCATTTTTCGGTTCGGAAACATATTCTAAAAAAGGAACCATTTTTCGGTTCGGAACCATTTTCAAAAAATCAGAACCATTTTTTAAAAATAATTATTTTCCAAAATATGAACCATTTTCAAAATAAGAGAAAATTAAAACATAAAAAGGAAAAATGAAAAAGTGAAACAGAAAAACAGAAAACAAAAAACAAAAAAATAAAACCAAAAAAGAAAACATAAAAACAAAACGATAAAAGAAACAGAAAAAGAAAAATAACATGGAAACACGAAAATGAAAACAGAAAATAAATAATAAAACGGAAAACAAAAAAGAAAGGGAAAAAGAAATCCGAAAATCCAAAACTGGAAACAAATAAAAGAAAGACTAATGATACACAAACGTCAACAAGAGCGTGGCGCACTGGTTCTGTTCCTCATACACGCACTGGTACGTGCTGTGTTCGATTCCTGGCCCGAGCGCTATTATCCCAACCTTTTATCGTTTGAGCAGTGCTAATGGGCCGGCCCCATAACGTTGCGCGCCGAGCCCTCTTCCGGCGCCCCTGAAATTTAGGGGCGCCCACGGGCAGCATATAGGTTCCGCCAAAAAAGACAATGTTGCCGGGGGAGCTCCTATTTCACGCGTCCCGTCCCGCAATACACCTAGGGACGGAACATGCGTGGTTCCACTGTTTCGCTTTCGACAATATCACACAGACTGTTGTTTCGAGTGCTGTCTGAACTTTCAGAGTGGTGTTCTAAAAAAAATAGTTTCAGAGAGTGGTGTGGAGTTTCGGAACTGAAACATGCACGGAGACCTCCACCGGACACAACGGATGAAAGAAATGGTGCGATTTGGTTACCAAGCCGGTTTCAAGTTTCTGATCAGCACTATACTGGCCGGTTGGAAATGGTGAAATCAGCCGTTTCTAATCTACACAAAAATATATCTCGATTCAAAATAACGTGTACATAAAAATTATGTGCGTTCACAAGCAGGTTTCATTGATGTACTCGGTTTCGAGTTTCGTCGATGGTAACTTCTCAATTTTGAATCAATGTTCAGATTTTTTTTTTGATAAATTTAGACAAATTCATCACACTCGGTTGACCGTTTAAAATATCCTCCAACGAGGAGCTTAATCTCAACGTTTCGCACAATTTTCGTGTTTTAATTATTCCATTTTGACGGTCATATACAAGCAGATCTTATACCGTAGGTTTGAACGTGTTTACACTCCACTTAGTGTGCTTTCTCTAACCTCTCTCGCCGCCGCTCGTTGCGGTAACTCCGCCATCGTTGCTGCACCGCCGCTGTCCCGCGCCGCCGCTGCCGCCATGCCGTTGTCCAGCTCGCCGCACTTCATGGTGTTGTCACGTAGTTCTAAGCTCAAAATCTGAACATTTTTTAAATTTGAACCATTTTTAAAATGAAAATTTCAAATATTATTTTTAAATCTGAATCATTTTCAGAATAAAAATTTCGAAATCTAAATCAATTTCAAATATGAACATTTTCAAAATCTGAACCATTTTCAAATGTCTATTTTAAAAAAATTGAACCATGTTAAAAGTGAACAATGTTTAAATCTATTTTTTTCTAAATTTTAACACATTTCAGAAAATGAAAATTTGAAATTTGAACATTTTATGAAATCTTAACATTATCAAGAATATAAAAATAAAGGAAAACAAAAAACTCGGATGAAAACCAAAAATAATACTCCCTCAAGTCCAAAATAACTGTCGTACGTAGGCTAGGCAAACAGTTTGCATGTGATACTCAGTTGTCTCCCGACAATTTTTTCGGATCGGAGGGAAACAAAAAATATCGTGGAACCAAAAATAATAGTGAACCAAAAAAATTGGAGAACCAATAATGCCGGTGAAACGAAAATAACTGTGAACCGAAAAGGAACTAAAATTGGGATAAACCAAAAAAGTAGATCGATGGGTCAAAAAAAGTTCATGGTTTAATAAACATATTCAACGTTTTTTCTAAAAATGGGCATAGTATTTGTGACAAACAGGCATAGTATTTGTGAGAAAGACTTCGATTGATTGTTTGATGTTAACATTTCATTTCACGTTTAATTTTACCTCAATAGAGAACATATAGTCATTTACCTCGTTTGAACAAAAATTTAGAGAAAAAAAAGAACATTTATCTCATTTGAACGTTTTTTCAATAAGAACATTTATCATATTTGAACGGATTTTAAAATAAGAACATTTATCTTATGTGAACGGTTTTTCAATACGAATATTTATCTTATTTGACCGGTTTTCAATACGAACATTTACCTCGTTTTAGCGATTTTTTTAATATAGTTTTTTATTTTGCTACATACAATTCATTCTTACTTTTAAATATATTTTTCTATCGATTTATATCTTCTCTTGTTTTCATTTCGACCCAAAAGACTGATGTGCAAGCGATCCGTGATTTTTTTCATGCCAGTAGCTAATAAACAAGTACAATGAGAATCAAGTTCCATTAGCTAAACTGTTCCTTGCCAAACATGTTAGTCTTTTTGTACAGATTCATCATCTTTTATGAATCATTGAAAACTATATTGTTCATCAAGTTGTTAAAGGTCAAACTAAGTGTAAAAATTCAGATCATGTTTTCCTTAATTTATTTCATGATCCGATCTCTTCCGTTCTTACATCCCAGGCACATCACCTATTACGACTGGTTTAATTTTTAAAAATCCTTGTCTTAGAAGGGAACATCTCAAAATTCCTCATCTTAGAAGGGAACATCACTGGTGAGATTCTAAACTTGTCATCCAAATCTCTAATAATTCTAAACTTCTTCAGCTCATTTTATTACAACATTCATCCAATTAGTTACCTCTCCCTGCAATGTCATCATGATCTATAGATAGAAGAAATTTCGACATGTCATGGTTCTGCTATGCTGTCAATACCAACTTGTTCCAATTATAAAAACAATGACAAAACTGTAATGATTATAGTTCTTCTAAATTTTGTTCATGTTTTCACAAAACATTTTTTGTGCTATTCTTCCAGATTAGCATGAGAAGACTGAAGCAAGCGAATGGAACTCTAGTTAAACTAGTAGTCTTCCCCTTTTCAAAAAAACAAAAAACGGTGGGTCCAGAAGGCTGAAGCAAGCGAATGGAATAAAAACATCTAGAGATGTATCATGCTTGGATGGATGCTTGGATGGACAGTAGATAATAATAAGAAAATCAGAAAGATGAAGAATCCACTAGCTAGTTCTATATGGTCAATCATCCGGATAGGTTCTACCCTATACCCACGAAGAAGCATTGCAAATATTATTGGCAATTGGCTGAATGAGGTGGATAATAGGTTCAAACAACTTATTAGGGTGGCAGCGCTTGTCGTAATATGGTCGCTTTGGCTGTGTAGAAATGACAAGTTTTTTTAATGATAAAAATTCTTCTCTCACGCAGGTTATCTACAGAGTACAGCTACGCTCCGTTCGTGATCTCAGTTACAACATGTGCAGCATTGAGACCTGTTTACGCAGGTGTGTACAAGACTGGAGAATACGGCGAGAGACTCTTTATCCCAACATGGATGACAACATAATTTGCGGATTGGCCCTCCACTATCATAGGCGTTCTTACAATTTCTCATTATGATATGTAATTCGCCTTTTTTACGTTTCGTACTTCTAAACTCGTGTCAACTGTGTGCATCTTAGTTATTCAGAGTCTGGGTGTAATACTTAAAACTCTTTTACGTAATAAAGATCTCTTTATCGAAAAAAAATCATGCTTGGATGGCTCATAGGTGGACCTTGACTGAAGACAGTTGTATATCTATCTCTATCACCAGTTAAGCCACGAAAGCTGACTAAACACCCAAACCAACAATCTCAACCACAAGAAATGTCGCCACTACAGACGCATATGCAGCACAATCTGGACATCAAACAGAACCATACTCACTTGACACACCACCTCAATCCGCCATGGATCTTCAAGAGGAGGAGAAGGTGCAGCTGCTGGGCATGTGGTCGAGCCCCTACGTGTTCAAGGTGAAGTGGGCGCTGAGCATCAAAGGCGTGGAGTACGAGTACGTGGAGGAGGACCTGCGTAACAAGAGCATCCAGCTCCTGGAGCACAACCCCGTCCACAAGAAGGTGCCCGTGCTGGTCTACAACGGCAAGCCGGTGGCGGAATCCGACGTCATCGTCGAGTTCATCGACGAGGCGTGGAAGGATCGCGGCGGCCGCATCCTCCCCGAGGACCCCCACGAGCGCGCCATGGCCCGTTTCTGGGCGAGGTTCGCGCACGACAAGGTCAGCGATTTAACCATCTCCCCCTTCACTGATCCGAATGAACTGGGTTAATTTGCAGACATGATTTGAGCTGTACATACATGCAGCTCTCGCCGCCGATATGGAAGTGGTTCACGGCGTCGCGGGGAGAGGAGCAGGAGGCCGCGCGTGAGGCCGCCGTGGAGCAGCTGCAGTTCCTGGAGGACGAGCTCGCGCTCGGGGGGAGGAGTTCTTCGCCGGGGAGAGCGTTGGGTTCGTCGACGTGTCGCTTGGCGCGTTGGCGTACGTGATTCCGATTTACGAGGAGATCATCGGCGTGAGGCTGGTCACCGAGGAGAGCTTCCCATACCTGTACGCATGGATGGGGCGGTTCTTGGCCTCGCCGCCGGTGAAGGACCACCTGCCGCCGCTGGAGAAGCTGAAACTCAGGTACCGAGCCATGCGTGAATCATTTCTGAAGAACAGCTAGATCAGGCTATTGTCTGGGTTTTCACCTAAATTTCCTTGGAACAAATAAAAAACAAAGAAATTTATTGTATAATATTTCTGTTTGAATTGTTTCTGCGTTACCGTTTAAGATAAAGTAACAAAAAATCTTAGATTCATTTGAAATACTTATTAGATACCCATTAAGAATGCCGTCCAAACGAAAGTTTTGAAATTTCCTTGTGGTGGGGAATTACATGACATCTCAATTTATGTTTTTGTATTCTAAACGGGTCGTATTTTTGTCGTGAACAACAATACGAGGGCTCCTATGTTCAGGGGCAAGATATATCAGATATATAATGTTTTAATGTATGTTTTGTAATGTGGAGAAGATTCTTGTTTTCAATAAACTTTCACATAAAACTTAGAAAATTCAGCAGGCATCGAAATATTTCATTTTGGCCAAAATATTACGGATTTGGCAAAATTCCAGACAAGAGTTTGAACGAATTTATAATAGAATTCAAACTGTTGCCAGGATTTCAACCAAAGTCAAGTGGAAATTTCTGTCGCCTGGCAAAACTGAAAAGAGAAATAATTAAATGCAAGCTGAAATTTCCTTGGCCCAAAAATATTTCCAAGAAACAGAAATGTGTAACATGGCTACCCTGCAATTGCAGGTCTACAGTCAGTAGAACTTTTTTTTAACCTGAAATATCATGGAGTGCTCCATGTTGTGATGAACAGTAGAACCACTCGATGCCCTGTTCATTGTGAGTAGCAAAGGTAATCATTCGCTTACTTGAGCGAATGTTGATCAGGCGAGAACCACTGTCGCCATATTCAGCTTGGGTCTAGTGTCAATTTGTTTTCTTACTTCTGTGTCTTGCCTCCAGCTTCGAGGAGCAACATACTCCCATGATTGCAGACTAAGGCATGGCCTAGTGGTGGGGAGGGGTTGATGCCTTCCCACCCACCCGAGTTCAATTCCTCATGCTTGCAATTTCGGTGATGTTGCACCCTCCTCTATCAAAATACCACGTGGCTCTCCCACGTAGGAATCAACATACTCCCATGATTATTAAATTATTATAGCCACATTGAAATTTAACAACAAAACAAATACAACCACTTCACCATTGTCTCCTAGCTACAAGACATGTCCCCGAGGTCCCGGATATACGTTTTCCGGTGACAATGTTGTCGTGGCAGCTCAGTTCCAGATGTTGCTAATCGAGACCATGTAATTAAGAAGAAAATATGATCAACCATGGAAAATATGATTCCAATGAATTTCACCCAAAAAAGAACCCAAGGTCTTCTTCAGTTCAGATCTTCGATTAGACCAGCATGTCCCCAATTTTAGATAAATAGGTAAAACATTGTAATAAGAGAGAAATAACACAATTAGGTGACAAAAAATTTCTTCAAGAAGGAAGACAAAGCCTCCCGGTATATGCATCCTTTGATGCGCACAACTTAGTTTTTTCTTTTTTAATCCGGTGGGGGAGGGGGGCTACGGTTCTAAAATTAGAAGAGATGAGACCGTCGATGGAACCCACGCCACCGGAGTACCGTTGTGTTCTCCATACAACAATATGATTATTATTATTATTAAAAATGTCAAGGAACATTATAGGATAAATTTGCTTAAGAAAATTCTAGGCTATCCACTTTGGACATAAGACGTGGACCTAATCCACAGATGAAAATAACATGGGACATAACAATCGTACACTGATGTTACCAAGTTCAACCAAAGGTCAAACATGGGGCTATCACCCTAGAAACAAAGTTGAGACAACGCCTTCAACAAGTAAACGATACACAAAAGTTAATGTTTCTTGATCTAGCGAGAACGCTACACCATGCTCACACGGAGCATAGTCGATGTCAAATCCACCAATGCCGCGAATCACCTGCTCTATTGGTCTGCTCACACGAAGAATCTTCTATCCGACTCAGATCACCGAATAGCCCACCATAGGAGAATGCGCGGGAAGCTTAGTGAGGGCGTCACTGTAACACTTGATTTCGCTGCAGTAACACCGAGTTGTCGTTTACTGTCATACGCGCCGTTCGGGCTGGCTAGATCTAGAGTTCTTGCATCTCCACCAATGAACACAACATATTGTGTTGATCAGCTTCAACTATGTCTAATTTACGTACATTGACATGATTTTCCACAAGTGGGTCCTGATTGTCAATGCATGTGTGGCAAAAAAATTAGCCACATCAGCTACCCAATTAAATTTATTAATATCTTCCAAACCTCTAGTCCAAATGAGTTGAGATATTTTTTATCAGAACGATACAATTTTGGTTTACTAGATTTGTTTATTATTTTTATTTTTTGAAAAGTTGAACTTTAAGCAAAAGATTGACTGAAATAACTAAAACTTTTAGTATCTACCAAACCATCCATCGGTCCAAATTAGTTGCTATTTTTACCAGTGTATTGATTTACTGGATTTATTGTATTTTTCTGAAAGTGTTGAATTTTGTGTCAAATATCTGAATCGGTAAATAAAAAAAATTGGTCTTGACCTTCCGATGTGGCCAGTATTCTTTGCCACTTTCACATACAAGCAGGACCCACCTATCCGGAATTATGTCGTAAACAAACGCTAGATCAGATCTAGCCGCAACGGATTAGCCTGTTCTACCCAACAATCATATTTATGCAGAATCAGCACAAACAGATATGGTTTGTGCAATTCACTCGGCATACTGGAAGTACTACATGACGAGTATATATCTGTCTATTTTGACAAGGGCATGGGCAAAAGGACAGCGTCTGTGATGAGGTGATTCCACTATGATACTCTGCACCCGTGACTGAGCCAAGAGTGCCCTGGCCCCAGTCATCACTTTCCCCCTCTGCGACCTCTGTCTGGCTTTTGTCCACTCCTCCATCTCTGTACCTGTTTGCTTTTCATGTCTGTATGCAGCCCGCCATGTCACCTCACAACAACTGGGTACCAGGACTAGTTTTCTTACTATCATTCTGAGATCCATACAACTCGAGAGGAGCACAAGCATAGCATACAAAAAGATGCATGAAGATAGTTTTCTTCTTCGTCTTGACACTACTAGGAGCAGCTAATAAAGAGACTACTGGTATTATTTATACTATCATATAATTAATTAAGGCCGGCTAGGGCTAAAACAACCGATTTTCTTTCCTTTCTCTGTTGATGTTGTTGCTGTTCCTCTCTGAAGATTACACCTAGTATTTGTTAGAGCTTTTCCGTCCATCCACTTCATGGGGGTACTCATGAGTCCCTGCAAACATAAACAACAATAATACGGCCATCAGGGGTTGGTTGGCAGGAGGCTGATTGATTTGTATATGATATGAATCATAATGGAGTGACTGATTGTTACAGCACTGCTAAAATACAGGGCTTGTCTGATGATACTTACTCTATCTTACGAGGAAAGGAGACCCCTCTTTTCTGCTCTGTATTCACAGCCCAATGGCTCCTCCATGCCCAGGAGAGAACCTGAATAAATTTTACACACGTTTTCAGAAAGACACATTCTTTGTTGTTACATACTATCATAAGTACACAAAGGTTTGGTGTTTCTTTCACCTGGGCACTTGGAAGAAGCAGGATTTGTAAGGGGGCAGCTCAAGGGTGGATGTAGTTGGAGGGAACAGAGATGAGGCCACCAGATGAGGGCTACTGATGTTGCTAGTATGACCTAGTTCTGCAGAAACAACAGTAGCACCAGCAATGGCCTTTGATGGAGATGCAAACGGGCTATCAGGCAGGTTGTGCTCCTCCACGCCACTGCAATTCAATAAACAAGAAATAGATGTAACGATCCTGGAGAAAAATAAGACACAACTTGCACAAGAAACCGCTTAAATAATAGCCATTAGTTGGAACCATTTCTATTAAGTTTCCTCTTATCTTATCTCCTACCCTTTGCCTTTGTATTTCTTTTCCCCTTTTGTTGCTACCAATTAGGGAGAACCTATGATCAGCACTTCTTAAAAGTTTATACCCTAACCTCTCCTTTTGCAACAGCTTTTGAAGGCACATTTCGTTGGTCAATGAGGTAACAAAACATACTTGTAGATAAAGAATAGAAAAGCAAGCAAAAGAGAGAACCAACAAGTTTTGCTTTGTTTCCTTTCTACTATGTGTGTGCCCTTTATTTCCTTTCCCCCAAAAGAGAACAGCTCCATTTTGGTAATTGTTTGCTGCAAATCCTACCTTTCTTGGAATCCATTAGCACTGGCCGCTGCTGCTGCACCAGATTCCCTCTTCTCATCATCCCCACAGTTGACTCCTTGCTTGGCACTCCCATCGCCCTCCTCTTCCTGCTGCTTGCCTTCTATGGCAATGGCAGAAATAGCAGCAGGGGCAGATGTCATCATGGCATGACTACCATTGCTCACCTTGTGACCTACCACAACCAGAAACCACAATAATGTCACAACCAATGATGAACGTTTATCGAAGTAAAAAATTCAACCATTGATGGAATGACTTGTCGAGATCAACAAGTGAAACCTTCGATGGTGGCGTCCTCCAAATGGATGGCATTGCCATTGCCGTTGCCATCAGTCTGCCGGAGACCCATGACGGGGGAGCCGAGATGGTGGTGACCCCTGCTCTTGAGATCGAGGAGCTGCAGCCCCCTGAACCGGCGGCCCTGCAGCTCAATGGCCTCCTGCAGCTCCGCCGCATGCTGCTGCTCCTCCAGCTTCCTCCTCAGGAACGCCTCGTGATTGCCACTGTTGCCGTACATCATCCTTGGTCCTAACAAATTGCAGCACATATTAATTTGTGATTAGTCACGGGGAAGTAAGCTCTGATAATCTGTGACACAAACGCGGCAAGAACGCACGCGCAGAGCAGTGGAGCTCTGTTGCTCACCGATCTGCGGCGACTGAAGGTCGAACGGGTCCCTGGAATCGAGCAAACCGGTTGGCGTCGTGCATGCGAAATCGCCATGGTTTGGAGGCTGGAACTTCCTGCAATCGAATAACGAATCAAGGTAAGAAAAAAATTGTGTTTCCTTCTTCCCTGAAATATTTTTTTTTTCCAAAAAAACTCCATTCAAATAAGCAAAGCAATATGTCTGGAAGGAAAAGGAAAGAGAATGTACGGCGTCAATGGCGACGTGCCTGAACCTGTCGGGGACCTTGCCCTTCTCCTTGTAGGGCTTGACCAGAACGCGCGCGTCGCAGACGAAATGCGGGTTTCCCTTAGCGAGGATGAGCCTCACCGTCTCCGCATACTCGAAGGTGACGAAGCCGAACATGCGCTTCTGCTGATACGGGATGCGGACGTCCTGCACCGGCCCGAAGAAGCTGCGCAGGTAATCGATTCAATTGTTAAGACTACGAAATGTCTGCTGCTTGAACAGAAAACTAAAGCAGCGGTAATGGCGGCGGCAGCGCGTTTGGTGGACGGGGTTACCTGAAGTAATTGGACACGTCCTCCTCGCTGAAGGTGGAGTCAGCAGGGAATGTGAGGTAGATCTGCCGCGCTACCGGGTTGGAGGCGAGGTCGCCACCGCGGTCCAGCCGAGGCGACCGCACGGAGAACTTGTGCATTTCGTCTCCGCCGCCACCAAGCAGCATGGCCGCCGTCGCCGCCCTGGAAAAACAAGATTAGAACGGGCAAAGTACATAAAAATGCAATCTTTGGGGGTAAAAAATCGGTAGTCGTATCACCTCTGGGACTCGCTCTGCTGCTGCTGATGTTGCTGCAGCAAGAAGTTGAGGCCTCTGGGTGGCGGCGAGAAGGGGAAGGCGGACGCCATGAGCTCCGACCGCACGGCCGCCGTCCAGACCTCCAAGTCTTGCTCGCTGAGGTTGTCGGGCGGGCCGTGGACGAAGCGGCATGAGGAGCCGTTCTTGCAGAACCCTCGCGAGTAGTACATGCACGGCTTCCAGCCTCCCGCCGCCGCCTCGGCGTCGCTCGCGAGAAACTCCGGCGATGCTGCCCGCCGCTCGCCGGGGACCAGCAACCGAACTCCTCGGGCGGGTAAAACCCTTCCCCGCCGCCGTCGTACCTCGCTTGGTCGCCGGCGAACGGCGCGTCCTCCGTCGACAGACCGGAGGCCCACGGCGGCGTGGGCGGAGAGGAGGGCTTGTTGCGGTGGGCGGCCGCGAGGAGGTCCGCGCGCGCCCTGGCGACGACGGCGTGGAGAAGGTGCTCGGGGCCGAAGGCGAGGCGGATCATGTCCTCCTCGCTCTTGTCCTGGATGAGTAGCATGCCCATGATCTTGGAGGCGAGGTCCGGGTCGAGCGCCTGCACCCGCGCGAACACCACCTTGGTGGCCTCGTAGGCGTCCATGGATGGCCTCCTCCGAGCGCTCCGCCTGGTGCGGTGTTTTGATTGAGAGGGGGACGGGAAGGTGAAATCGAAGTTACGGAGGAGGGGAGCGGGGGGGCTGGAGAGAAGGTGTAAGTTACACGGTGAATTAAATAGCGCAGTTGGGCGTGGTCTCGGGGAGAGGAAAAGTTGCCTCTTTTGTCTCCTTTCCCTTCTTTTCAGTTTCCCTCCTTCAAATTTTGGGCTTGGTTTTTGGAGGTATTGGTTCTTGCTTGTGTGCCAAGTGTGCTCGTAGCTTGGATCGAGGAAATTTATGATGTTTGAATTTCAAGAGTCTGGTTTGGTGATTCCAATTTTATTCTTTGGTTTGTACAGTATCTGAGAAGATGTGAGATGTCCCATTTTCAAAAAAAAGTGTTCAAATATAAGTAGGACTGCATGCTACATATAAAATAAGAATTTCAATGATCTTAAATTTGAATATTTGTGTGTCGATTCCAGTGGTTTGCGGGTATGGACATTTACATGCGTGGCGATTTATAAATTAATAAGTGAAATAATTGTGCTCCGTTGTAAATAACAACGACAGCTGGTGACAGCTAAATACCAGCTAAATACAGTACATCCTACGGAAGTACGAGACAGCGTGTTATTTTGACGTTGTGTGAAATTACTCTTATAGCAGGTTGAATACACATATGATCATTATTATACTAATATGATATACTCTTTGGATACTTTTATGTGTACATGTGTTTCCACCTTGCGAAAATGGTATCAACATTTTGCAAGAAAATTTTCCATGTGAACAAGTGAGGGGGATTACCTAAAGGATTTCATAGTTTGAACTTGAAATGAAAACGTGCTCATGATGCTTACAAGCTTGATAAAATATTTAGCATATTAGTTCGAGGTCTCCTATGATGCTCATTCTAATTATTTTCAAAACAAGTATTCAAAAATAAGTGAGATCACGTGTTTTGTTGGCAATGCGTAAAACAACATCGGAGGAGTCAATAGTTTTGAATGTGGTGTGTTACTAGAGTAGTGACACACATTTGCATGGAGATATAAATGTTGTATATCAATGTGGTGAAATAATGGTGCTTGTTGTGAATAATAAAAACGACAGCTGATGCCAACTGCCTAACCATAACGCACTATTTTGGCGACGCCTACAATATAGTAGTTTGTTCTATTAGGGGCGAAGGAGTGGCGGAGATTCGTCCATCATGTAGAGGAGCATTCCTATAAGAAATTGCTAAATAAATAGTCTAAGTAGTAAATACACCCCAATTTAATTATTTTCAGCAAAGGTTTCTCATATGGCCCATTTTTAGCCTCTATATCAAAAAGACGGCCCATTATGCTATTTCTCTCTCCTAACTTCCTTTTGCACATGTTATTTCGTATTGCAACGAATCTTATCAACTCTCTGCTAAAGAGAGTTTGTTGCGTAGATGTGCAAACGATGACTATGCTAAATGGACCTTCCAAAAAAACAGATATGGATGTTATGACAAACATTCATAAGAGTTGAAACTTGAATGAAAGAGTTTCATCAAGTTCAAAATTGATAACGATAAGACGTCTCTTATGATCAATGCTTGAGGCTATTCGGATTTTGCTAGCTAAGGTGGGCTGTTTATTTGATGAACTGGTATGACTAATACGTTCTCAAGAGGAAACCAATAATGGCATCCATTTCTTGCTACGTCTTTTTATTTCAAAAGCCATGTCATCATAGGACATCTAGAAAACTACAAGTTCTTTGTGCTTCTTTTCAGGTCTTCAATTGTTTCTTCTTGGGCCTATATCCTTGTCTCCATTTTCCGGTGGTACCTTGGATATGCGGGCGTTGCTGCTTCTCGTGATCTTGTATTAGTTCTCCATAGTCTTGGAAGCTTGAAGATGACTTGCTAAGTGTTTTGCCCAAGCTTGAGAGGAAAAAACTTCCATGCCTCTGTTTATTGAGGACATCTTGAAAAATAAACAGTATGCAGATCAATTTTCGCAGGCTCATCAACCAGGTGTGAACCCATTTTTTCGAGGATCAGTCCATCATGCCCTTAAGATTAGAATATTTTTTGTCAACTGCAAGAAACAGTAAATAATTTTGCTCGAAGAAGACTTAAATTTTGTACTTACATAAGCAACTTGTGCATCCTCGGTCGTCATACCAAAATAGATAGTCTTGGTTATTAAAAATAGTTGCTCCCCGCTTCAGAGTGATCTCGATGTTATGAGCTTTCTACAAGGTTTAGGACATGGTCAAATTAATAAAGTATATCATATCTTTACTGAATAAATATTGTTTGCATAGAGAAGGGTGTTTGGGTCTCGAATTCATATGGTCCTGATATAATAAAAAAGATAAAACATTTCACAAAACTAAATGTTGTTTTCAGCAAGAACCCCTCGTCCTGTAAGAACTATCGTACCGTTGCAATTGTATTAGATTTTTAGTCTGCAATTAGAACTAGTAATATACTCATGTGGAACCATGATAAAACATTACGTTATGTTGTTAACCCTATGCAACAAATTAGCACAATTGCATACATCTATGGGAAATATGAGATGAGACGGAGAAAGATGGATTGAACAATTTGTACTGCTAATTGTTGAATTTTTACCATTGTTGTCAGGGTTCCCCTCTCGATTGCTACCGTGCATGTCGTTTGTCATCTCGGATTGGGGCGGCCAAACAAAAACCACCACCGGGGTAGACGGATCTAGGGTAATGAACAAGATGAGGTCGGCGTGAATAGATCTTCGAGGTGTGGGAGAATGATAGGAACGGAATATGAGGGCCGAGTACTGGGTTGTGACGAAAGGAAAGGCGTATTTAGAGAGAGGGGGAGGGGCCGGGTACACGGGGCGATTTTTGTTTGGACCCAAAAAGAGGGAAAGAGAACAATTAAAATATGGGAGGGGATGAAAGATTTAAACAGAAAGGAGGGAACACACTATTTCTTGAACAAACGAAACAAATTTTCCCCAAATAATGTGATTGTAACTTGATAAGAATATTAAAAAGTGTGTTCAAGTGTACAAAAAATAATTTGGAAATCATAGATTGTTGGCATATGACAAAAGGTTGTCCCACTAACGTGAAAAAAGAGAGAAGGGCATGATCAGTGCTAAGTGGTAGGTCCACTTTATAGATGTGCATACTAGAACATATGAAATAATTGCTCACCAAATGTTTTATGTCAATTGATGAAAATTTGTTAGTTTGTTTAATTACATGCATCTTTGTTGCAACTATCATATTGTGTCTAAGTTTTCATAGCTATGTATCACTAGGTTGATTTTGAACCACTATTCATGAAACTGGCACCACTATGTAAACCAAACAACTGAAATATGCATTACTCAACGTTTTAAGTATTTAAAGCTTATTTATGTATTTAGTTGTAAAATTGCTATTTTGCATCATTATATGCATGTTAGTGTAAACCATGGGGTTTGAAATGATGAATCGTGTCGTTTTGGTATGTGTCATGAAAGGTGGTCCACACCCTTGAACCGGTTGATGTCTACGTGTGCTTCTATTCTTGTAGACAGTGTTGGGCCTCCAAGAGCAGAGGTTTGTAGAACAGCAGCAAGTTTCCCTTAAGTGAATCACCCAAGGTTTATCGAACTCAGGGAGGTAGAGGTCAAAGATATCCCTCTCAAGCAACCCTGCAATTAAGATACAAGAAGTCTCTTGTGTCCCCAACACACCCAATACACTTGTCAGATGTATAGGTGCACTAGTTCGGCGAAGAGATAGTGAAATACAAGTGATAGGATGATTATAAGTAGTAACTGCAATCTGAAATAAAGATGGCAGCAAGCAAACATGTAGCAGAACTTGTTGTAAACGGTGTTTCAATGCTTAGAAACAAGGCCTAGGGATCATACTTTCACTAGTGGACACTCTCAACAATGATCTCATAACTGAATAAGTAAAAGCTACTCTTAAACACTCTCTTGTTGGATAACAAACACCATTCATTGTGTAGGGCTACAAAAGCACACCTCAAGCCGGAGTAAACAAGCGCCACAACGTCATAAAGGAATCACACACGGTGCACACACTGTCACCTTTACACCGTGGAGAGTACCGGAGTTCATATTAAAGTAACCTATAGAGTGCATAATAGATAAAGAGTAACATCTACATATTCAACTAGATTAGCACAACTGAACACAAGTAAATACTGCTCGGGATTATTCTCCTTCTTGATAACACAAGAGTACTACGTGTAGGGCTGCAAAAGCACTCCTCAAAGTCTGAGTAAACAAACACCACAGTTCCCAAGAATAAGCCATGATAATATCTAAATTATTCATAGAGTCACACAAGTACCCACACTGTCACCTTGATACCGTGTTGTCACAATGACTCCAGAAACTAGACAAAATCACTTGAGTAGCATAAACATTATTAATGTATTCAGCGATACTAGCAATACACACGATCACATAAAGATCACACCATGTGAGAGAGAGATGAACCACATAGCTACCGGTAGAGCCCTCAGCCTCGGGGGAGAACTACTCCCTCCTCATCATGGGAGTCAGCAGCGGCGATGAAGATGGCGGTGGTGTCGATGGAGATGACTCCGGGGGCAATTCCCCGTCCCGGCGGCGTGCCGGAACAGAGATTCTGTCCCCCGAAACTTGTCGTCGATGGCGGCGGCGCTGCGGAACTCTTCTGGAAATATGACTTGTTTTTAGGGTTTTCGCGTCTGAGGCAATAAATAGGCGAAGGGGCAACGTCGGTGGAGGCCGAGGGGCCCACACCACCTGGTGGCGCGGCAGGGGGCCCACCGCGCCGGGTGTGGTTTGGCCACCTCGGCGCCCTCCTTCGTCTCTCCTTCGGACTCCGTGACGGTGCTGGAAAAATAGGGACGTGGCCTTTTGTTTCGTGCAATTCCGAGAATATTCGCAGAAGTACTTTTCTGAAACCAAAAACAGCAGAAAACAGGGAACTGGCACTGTGGCATCTTGTTAATAGGTTAGTCCCAGAAAATGCATAAAAGTGATATAAAGTGTATATAAAACATGTAGCAATTGGTATAATATAAGCATGGAACATCAGAAATTATAGATACGTTGGAGACGTATCAAGCATCCCCAAGCTTAGTTCTACTCGTCCTCGAGTAGGTAAAACGATAACAACAAATAATTTCTGAGGAGACATGCTTTCACACAATCTTGATCATAATATTGTAAGGCATGTAAGCTGAGATCAAATCATTCAAAGCAAATGTATATAGTTGATATAAGAGATAATAAAGCAAGAGTCAAACAAGCTAAAAGTTTTCATGAACTATTGCTTCAAAGACATGAAACCGTACAAGGTTCATTAAAGATGGTTTAAGTATCCAGCATAGAGTTCTATCCTTCAATCCAAGCATCAAGCAAATTTTCATAACATAGAAGGATTCAGCCAAGTAAACATAAACATGAACGTCATGAATCAACTGTTTCGAAGTCTACTCAACCGGTGAGCGCAAGCATTTGGTATTGGCACCATGATGTTATGGCAAAGAGAACATTAATGGGGGTTTGGAAGGCCAAAGGAAGAAAGTCTCACAAAGCTATAAGTGATCATTAGACAAGAGGAAGTCTTATAATCGAAGCTATGTAAGGAGTAGTGATTGCCATGCAACGGATGCACATAGAGCTATATGTGTATGAAAGCTCTCCAATGGAACTAGTGGGGGTGCATCCAACTTGGTTGCTCATGAAGACCTAGAGCACTTTTGAGGAAGCTCATCATTGGAATATACAACCCAAGTTCTATAGTGTAAATTCCCCACATAGTTATACAAGTAGAACATGAAAACTCTCTCACATGGAGTATAGGTGCTAAACATGAGCACAAATGATGACTATGAATAATGCAGGTGCTAAACATGAGCACAAGTTGATAAAGGATAGTAATGTTGCCCCCTTTTTCTTTATTCTTTTTTTTCTTTTTTCTTTTTTCTATTTTTTTTTCTTTTTCTGTTTCACTTTTCGATGGCCTCCATGGCTCTTTTCAAGAAGGGGCAACACTCTAATATGATTACAACTTTTTGGTACAAATAACTCATAATGAACAAAACATGATGTATAAAACTGTATGCCTCTGCCAGTGTAGCAGGATGTGCAATGATCTAGCGTAACATGGGTAAACCACACATCAGCTGTATAGAATCATGCAAAGCAATATATATGTGATGAATGACAACAAGTCATGTAATGTAAGATGGATGTTGCATGGCAATATATCTCGGAACAGCTATGGAAATGCTGTGGTAGGTAGGTATGGTGGCTGTTTTGAGGAAGATGTATGGGCTTATGTGTAGGAGAACAAGAGGAAGTCCTCCCACGGGGTTGGATGTACTGGCGAAGTATGCACAACTCTCAATGTGAGCAGAAGGCAATGCACAGCACCGAAGAGGCTAGCAAATATGGATGGTGGAAGTGCCAAAAACCGTAGCTTAACATTAGTCAAAAAGAACTCACAAGTTTATTGCAAACAACTAGCAGGTTCAACATTAAGAGCATGATTAAAATTCACTCCAAGAAGGGCCGTTCACGGCGGTACAAGTACCCCGTTAGATCCCTCGACCTTCAGCACAACTTAGTTATTACAATGAACTTTCAGACATGGAAAGCTATCAAGTCCAACTACACCTTCAACAATTTTAGAGTTTGTAGTACGGTACAAGCTTAAAGACAACAATCCACTAATGATTTTAACTTAATTAACCAGCAAGCTTTACCATCTAAATACTCAAAACATTTGCAAAGAATCAAGTTATCAAAGTTTCAATGATCTACAAGATTATGCAAGTTTTCATACCACTACCACATGCAGCATTTTCTTTCTTCCAGGCAAACACCAAACAACTTACTTAAACATAAACTCTCCAAATGATAATATAATGCAGCAAGAGAGTATTTATAAACACGTGCTAACAGCTCGAAGAGATGCATGAAAAACAGGAGCTAAAAGCACTGCAGTAGCTAGTTAAGAATACTCAACAAATATAAGTGAAGAACATGAGTATTCACATGAAAAAGCGGAGCGTGTCTCTCTCCCACACAAGGATTGCTAGGATCCGAATTTATTCAAACAAAACAAAAATAAAAGCACACAGACGCTCCAAGTAAAGCGCATAAGATGTGAAAGAATTAAAATATAGTTTCACTAGAGATGACCTGATAAGTTGTTGATGAAGAAGGGGATGCCTTGGGCATCCCCAAGCTTAGACGCTTGAGTCTCTCTGAATATGGTTGGGGATGAACCACGGGGGCATCCCCAAGCTTAGCTTTTCACTCTTCTTGATCACATAATATCACCCTTCTCGCTTGATCCTTGAAAACTTCCTTCACACCAAACTCAAGACAGTTCTCATTAGAGGGTTAGTGCATAAACAAAAATTCTCATATTCTGTAATGAAACAATCATTCCCAAAGCTTCTGGACATTAGCTACAGCCACCAATGCTTTGTGGAGCAAAGAAATCCACACAAACACGTAAAAGAGCGAATGCAAAACAAAAGGCAGAATCTGTCAAAAACAGAACAGTCTGAATGACGAATTTTTTCGAGGCACTTAAGTTGCTCAGATGGATCTGGCCCAAATAATGAAAGTTGCGTACATATCTCAGGAAGATGCGTGATTTTTCGTAGAATTTTTCGAATTTTCTACAGGGAGAAAAGCTCAAATTCGTGACAGCCAAAAATCTGTTACTGCGCAGAAATCCAAATCTTGCATCAACTTTCAATAAAACTTTACTTGGCACAACAATGCAATAAAATAAAGATACAAAGGAGTTGCTACAGAAGTAACAAGCACCTTGACTCAAAAAAAAAAAAAATAACAGAAAAAAAATGGGTTGTCTCCCATAAGCGCTTTTCTTTAAAGCCTTTTAGCTAGGCATAGTGATTTTTATGATGCCCATAAAGATGAGAGTTGAAACATAAAAGAGAGCATCAAGAAGCATATATAAAACATGTTTAAATCTAACACTCTTTCTATGCATAGGAGTCTTGTAAGAAAACAATCAATGAAGAACAAAGTGACTAGCATAGAAGGCAAAACAAGTGCAACTTCAAAAATTTCAACATAAAGAGAGAGACTTAATATTATTGTGATATATGAAACGTGTCTCCCTCTCTCATAAGGACCAGTAGGTCTTAAAGTACCCAGCAAATAAAAGCAAATCAAGAGAAAGCTCAAAACTTCATCATAAAGAGAGTTTTAGTAACATGAAGATTTCTATAACCATACTTTCCTCTCTCAAAATAATTTTCAGCGGCATCATGAATAAACTCAACAATATAGCTATCACATAAAGCATTCTTATCATGATCCACATGCATAAAAGTATCATTACTCTCCACATAAGCATAATCAATTATATTAGTAATAGTGAGAGTAAAACTATCACAACCATCATTGTAATTCATCATAAATTGCAGGCATAGTATAATCATAATAAACTTTATCCTCCATAGTAGGTGGCACCAAAATACCACTATCATTATAATCATCATAAATTGGAGGTAAAGTATCATCAAAGAAAATTTTCTCCTCAAAACTTGGGGGACTAAAAATATCATATTCATCAAAACCAGCTTCCCCAAGCTTAGAGCTTTGCATAGCATTAGCAATAATGGTGTTCAAAACATTTATAGTAATAACATTGCTACCATCATGCAAATAATTTTCCATAGGTTTTTTAATTTTCTCTTCAAAAGCATCATGTCCTAATTCAATATAAAGTTCATAGATCTCTAATTTTTTTGTTGTTTTCCATTAAGCCTAACTAGTGAAAATAAAAACAAGAAACAAAAAGAAATAATTGCAGAATCTAAAGGAAATAACTTCGAGCACTCACACACTAGCAACATACTAGAAAATAGCTTATAGCCAGAGGATGTGAATACCTTTTACCTTACCTCCCCGGCAACGTGTGCTTCTATTCTTGTAGACAGTGTTGGGCCTCCAAGAGCAGAGGTTTGTAGAACAGCAGCAAGTTTCCCTTAAGTGAATCACCCAAGGTTTATCGAACTCAGGGAGGTAGAGGTCAAAGATATCCTCTCAAGCAACCCTGCAATTAAGATACAAGAAGTCTCTTGTGTCCCCAACACACCCAATACACTTGTCAGATGTATAGGTGCACTAGTTCGGCGAAGAGATAGTGAAATACAAGTGATAGGATGATTATAAGTAGTAACTGCAATCTGAAATAAAGATGGCAGCAAGCAAACATGTAGCAGAACTTGTTGTAAACGGTGTTTCAATGCTTAGAAACAAGGCCTAGGGATCATACTTTCACTAGTGGACACTCTCAACAATGATCTCATAACTGAATAAGTAAAAGCTACTCTTAAACACTCTCTTGTTGGATAACAAACACCATTCATTGTGTAGGGCTACAAAAGCACACCTCAAGCCGGAGTAAACAAGCGCCACAACGTCATAAAGGAATCACACACGGTGCACACACTGTCACCTTTACACCGTGGAGAGTACCGGAGTTCATATTAAAGTAACCTATAGAGTGCATAATAGATAAAGAGTAACATCTACATATTCAACTAGATTAGCACAACTGAACACAAGTAAATACTGCTCGGGATTATTCTCCTTCTTGATAACACAAGAGTACTACGTGTAGGGCTGCAAAAGCACTCCTCAAAGTCTGAGTAAACAAACACCACAATTCCCAAGAATAAGCCATGATAATATCTAAATTATTCATAGAGTCACACAAGTACCCACACTGTCACCTTGATACCGTGTTGTCACAATGACTCCAGAAACTAGACAAAATCACTTGAGTAGCATAAACATTATTAATGTATTCAGCGATACTAGCAATACACACGATCACATAAAGATCACACCATGTGAGAGAGAGATGAACCACATAGCTACCGGTAGAGCCCTCAGCCTCGGGGAGAACTACTCCCTCCTCATCATGGGAGTCAGCAGCGGCGATGAAGATGGCGGTGGTGTCGATGGAGATGACTCCGGGGGCAATTCCCCGTCCCGGCGGCGTGCCGGAACAGAGATTCTGTCCCCCGAAACTTGTCGTCGATGGCGGCGGCGCTGCGGAACTCTTCTGGAAATATGACTTGTTTTTAGGGTTTTCGCGTCTGAGGCAATAATAGGCGAAGGGGCAGCGTCGGTGGAGGCCGAGGGGCCCACACCACCTGTGGCGCGGCAGGGGGCCCACCGCGCCGGGTGTGGTTTGGCCACCTCGGCGCCCTCCTTCGTCTCTCCTTCGGACTCCGTGACGGTGCTGGAAAAATAGGGACGTGGCCTTTTGTTTCGTGCAATTCCGAGAATATTCGCAGAAGTACTTTTCTGAAACCAAAAACAGCAGAAAACAGGGAACTGGCACTGTGGCATCTTGTTAATAGGTTAGTCCCAGAAAATGCATAAAAGTGATATAAAGTGTATATAAAACATGTAGCAATTGGTATAATATAAGCATGGAACATCAGAAATTATAGATACGTTGGAGACGTATCAAGCATCCCCAAGCTTAGTTCTACTCGTCCTCGAGTAGGTAAAACGATAACAACAAATAATTTCTGAGGAGACATGCTTTCACACAATCTTGATCATAATATTGTAAGGCATGTAAGCTGAGATCAAATCATTCAAAGCAAATGTCTATAGTTGATATAAAGATAATAAAGCAAGAGTCAAACAAGCTAAAAGTTTTCATGAACTATTGCTTTAAAGACATGAAACCGTACAAGGTTCATTAAAGATGGTTTAAGTATCCAGCATAGAAGTTCTATCCTTCAATCCAAGCATCAAGCAAATTTTCATAACATAGAAGGATTCAGCCAAGTAAACATAAACATGAACGTCATGAATCAACTGTTTCGAAGTCTACTCAACCGGTGAGCGCAAGCATTTGGTATTGGCACCATGATGTTATGGCAAAGAGAACATTAATGGGGGTTTGGAAGGCCAAAGGAAGAAAGTCTCACAAAGCTATAAGTGATCATTAGACAAGAGGAAGTCTTATAATCGAAGCTATGTAAGGAGTAGTGATTGCCATGCAACGGATGCACATAGAGCTATATGTGTATGAAAGCTCTCCAATGGAACTAGTGGGGGTGCATCCAACTTGGTTGCTCATGAAGACCTAGAGCACTTTTGAGGAAGCTCATCATTGGAATATACAACCCAAGTTCTATAGTGTAAATTCCCCACATAGTTATACAAGTAGAACATGAAAACTCTCTCACATGGAGTATAGGTGCTAAACATGAGCACAAATGATGACTATGAATAATGCAGGTGCTAAACATGAGCACAAGTTGATAAAGGATAGTAATGTTGCCCCCTTTTTCTTTATTCTTTTTTTTCTTTTTTCTTTTTTCTATTTTTTTTTCTTTTTCTGTTTCACTTTTCGATGGCCTCCATGGCTCTTTTCAGAAGGGGCAACACTCTAATATGATTACAACTTTTTGGTACAAATAACTCATAATGAACAAAACATGATGTATAAAACTGTATGCCTCTGCCAGTGTAGCAGGATGTGCAATGATCTAGCGTAACATGGGTAAACCACACATCAGCTGTATAGAATCATGCAAAGCAATATATATGTGATGAATGACAACAAGTCATGTAATGTAAGATGGATGTTGCATGGCAATATATCTCGGAACAGCTATGGAAATGCTGTGGTAGGTAGGTATGGTGGCTGTTTTGAGGAAGATGTATGGGCTTATGTGTAGGAGAACAAGAGGAAGTCCTCCCACGGGGTTGGATGTACTGGCGAAGTATGCACAACTCTCAATGTGAGCAGAAGGCAATGCACAGCACCGAAGAGGCTAGCAAATATGGATGGTGGAAGTGCCAAAAACCGTAGCTTAACATTAGTCAAAAAGAACTCACAAGTTTATTGCAAACAACTAGCAGGTTCAACATTAAGAGCATGATTAAAATTCACTCCAAGAAGGGCCGTTCACGGCGGTACAAGTACCCCGTTAGATCCCTCGACCTTCAGCACAACTTAGTTACTACATGAACTTTCAGACATGGAAAGCTATCAAGTCCAACTACACCTTCAACAATTTTAGAGTTTGTAGTACGGTACAAGCTTAAAGACAACAATCCACTAATGATTTTAACTTAATTAACCAGCAAGCTTTACCATCTAAATACTCAAAACATTTGCAAAGAATCAAGTTATCAAAGTTTCAATGATCTACAAGATTATGCAAGTTTTCATACCACTACCACATGCAGCATTTTCTTTCTTCCAAGCAAACACCAACAACTTACTTAAACATAAACTCTCCAAATGATAATATAATGCAGCAAGAGAGTATTTATAAACACGTGCTAACAGCTCGAAGAGATGCATGAAAAACAGGAGCTAAAAGCACTGCAGTAGCTAGTTAAGAATACTCAACAAATATAAGTGAAGAACATGAGTATTCACATGAAAAAGCGGAGCGTGTCTCTCTCCCACACAAGGATTGCTAGGATCCGAATTTATTCAAACAAAACAAAAAAAAAAAAGCACACAGACGCTCCAAGTAAAGCGCATAAGATGTGAAAGAATTAAAATATAGTTTCACTAGAGATGACCTGATAAGTTGTTGATGAAGAAGGGGATGCCTTGGGCATCCCCAAGCTTAGACGCTTGAGTCTCTCTGAATATGGTTGGGATGAACCACGGGGGCATCCCCAAGCTTAGCTTTTCACTCTTCTTGATCACATAATATCACCCTTCTCGCTTGATCCTTGAAAACTTCCTTCACACCAAACTCAAGACAGTTCTCATTAGAGGGTTAGTGCATAAACAAAAATTCTCATATTCTGTAATGAACAATCATTCCCAAAGCTTCTGGACATTAGCTACAGCCACCAATGCTTTGTGGAGCAAAGAAATCCACACAAACACAGTAAAAGAGCGAATGCAAAACAAAAGGCAGAATCTGTCAAAAACAGAACAGTCTGAATGACGAATTTTTTCGAGGCACTTAAGTTGCTCAGATGGATCTGGCCCAAATAATGAAAGTTGCGTACATATCTCAGGAAGATGCGTGATTTTTCGTAGAATTTTTCGAATTTTCTACAGGGAGAAAAGCTCAAATTCGTGACAGCCAAAAATCTGTTACTGCGCAGAAATCCAAATCTTGCATCAACTTTCAATAAAACTTTACTTGGCACAACAATGCAATAAAATAAAGATACAAAGGAGTTGCTACAGAAGTAACAAACCTTGACTCAAAAAAAAAAAAAATAACAGAAAAAAAATGGGTTGTCTCCCATAAGCGCTTTTCTTTAAAGCCTTTTAGCTAGGCATAGTGATTTTTATGATGCCCCATAAAGATGAGAGTTGAAACATAAAAGAGAGCATCAAGAAGCATATATAAAACATGTTTAAATCTAACACTCTTTCTATGCATAGGAGTCTTGTAAGAAAACAAGTCAATGAAGAACAAAGTGACTAGCATAGAAGGCAAAACAAGTGCAACTTCAAAAATTTCAACATAAAGAGAGAGACTTAATATTATTGTGATATATGAAACTGTCTCCCTCTCTCATAAGGACCAGTAGGTCTTAAAGTACCCAGCAAATAAAAGCAAATCAAGAGAAAGCTCAAAACTTCATCATAAAGAGAGGTTTAGTAACATGAAGATTTCTATAACCATACTTTCCTCTCTCAAAATAATTTTCAGCGGCATCATGAATAAACTCAACAATATAGCTATCACATAAAGCATTCTTATCATGATCCACATGCATAAAAGTATCATTACTCTCCACATAAGCATAATCAATTATATTAGTAATAGTGAGAGTAAAACTATCACAACCATCATTGTAATTCATCATAAATTGCAGGCATAGTATAATCATAATAAACTTTATCCTCCATAGTAGGTGGCACCAAAATACCACTATCATTATAATCATCATAAATTGGAGGTAAAGTATCATCAAAGAAAATTTTCTCCTCAAAACTTGGGGGACTAAAAATATCATATTCATCAAAACCAGCTTCCCCAAGCTTAGAGCTTTGCATAGCATTAGCAATAATGGTGTTCAAAGCATTTATAGTAATAACATTGCTACCATCATGCAAATAATTTTCCATAGGTTTTTTAATTTTCTCTTCAAAAGCATCATGTCCTAATTCAATATAAAGTTCATAAAGATCTCTAATTTTTTTGTTGTTTTCCATTAAGCCTAACTAGTGAAAATAAAAACAAGAAACAAAAAGAATAATTGCAGAATCTAAAGGAAATAACTTCGAGCACTCACACACTAGCAACATACTAGAAAATAGCTTATTAGCCAGAGGATGTGAATACCTTTTACCTTACCTCCCCGGCAACGTGTGCTTCTATTCTTGTAGACAGTGTTGGGCCTCCAAGAGCAGAGGTTTGTAGAACAGCAGCAAGTTTCCCTTAAGTGAATCACCCAAGGTTTATCGAACTCAGGGAGGTAGAGGTCAAAGATATCCTCTCAAGCAACCCTGCAATTAAGATACAAGAAGTCTCTTGTGTCCCCAACACACCCAATACACTTGTCAGATGTATAGGTGCACTAGTTCGGCGAAGAGATAGTGAAATACAAGTGATAGGATGATTATAAGTAGTAACTGCAATCTGAAATAAAGATGGCAGCAAGCAAACATGTAGCAGAACTTGTTGTAAACGGTGTTTCAATGCTTAGAAACAAGGCCTAGGGATCATACTTTCACTAGTGGACACTCTCAACAATGATCTCATAACTGAATAAGTAAAAGCTACTCTTAAACACTCTCTTGTTGGATAACAAACACCATTCATTGTGTAGGGCTACAAAAGCACACCTCAAGCCGGAGTAAACAAGCGCCACAACGTCATAAAGGAATCACACACGGTGCACACACTGTCACCTTTACACCGTGGAGAGTACCGGAGTTCATATTAAAGTAACCTATAGAGTGCATAATAGATAAAGAGTAACATCTACATATTCAACTAGATTAGCACAACTGAACACAAGTAAATACTGCTCGGGATTATTCTCCTTCTTGATAACACAAGAGTACTACGTGTAGGGCTGCAAAAGCACTCCTCAAAGTCTGAGTAAACAAACACCACAGTTCCCAAGAATAAGCCATGATAATATCTAAATTATTCATAGAGTCACACAAGTACCCACACTGTCACCTTGATACCGTGTTGTCACAACGACTCCAGAAACTAGACAAAATCACTTGAGTAGCATAAACATTATTAATGTATTCAGCGATACTAGCAATACACACGATCACATAAAGATCACACCATGTGAGAGAGAGATGAACCACATAGCTACCGGTAGAGCCCTCAGCCTCGGGGGAGAACTACTCCCTCCTCATCATGGGAGTCAGCAGCGGCGATGAAGATGGCGGTGGTGTCGATGGAGATGACTCCGGGGGCAATTCCCCGTCCCGGCGGCGTGCCGGAACAGAGATTCTGTCCCCCGAAACTTGTCGTCGATGGCGGCGGCGCTGCGGAACTCTTCTGGAAATATGACTTCGTATTTTAGGGTTTTCGCGTCTGAGGGAATAAATAGGCGAAGGGGCAGCGTCGGTGGAGGTCCGAGGGGCCCACACCACCTGCTGGCGCGGCAGGGGCCCACCGCGCCGAGGTGTGGTTTGGCCACCTCGGCGCCCTCCTTCGTCTCTCCTTCGGACTCCGTGACGGTGCTGGAAAAATAGGGACGTGGCCTTTTGTTTCGTGCAATTCCGAGAATATTCGCAGAAGTACTTTTCTGGAACCAAAAACAGCAGAAAACAGGGAACTGGCACTTCGGCATCTTGTTAATAGGTTAGTCTCAGAAAATGCATAAAAATGATATAAATTGTATATAAAACATGTAGCAATTGGTATAATATAAGCATGGAACATCAGAAATTATAGATACGTTGGAGACGTATCACCGGTCATCTATGTTCATAAAAAAATTACTACATGATGCAACTACTAATGTTGTGTCTAACCTTTCATAGCTATGTGCTGCCACTAGGTTGATTGTGAACCACTATTGATGAAAGTGGCTTCAATATTTGAACAAAACAACTCAAACAAGCATCATTAAACATTTTAGGGATAATTAAAACCTATTATGTAATTTAGATGGAAACAACTATTTTGCATCATTACAATCATGTTAGTGTAAAACGTGGGGTTTGAAATACATTTCCACATTCAGAAATATGAAATAACCACTTTTCAGAAATGATGTTACCCACATTCAGAAATATGAGTAAACCACTTTCAGAAATTATGTTGACTACATTCTGTGTAAACCACTTTCAGAAAAATGATTGTTCATTGGAATCCTTAAGTTTCACGAAAAAATGCATATAGTTCATCTTAAATATAAAATTTCATTGCAAATTCAACATTGATGGTTGGTCATGAAATGATGTTTACAACTTTCGGAAATATGATTTCCCCAAAAAAAGTGGTCTACTCATATTTGATGAAAGTGGTAACCATATTTTGATGGGACAAGTCACTGATCTAAAAAAATTGGGATTTTTACAATTACGTAATTTTCATGGAAATCTTCTTGTTTGATGATTTCGATGAAATTTGTGACGCAAATAGGACCGAAATTTGTGACGCAAATAGGACCGAAATTTGTAAAAATAAACTCAAGTATTCGTGATACAACATTTTAGGTCATGATGGATGTGACAAAAATTGAGAAGATCAATGACTTGTCTCTGTCAATAATACTAACTCGTACCCAATAAGTTCTTAGTATTTCGTATGCACATTGATAATTTGAATGGATTAGATTAATTTTGTGGACATTATATATTTTGCATCATTAGTTAAATAACTGTAATAGTGGTCATCGTGATTTCTGAAATGCAATACGCATAATTATGCAAGTTCACACGAACACTTCAATTTCAACATCATTCACTCAAACTCATTTAACGTAGTACCCAACTTAAATTTAAATAGTACTAACATGTACTATTCAAACTAAGGGACATAATTATGTAAGTGCATACAACACACGGGCACTTAAAGTTCAGCATGGTTCACTGAAAATAATTAAGAAAAATGCTCAAACTTAATTTACATACTACTACGAGGAACTAGTCAAACTAAATCAACGTTCACCACTCGTCATCTCTCTTGTTGCGCTTGCTACCACTCAAAGATCCAGGGATGACGCTCCGAAAACCAACTCCGCCACAAAATTGAAAAGAAATGTAAGCAAATGGTTTAAAATTTCATTCTAATTTTGCTGATATTGTACATAGAGTATCTCCACTAAGCCCCCCGGAAAGTATCCGTTTGGGGGTGGGGGTGGGGACACATGCGCGGCACAATGGGGATGCCCCCTACGACGCCCCGAAAACCAAGTCCCCACAAAATTGACAAGAAATGTAAGCAAATGGTTTAAAATTTAATTCAAATTTTGCTGATATATCAATAATTTTTTGAACGAAAAGTAAATCTAAACCAGTGTCAAAGTTACCGCTAACCTAATCCTCATCCCAATCGATGATGTCATCCTTGCCGTAAACGATAGTGGAGGAGGAGGCAGTACGAGAGGAGGACCAGGCATCCCGAGTCATGCCTTAGGAGGATGAGGCAGCCTTCGGTGTCGTAGTGAGGATGGCGTTTGTCAGGCCGGGGAGTGTTTCTCGGCGACTGACACCAGAAGGGCCTCAATGACGTTGTCCACCGTGTGGCCATTCGCTTCCCACAAAAAATGCCGCTTGCTGGTGTGCACCGCTTGGATCTCGTACGCGCCAAACAAGGCGTTGTTCTCGCGCGTGAAGCGTTGGTGCCACCGCCCAAGTTGTCGTCGCCGTTCTCATGGAGACGCTGCTTCTTCTCCGTCATCTTCTTTCGCTGTTGGAGGTTGACCAAGTTGAACGCCTTGGGAGTTGCGGGAATGGGCGGCACGGCGAGGCTGTCCGCCCTTATGATCCACCCCTTGGGCATGCCAAACCGGTCAAACAGTCGCGCCTGCTCGATAGTGAGGCTACGGCCTTCAGGAAGAGCCCGTTGGAACTGCCAGACCGAGAGATAGTAGATTTTTTCATCTTTAAGGTCGACGTCCGTTCGATATTCGAAACCGTAATGCCCAAAAAAGTGCGTGCCCGGCGACGCACGAAAAGGGAGAGAAATGGAACCAAGCAAGATGCACGACGAGGAGTGAGGGGAGGCCTTCTTATATCGTCGGGTAGACCAAGGCGTTAATCAACACGTGAGGAAAATGCAACGCCGTCGTATTGCCTGGTGATTGCAAAAACGGGACCCATTTGTCCTAGTTATAGTCGGTCCAGACTGATAAAATGCTCCTACTCGCACACGGCCACATGAGGTCACTAGAGCGAGGTCAGTAGTGGATGGTGACTGCCGAGAGCTTTCGGTTCCGGGCTGCCTTGCAACGAGACAAAACTGGCTTGGCCGCTTGTCCTCCGCATCGGCCCCGGACCAGGCGTACATGCAAATACAATGCGTGCTTGGCTCCAAGTTCCTCGTCTATCGATCGATGACCGCACCTTTTTTTTCTCTTGACTTTTGGCCGTAGCCGGCCTGTGCGAAAGATTACAGAACTCAACAACCTACCCTGACTGCATGCTTATGTGAGTGAATCGCCAAAACTCGCGTGCGCGACGCGACAAGAAACGGCAGCAGAAGAAATGGAGGAGCTCGGAACGTAGTTGTCGGCGCTTCACTACTCTTGCCAGTAATTGGTTTTAGTACAATTATATTACTTATAGCCTTTACTCCATAGAAGAGCTCCACACCTCACACAGTCACACGTACCAGCGCTAGCTGTTTGTAGTTCGTTGTCATCCGAGTGGAAATTTTGTGCTCCCATTCCGATGATCTCACTATTTTTAAATTTCAAATGAATCTGTAAAAACGCATGCATGTTTATGATATATCTTACAAGCGTCTAAAATCTCAATGCAAAATACTTTACGTTTCGAGCTACACAAAAAAAATGTACAGATTAGAGTATAGTGAACATTGTATAATTTCAAATATCTAGCTTTATTATTTTTGTGTAGCACATAATACAAAAATATTCGCATTGTGACTTTGCACGCTTCTAGTAGACATCGTCGAATACATGTGGATTCCTTTTCAGATTTTTGAAACTTTTAAATACATTTTCTGAATTTTATAAAATAGTGAGATCACGGGATATGGGGAGCCGAAATGACTTTCTGGTTGTCGTCCACGCTATCATGCACGTAAGCACAATATTTGTATTGTACATTTTTCTAAAGTATGTACACGTGTATCTAGTCACTCGATCATGCAGATGATATGGCTTTGTCCCATGCACGCAGCATGCGAATGAGCTTCCTTCCTAGTGCGAGAGATTTTGGCTAGCTGCATCGAAATCTAAAGATTACATTCTTGCTAGGGGTAGGAGGCTTCACGGCGATTAGGCATTCTGGGCCGTAGATAAGGAATTACAGTCCATCTTGACCGTCCATTCTAGATATCCCCATCGGCCGGCGCTTTTCTACCCGCCCGGATGTTCCCCCGAGTCGCTGCCGGTGGCCCCAATTTTTTCTGGGACCCGGTCAGCGTGTGGAGTGGGTCGTCTCCATGTGCACGGTCTCGACCGCCGCGGGGCGAAGCTGGCCAAACCCTAGCTACCTTTGCCCCAATCCCCGCAGCGTCTCTCTCCTCACCAATCCCGTGCTTCTCTCCTCCCCGTGCACTCCTCCCCAATCCCCTCCTGTGCTGCCGCCCCTCCCTAGCTCGTCCTCCGCGCCGCCCCTGCTCCTGCTCGTCCGCCGCCGCCGCCGTGGCCAGCCGACGCGTTGCCCGGTCTCCGCCCTGCCCTGTCGCGGCGGAGGGGATGAGGCGCGACGCCTCTTCTCCACGCGACGCCTCTCCGGCTAGGGATTCCGCCAGCAGTCCTCGCCGTCCAGCCCACCGCGCCCCAGGGAATACCCAACCGGACGCCGGCGCCGCCTCGCTGGCCACTTCCCGCGTCGTCAGCCCCGCCTCCGTTCCCTATTCCGAGCGCCACAAGGCTCCACGGCCTGGAGGAGCGTCTTGTGGGGTTGGAGCGGCTCAGATTCGTTGGGGGCCTCCTCTATGCTCAAGGGGAGGAGCACCTGCTGCATCTCACCGAGAATACGGCGTCGCTGGCCGCTCGCATCGGGAGGAGTAGCTGGTGGACCTGCAGGTTTATTTCCCTCTGCCTGTATATGTGTTCGTGTGTGCGTGTTTTGTGTGTGTGTTCGTGTTTTGATCCTCTTCTTCCTGAAGTAGCTCGGGATTGAGGAGTGCGATGCCTCATTTGTGGCTGACATGGCGTCCATGATGGAGGATGATGCGCTCCACCTCCTCTCCCTCTTCTCCCAAAACCGTTGGAGGCCAGCAACATGAACATTCGATTGGAGGATCCCAGGTTTCTATCTTCCTCTTGTTTCTCTTGTATGCATCTGCATGGTTCCCACCGATTTCTTGATGGGGTTGAAACAAGAATACGTGTGAGACCAATAAGGAAGGCTGGTTAGAGGGCGGATGGGCCTGGCCGTGGCAATGGTGCTGATTTATAGAGTGGGTATATTCTCTTTTTGTTGTGCATCTGATTTTGCTTCTGGCTTTATGTTCAGATGTATTCCGAGATAAGAAGTTTAAGTTATGTAGAAGATTGTACCAATATCTTGCTATTCCACCAGGTAATGGTTGGACCCTTTAGAATCTGAACCATAGGCTATATCCTACCGTGTTTTGTTTTCATGCGTTGCAGATTAAGTAGGATGGTTACTGAATTTATGATTGTTCACCATTCAATTTTTGTAGCTGAGTTGGTTATCGGCTTCCTTACTTTCATTGAGGGGAGAAGCAGAGGAAAGGCTTGAAGGCATTTAGGTTATATTCAGAGAGAACAAGCATTCCTATGGCCAAATGGTAGATGGTTCATACCTGTGAGGATGAGTGGATCATCAAAATATTCCTTCAGGTAGAAGAGCCTCTTACCAATTTGATTTTTCAAAGCTGCGTTATCGAGAAGCATCTCATGCTTGAATTTGGGCTTCTTTGATATAGAAGCCAACCAAGTTTTAGCAGTGAATTTGGTTCAGGCTTGTGCATTTCTTATGAACCCATATGCATTTTCTTAAACTAAAGAAAGATGGATTTGATCTGTAATTTGTGTGGTAGCTTATGTTAAATACTTGGTCTGGTATCCTCTCTCTCTCAATCATTTGTTTTCCTCTTGATATATTCTTCCAAACTTTAGCATCGCAGTCGCAGGCATTTGATATTTGAATTGTGACTCTACATTAATCTTCTATTCACAGGTTGGAGCTGTAGGGCAGTCAGCCATGTCGACGTTATATATGTCACTGCCATTAGTATTGATGCCCTGAGTTATATGCAGGTATTCAACAAAGCAAATCCATGATCCGTCATCCTCACCCCACCCCTCAGCTGTATAATCTGGTACATTATTGTTCAACTGTATTTACCCTCATAATTCTCTCTATTTTAGCACATGGCTACAGGGTGATGTGTCCAGTGGGAGGTGGCACGTCTTGCTGCGTCTTGATCAACAAACTGCAGCCGTGTGAGCTCATTCTCGCTCTTATTTGTCATCTGCTTCCTGTAACTTCCCTTTCCTGTTTTTATTATGTACAAATATAATATGTACGTGTTAGCTTATACATGCTTATCAAAGTTGTTATATACATCAGCTGTCAAATTAATTAAGTGGAAAGCTTTGGTACGTGAAAGACTTTGGACATCTATAGGATAAATTAGTGATGAATGGCCGGTTCTTTAGAGTTTAATTTAAGGATGTACCAGAAAAATAGGAAGAAAGTTCTTATGTCTGTGTTATTACTTGTGTTTCTTATAAACAAATAAGAAATAGGTCACTGATATTTTTTTTCGATAACTGATCACCAAAAATTAGATTTCTTATACGCCGGATAAATTATTCACTCTAACATATGTTTAAGCCAACCAGATTGATCTTTTCTAGATTGCAGTTATGACCTGGGGATAATCCTCCAACCAGATTTTCATGCACTTTGTACATAAGGCTGATCTAATTTCATTTGTTGAGCACAGAAAAATGTCTTGCGGCTCTCAAGTACTACATCTTGTCAGACCCTTTGTGGCCCTCTTGCTGGAAATACAGAGTGGCAATAAAAAAATACCATTCAGAGGATCTGCACCATTATTTCTCTTTTGATTTTCCATATGTGATGTCAGCTCTCCCACTCTATGGCATCCATTCAACTACTGGAGCAGATCCTTTCTATTGGATGCGTGTTATCCTTGCATCAAGCCATGATACTGTTATGTTGCTGGCATTATTTCCTTATGTGATGTCAGTTCTCCCCCTCTATGGCATCCATTCAACTACTGGAGCAGATCATTAATCCAACTGTGACATCTGTAATGGTTATGCAACTTATATTTGTAACACATGTCTGGATGAGCGCATGTTTGTTAGCTTACATTTGTAACACATGTGCAGGTTGGTCTTCTTTTCTTCTCCTCCTTCCTCGCCGACGTGCGAAGTAGGTGGCGCTCGGTGTGAAGCAACTGTAATGAGATGAGGTGAAGAGCAGTCATAGTTACAACTTACCGACCCAGGTAAATGTAATGGCCTGCCTGGTATTTGTGTTATGGCACCAGGGAGCATCTGTTAATTTACTATATATATATATATATATATATATATATAGGGACGCGCTATTTGACACCCAGGGTATAGAATAGTTATTCTGCACCCGGGTCGAACCGTGCTCCGTCCGCTGCGCCAGGCGCGTCTGAACCCGCGATCCCGCGCCTGATTGCATGCAACGTAATAAAATGCCACGTCGCCGTAAGATCGGAAGTTCGGAACAGCCGAGACTTAACTACCGCACCACCCACGATCCGCTCAGTCCGCGTGAGTTGTTTAAAAGCCCGCAACGTAAGAAACACTTCATGCTACGTAAGGAAAAGTCCAAACTGGTATCGTGGGAATCCAAGTTAGAAACGGAGATTACAAAAGCTGACGTTTGAAAAAAAAAAAATTAGCTTCTGGTTGCCAATACTTGTGTCTATAAGCAAATTTAGTGCAACGTAAAAATCCAAGTTGACTTAATTGTCAACCCATAGACCAACAATTGGAAGTAAATTATGATTTTGAAATGTAAAAAAATAACTCCGTATGGTTATAATTTTTTTTTTACGGCAATGTAAAAACTATTTGCATCGTCTAATGTAACACAAGAACTACCGGCAAAACCTGTTTGTGTAAAATCACACAATGTAATAACCAGTGGCATACCTTAGTCATGCCACGTAAGAAATACGAACATAGGCTTTTTACCAATAAGGTAAAAGTTACAGCCTTACATGCATGGTTTTTGGTCCAATATTCCCAAAAAGAACATCCAAAGATACGAACTACAGCCATTTGCAATCAGATTTACAAAAAAATTGACATATAGTCGGAAGTTCATACAATTTTGTAATATTCTATACAATCCTAGTTAAATAAGCAAAAAGAGTTGGCTTGTGCCTCTTTCGTTATATAAGAGTGCAGAAGGCATCCTGGTTTCTTCCCAAATGTCATCATTGCCAATGTAAGTAGTTGTCAGGCTTAGTGGATAAATGACTATGCATTTCTCCTCTCGATGGTTAGTAATTCGCTTTTGATACCTGAAACAGCAGAAAAGTACTCTGTAAGAAGCATCCAAAAAGGGTTGACAACAAAATGAGTATACGAAGGGAGAAAAACAGCAAGGAAGCATGCAATCCTGCATCTATGGACTATGATGCACGTGAAGGCATGTAACATAACAAGTACCCGCATCAAATCTTGGCCCGATGTAAGAATTACGAGTAAGGATGGCGATGGGTAGGGTATGGGGCAGGTAGACCAATACCATACCCATATCCGTGTAGTCAATGGGTACAAAATTCTACCCATACCCGTACCCACGGGTATGAAACTTTACACGTACCCATACCCGGCGGATACCCATACCCATTGGGTACCCAACGGGTAGATCAAATAGTATACAAGTTACTTAAAATTTTACATTCATCGGTAAATTTTTGATAAAAGAAAAAAATATTTATCTCAACTCTATAACATATATTTGAGTACGTGACAATTATGTCAACTCAAATTGACAAGTGATTACAACTTCACATAGATTTACAAAATTACGAGAATAAATGTTGGACCTCCACGGGTAAGGTATATAAATGGGTAGGGTATGGGTATACCCATGGATACGAGGTTATACCCGTACCCTACCCACGACTTAAACGGGTGGGTACGGGTACTACCCATGGGTATAAAATCATACCCATACCCTACCCATGAGGGTACGGTACCCGCGGATACCCGTACCCATGGGTAAAATTGCCATCCTTAATTACGAGGATGCCTTGAACTGCCCATAAATCATGCAGCATATAATAAATGGCGTAGTGGGATGGGATGTCTGCCTAATATCACACCATGGAAGAATAGTCAGTATGGCTTCATGTGCCCGAAAAATCACAACGAGGGAGGAAAAATAACCACATTCTCGAAATGTGGCCTTACAATTTTTTCAGTGGCCATAAACAAAGTCATTTAATAAATAAATACTATTTCCTATGATCTAAACAACTTGCTGATGGTTTGGGCAAATATCAAACATGATGAGATTCACCCCTGATGGTTTGACTGCTAAAATATGATCTAGGACATGTATTTCTGAAACTAACAACCGTGGATCTCTAAGATCGAAGTGATGCAAGAAAATCAATACTAGACCACGAAACCCCAATTTTAAAACTGAAACACTACCTGAACCAGAAAAGCTCGCTGGATTCAGTCTTGAGATCAGCTCAGGCGACAGAAGGACAGCTACAACATGAACAAAAACCCTGAAAAATTTGTCGTCTACGCAACATTGTCTATAGATACTTGCTCTTCGTCTCCAAGTCCGTTGCATACATCTTCTTCCATCCCTCAATTTGTTCTCAGATTCCAGAAGAATTACTACGTGTTAGGCAGAAACAAGGATTCTGAAAAACTAAGGCACAAGCAAGAATTCTATTCAGAACTAATTAGTCCCACTAAGGTATTGAAAGAAACACCCTGGCAAAAAAAAAAACTAACCAAAAGGTAATGTTCACTAACGCACACCTATAGACAAAACTAAAAATGACCCCTTCTAATTAGATGTCACTTTCATTGGTTATACAGGAAAGAGTAACATAATAGATAATTGGGGTTTTTACATGGAGCAGATACTCACATAAAGCTTAGAGAGGCCTTCCCTACAAAATGCTTGGAGAAGCACGACCATAAAGAATATATGACAAGGCATTTGTAAGAGAGCGAAAATAAATAGCATCCAGTCATTCATCAAAAACAAGGCCTATATTAGCTCATTATCCTGCTGTATACTGGGAAGGCTAAAGGCTTCTGTTTTTAATCCATGAATAATCGTGGGTAATTAGAACTAGCCAATACGGGGTGAATCCATTTGCCAAAGTTAAACCTAACCAAACGTCCAAACCAATTGGTAGTTCTGTACTACTATGTCGTCTTCGTCACATGATTATCAGCAGCATGTTTTGCCACCTCAAATCAAGTACGAGTATCATTTACAGAATTAATCCAAGACACTATGCGCCACAGTCTGATTGCAGAAAGAGCATCATTCCTTCGAAAATAAATGATACAAATGTTGACAGTGGACTTGAAAGATACGTGTATTCATGTTCAGAAAAGGGCAGACTGGAGGTGATGATGCAATCTCCTATTGTTTAATCTGATAATGAACATTTGATGGAACAACAGGATTGGTATACCTGTTTATGGAAGACGAAACAAAAAAGGTAGCAGTTAGCAGGAATCAAGGCAGCCGTACTGTCGTAGGTCTCGTCTGGAGAGAGATCTTTTTGATTTGTCCCTGAGACCAGATCAGAAACGCAAATGATCAGATCTTGCGGAGGCCATAAAAAAAATCCGTGCACGCAGATTAAAACAAGAAAAAAAAATTCAGGTACCTAGCAAGGGGATGCGACAATACACGTCGAATCTGAGAGTGAGGCCGCTCACCACTCTGCCATTGCCGCCTATCCAATAGGCCGACCGACCACGCCGGCGCCGATTTCACCAGCAAACGACGACCGAGCCGAGAAGATCCAGAGCGCTCACCCGCTCGCCGACCGCCGCAATTCGATCTGAAGCCGCTCGCCGCCCGCCGCAATTCGATCTGAAGCCGCTCGACGCCCGCCGTAGTCCACAGCTCCGGTACACTCCGCTCGCCGCCGGCCAGTCCACAGCTGCAGCCGTCGCCGCCCGCCGTAATCCCCAGCTCCGGACCACGCCGCAATCGGAGATGCAGACGCTCGCCGCCGGGCGCAGTCCCCAGCTGCAGACCTCGCCGCCGGGAGCAATGGCGAACTGCAACCGCTCGCCACTCGCCTCCACCTTATGAAAATACGGAAGAGCACTCACGTACTCTTACCCACGACCACGAGGCCACGACCCAAAGCAGGGGATAAAACCGTCGATGTAAAAAGAAAAACTAAATTATGGTAACAGCGTTGGGACGGGTGGGGCACCGCGCACCGGTTCGGTCGCAACAGGTTTTGTGTAAGCTGGACCGGCTCGGCCGATCGACTCGGGAGCAGAATAATTATTCTGCACCCAGGGTGCTTAATAGAGCTTCTATATATATATATATATATATATATATATATATATATATATCGTGGAGGCTAGACTTTCTATTGATATTCTCACTTGCATAGGTTACCCTCATTGAAGTGCCAATATATTGTTTAGCTCTTTTACATGATTGGATCTTTTTATTTCAGCTTATCATTTTTTTACATAATCATTGCTTCTATTTGACGCTCTATGCAATTTTATTAATGATGTAGGGTTGAAAGACACGGACTATTGCCACTATTGGCCCTTAATTACAACAGAGTCACAATTCAGGTGATTTTCTTTTTCACAATTTAGTTCAGTTTTGCCACTATGAGACGGACTCAATTACAGCAGATTGTCTTACGATATCAATCTACTGTAATTGGGGTGATTCTATTTCTAAAATTTAGCCAGTCATCAATCATAACAAGATTAGTAGTCAATTGGGCAATTCTTAATTTTGGAATTCATGTATTTAAGGAGATCAAGACATTTCAGATCAAGGATTCATGCTATTTTTGTGTAGCTGCACAATTGCATTCATGATTTACTGAACAAATATCTTAGTAGTTCATGATCTGCATCTAGAAAAAAGTTAATGAATATTGAATTTGATTCATTAAAATTTTCTTCATGCCTGATGCGTCAACTTTGCCAGCAATTCTGCGGACCGTGCTCTCTGCTCCAGCTGAAGCTAAATAAATGCCACTCTTCAGCGGCTTTGGCATATATCTTAAAAGACACATGGTTCTCGATGATGCCAATTATGTTGGACTGAAAAAATGGCAGGCAAAACTATAGGAAAGACAATTCTGGGCAGTGGTGTGGGTGATATTGTAGCAATTGCAGACACTGATCCCTGTCAAGGTTCATCTGAAATGGTGGATGCACCGAATAATTACCATTTTTCATTGTTGGGTCTTTTTACTCTAATTATTGTTTGTACTGACCTTCATTAAAATCCCCTCAATTCTGTACTACAAAGCATGATCCTGGTGTAATGTACTTTTCTACTTTGTTCAAGCAATTTAGACTGATGGGTTCAAGTGCTATCTACTTCTTGCTTACGTCTGTTCACCTTTTGTTTTCATCTTGACTGTATTGTAAAACTTGTCGTGCTACTGCTGACCAACTTAGTATTTTGCAAAAGTACTAATTTATGAGATTTAAGATCTTTCAGTATTCTGTTAGTGCAAAAGGATATTTTTTTAATTGTGCATATCTTAGAATCCTAAAACACATGAGCATATTTATCTTGCTATTATATTAAAGAACTCAGTTGTTGTAATCGAAACCTATTTTTTAATTCGTTGTTTCTACACGGAGCTAGAGTTCCTGCCATTAGGGTGCTCCAAAGGGTCGGTTGTCTTGCCGATCGATACATTGCCCAAAACACAGTGCATACTTAGGCTAAATAAGTACTAACATAGGTAACTTCCCTTTATTTTAAAATTTATTTCTTATTATATTCTGTAGCTGTGCTTGAACTAATTTGATATACCTTTGTTGTTTATTTTCTGTAGGCTCAAAGGTATCGTCATTCTTCCAGCGGTTTGTTTGTTCTTCACGAAGGTTATTGTGGGTCAGCAGGTGGTCATTCAGGTTTTTTCTGTGTGTCTTAACACGCTCTATCATTTCCATTGTAAGTGTCTGTCTAACGGTGTCCTTTACCGGCAGATAACTCTCGTCGGTGTTGCTTGCTTATGTGCGCTGGGTTGAAGCGATGTGTCAGGTATCCTACCGCGTCCTGTTTTCATACATTGAAGATTAAGCATGTACTGGAAAAAGCCTTTGTGATGCAAAGCATGATGTAGTTAACTTTTATGAAATGCACATTCTACATCCAACATAATTAGCTTCTGATGGAATTCATCTATCTCATCTAAAAGGTAATGATTTAAATGTCAAATGTGTAATGCTTGCTTTTTGTTTGTGTATGTGCTTTCCTTGCATAGTTGTGAGTTTCAGATTTGAAGAACATTAAAATTGTTGTTAGTACTTCCCTTTATTATTCTTTTGGCTATCCTGCATTTCTAATATCTACTTTCCATAGTATATTGACTATAACTTAAATCTGTACATAAAAATAGCTATACACGCTTACAAGGTCAAATTACACATGTAACCCAAGAAATGGACATCTGGTTTTAATTGAACAAATGAGAATCTGTTTTCAGTTGCTCTCTTGCTTGGTGTCTTCGAATGAGATGTGATGAGTTTTTTGGCAATAAGATGTGATGAGTTTTTTTATGCTCCTATGATAGTATTTTCTCAGCTTACATTCTTCATTTTGGATTCATTTCCCAAGTTAACTCTAATGTACAAAAAAAGGAGCAAAGGATTACCCCTACATTTGCATATCTTTCTTTGGCGAGGATTTTGCTTTGGTCATCTGCACAATTAGTTGACTTGTGCTTATTATCTCAATCTAGAAGTATATTGTTACATTCTGGTATTTCAAGTATTTTTAAAATAATTACACGGTATTGCGATGTGATGTTGAGCGTTTCGGCCATCCCGGAAAGGGTACTAGGTGTTTCAAGTATTGCATTCATCCTTTTGTCTTTGGATCGTACTAAGTTTTAGCTAACATTGTTGTAAGTTCACTCATGCTGCATCATGTTTGTTAAATATCAAAGCATGTGGCATTTGGCTGAATTTACGTTATAGTTGGTGCCCGGCAAAGCTTCCACTAGGACTGTATTTTTGTTCTCGCCTAGCTGAGTCGAATTAGCTATCCAGCAAAAAAGCTCTGGATATGGAATCTCTAAACTTTTTTTTGTTGGTAAACTGTAGATTTTGTATGTTTTGTTCTTGACGAGGATTTCATTTAGCAAATGATATTTCTATACAGTCAATACTGTCTGCTCTAACAATGTGTCTTAAATTTACATTTTTATTTTTGATTCCGCAATATGTCCATTTAGGTTCTCACGAGATTTTTTTAAATACAAACTGTTTATAAAAGGTGCATCCTTTCAATGTTCTTATGTGCCTTGTGCTCATAACAAGTTCCTGCATCTTCTTTTTAATAGGATGTGTGGTAAATACGTTTAGACGTATATAAAGTCTGGTTTATAAGGTTCAGCCATAAGATTCTTTGATTATAATTGACAACCTGTAGGTCCCTACTCTTTCACGTTTCTAAAATGAGAACGTACATGAATTATTGATTGAAATTCTCTATCTGTGCATTTGAAACAAGGAAATGATATATGTTCCAAGATAGTAAAATTGTAGAGAAAAGGATTCAGTTTAATAAAAATATATTTCTTGAGACAGCTCTCTATGGTCTACTCATGCATTCTAATTAGTACTAAGTTATGCCTTTGTATTCGTTTTCTAAAGACTCTGGGGAAGACATGCAGTTACATAATGTTGTACAGTTTGAATCAGTGTGTTATGGACCACTGAATTACTGCCCTTGTGTGCTTTAGCACTGTTTTAATATGTTAGTCCATATCTCTGCTTGACTTGCCAGTTTCTTAAGTCATGGTTGTATGTTGTGATGGTTGTTTCTTTGAGGAATATGCTCCTCTAAACCTATAATGTCAATGCTATATTAGTACTATGAGCTATCATGTCAATTTAAGCATGTGTTTATCATTCCATTTAGTCAATTGATTACCATTGACAATTATGAACATGTTTGTTCCCAGTTGTCAGGCTGATACTGAGCTAATTGAGGGGCTCTTGCAAGTTTATGGAAACATCTACAGAATGTCCAGGTCCATGACTGCCTCAAAAAACTGTGCTCGGTGATATTTTGGTTCTACCATCCAAGTCCCTGTCGCCGAATGTGTACATTACTTCCAAAGTGTTTCCATATTACTTCCCAAGTGTTTTATTGTATGATGTTATGATTACTGATTTCATACGATCTGGAAAATATACTTGTGATCAAATTCATATAGATATAAATATTCTTTAAGTGATTTGTATAAATGGTGGAAACCACGGGCAAAAAATTCAAATAAGCAACAAGCGCCGCGCGGCGAGGCGCGCCGTTTGAATGTAGTTAAGGTATAAGCATGCGCGGTCAATTTGCATACACAGTTGTGTTGTCTTGTGTTATGTTGTTTTGTGGTCCAGTCGATCACAGTATCGGGTTCACATGATATTGTGTTCGTGTACAAGTAAGCTAGCTAGCAGTAGCACACCGATGATTAGCTACAAATATGTACAGCCGTACATCCAAAATCTGCTCCGACACCTGTTGTTTTGGATTTAACGAAAACGTTTAAACAAGCGTACAATTCCAAAAGGGACAAAAACATTGAGGGCTCAATGAATTTTCCTTTGGTTAGCGACTACAATAGCATGCATATAACCTTTCAAAAGACCTAGTATATGTTTTTCATGTGCTGCAACTGAATAACACGTGTTTTAGATCACCATGTTTTTAATTCAAATATGATTTAATATGCTATGTCATCCCATTTCCATGTTTTTCCTAGTTTCGTGGTTTTGAAATGCTGCCCAACAAAGAGTCCAAACTTCTGAAGGATCTTGGGTTTAGTTTCTAAGACTTCTTGTCCAGGCGCATCAGAGTTACTCTGTGGTCTGTGCACAGCGGAAGACGGGAGGAGTACGTCGGTTTGTGCACTGCGCATGGTGCAAAAAAAAAAAAAACTTTGAAGGAAGTGGCGGATATGATTCGAGCTTTGGATCCACTCATCAATCATCCGAGAATTCCGAAACACCGTACTCTCGTATCTCCGCTGACCAACCATGATCGATGGATCCATGTAAATGCATGCAAGAATGATTTTCTCCCACTACGGCGAAGACAGTCTAGATCGATCAATGCCATGCACTCTCTCTTTTCGCTTTTCAGAGCTGCAAAAACTAGCAATCCCAGTCACGTCATGCATCCTCCACTTAGTCCATTTTAAGGGTACATTAATTATTTGTCGAAGGGAATTTGGTGCAATTTTGGAACGTCAAAATCATTCCAGTTTTCTTTGAATTGTAGGATAGGATTTTGAATCCGTGACATTTCCTAATATTTATCTTAAACTCAACGAAGTTGGCACGACATGCTCTCTTCGGTTTGACGAGGAAATCACCGGGGCAGTAAGTTCTGTAATCGTAGGATCCAAAGAAGCATGTATTGCTTTTTCTCCGAGAACCGTCTTCAAATTTGATCGCGCACATGAGCATGACTGACTTGGGGGCAGCAGCACAAATACCTTTGGTGTGTTCCCATGGATTGTAGTGTCGCCTCACTGATGCTGCACACTCTGAAACCCCAGAAAACAGTGAACCATACTAGTGCTCACTCACGGAATTATTTAACCCTGACCGGCTACTTTGCTTTTACCACCGTAGTACGGAGTACTAGTTGTATCAAAGTGCCATACGTCGTTTTCTTTTTGTACCCCATGCATGGGCTGTGGGCCGACCTTTCCAAGAGAACGTGGGTGCCTCGCTCTATGCATCGTTCGTAGGCGGGTCTCTGTGCCCCTCACATGGCAGGCCGAGCCGTCGGACCCGCACAGCGCTCGTACCTGACACAGGACGCTGACCCATGGAGCCCACACGCGCGGGACCCGGACGCGTATCTGGCTGGACCCCGGGTGCGCGTGCGCCTGCTACGGTCACATGGCAGCAGCAGCAGTGCCCACCTCCGCCTGTCCTCCGCTCGTCGTCACGAGCACAGAGGAAAAATACCCACCGCGTGTCCTGTCGTCTCATTGACATTGTGGTCCGCCCAGTTCGTGGCCCACGAGACAGTGAGAAGCGTGGGTGGAGTTTCTGTGTTGGGAGTGCGGTTAAGGTCCCAAGTGGATAAGGAGCGCAGGAGTGCGAGACCACTTGTCAACTCCGCACGGCGACCCACGAGGGCGTGCGCAGAGAGGCCGGCCATGTGCGTGGTGGGTTTCCTCCTGCCGGGGAGCAACCAACGCCGGACACCGTTGGATTCCTCCCGAGGTGTACCGTGGTGCTGCGAGGCTCTGCACTGCCTCCATGATCCGCCTTGTCTACCTGCGTAGATTAGGTCCGGTTTGGTTCGTTTGGGAGCGGACCGCGGACACATTTTGGCTCTTTGTTCGTTTGGGGTGGAGGTGTCCCAACGGGCTGGAGCAAAAACTGGCCCTTTTTTAAAAAAAGTTGATACATAGTTCATCAAAACAATAAAATGGTTCAAATAAATTCGAAATAGGACATCAAATGTCCTCGCGATCACGGATCATCTTTTGCTTCTTGAGGATCCAAGCTCGTTGCTCCGGGTCCATGATGGTCAGGTCGGCCATCATGATCCGGTTCTCCTCGGCAAGCAACGCGAGCTTCACGCGAAAGCCCATCGCCGGCATTCGGTGTCAAGTTGAGGTCGAGCGGCTTCGGGTCCAACGGGACCGATGAAATCTCCGGCGAGGCCTCACGGGAGCCCAGCCACGACACTTGGTGAAGAGCGACGACCGGTGAGGGCATCGAGGGCGCCGGGGAGGATGATCTTGGTGGCTTGGCGGAGGAGGCCGAGCTTCCGGCCGATGCAGCCAGAGTGGGGGAGAGGCCACCGAATGGGAGTGCAAAAACCTCACCCTTGAGGAGAAGCACAGCTCGGGCAGCGGCCTGCGTCGCGATGAGATCCTGGTTGGCCTGGGCCTGAATGGCGGCGAGCCTCTCCTTCTCCTCGGCCGCTGCCTTCTCCTCGGCCAAGCGCTCCCGAGTCCTCTCCCTCCGGCCTTGTCGCTTGCCCGACTCCGGCTTCCTCTCCTTCTTCACCCCCAGCAGGGCGGCGCCGGCAGCGGCCGTGGTTTTCGACAGCCCGTCCTCCATCGCGGGGCAAAGGCTGGGGCGGCGGCGGCGGCTGCGGCTGGGCAAGGGTTTGGGGATGAATGGAATGGGGATAAGATGTGTGGCTGACCATTGGGCCCGACGCGGACAGGGAGGACAAAGGGGCGGACCGAGTGGCTGTCCGTCCCACCCAAACACTGGTCCCTTTGCGCCAGCCCGTTGGAGCACCTCCTCTGTCCGTTCGGACAAAAGAGGACTGGGCTGGTCCGTTTGCGCCAGCCCGTTGGAGGTGCCCTTAGAGCATCTCACCGGCGCGAGCGTCCGTCAACTATGTCGAACAAGTGTGTGTCATGCGCCGGCATACGTTGCCAAATATTGGGAGCGACGCGTTTTGCTTCCAATAGGTTTTTCGAAAAAGATTGAAACGAAAAATATAGACGAAACGCTTTATTTCAGTGAATTCGAAGGACAATTAACAAATTTAAACAAAGTTTAATAAATGACATTTAACAAATTTATATTGACGACGACGGTTGCTGAAGCCTTTGATTTCTCCGGTGTTGGTTGCAGTACATATCCGAATCGCCACACTTACCGAGTGTGGTGGGATTTGATAACGGAGGAAAACCTTGAGGTTTCCTTCAATCCCTCTCACTCCGGTTCTGACAGTGGTCGTCACTGTACTCCGACCTCTCCTCCTGTGCCCGGTGCCGCTGCCGCCGGTGGGCAGCAGTACTAGCTTCGGCATCTAAAAAATACTCCTACATATACTCCGTTGTTGGCAATGTTGAATGTTCATTTATGATGTTCGGTGCACCAGACGTGTTTACTCGAGGCATGCATAAGATTGGTTGAGTGCGACGTTTGATAGGTGAGCATAGTTAATGGACCATCGCGCGCAGTTAATTCAACCTGATCTTAATTTGCGCTAGAATGTCCGACGCATCCCAGCAACCTTGTCTTACTAGGAGACAGTGTGTTAAGCCACTCTCACACTCGAGCTGAATTTATTATTTCAAGTTTAGGACGTCCCTTTGTCAACTAACCTGGATATTAGCACATACAGTTTCAACCAACTGTTTTCAGTCCACAGAGCATCAATGTGTTTTTTTTTGGATTTTTCATACTTGTATTCATACGTAGAGGAAGACATAACAAGGCCAGATACAAGCACAGAAAAAAAAGGAGAATACAGAGGACGTCGCTGCTGCGACACGCCGTCTTCAACCTCGAGCAACTCCGGCACGCCCGTCCACCACCGCCAGCGACGACGACGAACGCGACCGCCTAGAGCCCTCCACCCAGGAACGAAAGAGCTCCTAGCCCAAAGGCGATGAAGAGCCGCAAGGAACTCCAGCTCCGACGAGCTGGATCTGACGACGAAGAACGAACATCGGCCGGGGACGGGCCCCGAGCACCTTCCGCTCCCGATCTGGGGCAAACGCCACACCACCTCCACGGAGGCGACCAGATCCAGACCAGCACACCACACGCCCAAGCAGCAACCACCTCGCACCTCCCCCTCCGACCTCCTGTACACCAGTCACTCGTCTGCCGCTGACGCCGGAGAAAACTGCGACAGATCAAGGACGCACCTGCAGCCCGGGAGCACCGTCGAAGACGACGCCGAGGAAGGGAGGCTGCAGAGCAGCAAAACGACGACGCCGGCCACCCCTCCTCAGCCACGCCGCCGCGAGACCCCTTATCTACACGCCGGAGCGTAGATCTGGGGATTCCCCATCCTCCCGCCGCCGGAGCGGCCGGCGGAGGGTGGGGAATCCCACAGACACGCCGGCGGCCGCGGGAGAAGCCGAGATCGCCTCCGATTCGCCTCTAGCACTGTAGCAAGGGGGAGGGTTCTAGAAAGAGGTGGACTGGCGAGTTGAAGTTAGGACAATTGTTGAGCTCTGCTGCAACATCACAGGAATACTGTAAAAGTCGTATGTTCATATGCTGGTGAAGTAATTGTGCTTCACCAACTTTGCAGTGTGAGATGTCACTGTCCAACTGCCACACACAAATTTAACAAGATTGCAGGCAGGACATAAAAGGTTGCTGGATGCGGAAAATTGTGCGTAGTCGTTTAATAGTTTAGGTCCTTCAAGCGCGATATACTTGCTCCCTTCCACAATAATCTACATTGTAGTCTTGTATCATATATATTATTTTATATTATGAGTTCTGCATATTAAAGGTTGCTTGATGCCGAAAATTGTGCGCCTGTCGTTTAACAATTTGGGTTCCTTCAAGCGTAATATACTTTTTTTTTGCGAATCCAAGCGTAATATACTTGCTCACTTGAGAGTGGATTTTTGGAACCCGAGCTACATGGAGCTTGTTTTTTTGAAAATTGAAAATCAACATTTTTATGCTTTAAAAAATCATGAAAACATTCCCGGATGTAGATATTGTTGAGGTCTACAATCGTGCAAAATTTTAGATCAAAATTCGTTATATTTTAGGCTGTACAAAAAAAAACAAATCGGAGGAAATTTCAAAATTTTGAAACTGTGTATTCCTCACCACCCAGATCCACCCGTTTGTCTTTTTGTGCAGCCCAAAATACAACGAATTAGGGTTGAAATTTTGCACGATTGTAGATCTAGACAATATCTGCATCCTATAATTTTTTCACGATTTTTGGAGAGTTAAAAATGTCGATTTTGAATTTTTTTAAAAAAAGGCTCAATATAGTCCAGGCTCTAAAATAGGTTTTTGTTGCTCACTTCCACAATAATCTACACTGTAGTCTAGTATTTTGTATATTATTTTATATTCTGAGTTCTTCATATTAACTGTCTACTAGGTATATATATCGAGCTTATAGGTCAATGAATGTTGATTGTTGAGAACCAAACACTCATCATGGTTTGGTTTAAAATGTGAGTGGATGTCTAGTGCTCCCATTGTTTTTTTTTTTTTCAAAAGTCGTACTTAAAGTTGCAAAAAAATGTGACACAAATTATGGATATTCTCAATGGTGTATTCAAAAAATGTGCCAATTTCAATTAGAAATACTTTGTATTTTGAGCTACATGAAAAAGACAAATGTACAGATCTGAATATAGTGTTTCAAATCTCTGATTTTTTTACAAGAGTTTGTCACTTTTGTGTATCCAATAATACAAAGAATTTTGCGTTGTGATTTTGCACTTTTGTAGGCTACTTCATGGACTACATCATAATTATTTTCAATTTATTTCAAACTTCTATATATATATATATTTTTAAAACGAGGAGAGCACTCGAACTTGGGAGCACAGATCACTTTTCGTTAAAAGGTGCACTAATTTGAGCTCCGTGACCAAGGCGTGCGACGAGTGGGCAACACATATTTTGAAGGATATTTTAAACCAGTAAACTAGCTTAAAACCCCAGCATTACCGCTGATAATTAGTGCGTTTAATGCAGGGGAGGGAAAACAACAAAGGATTTTTCAGTATGTGCCTCACTTTACTTAATAATACTCAGTAATACCCCTATGTCTCAATTTTACCCTTCCCCTCAAAAGTAGCCTCGCGAATATCTAGTCGGAGCATTTCCATCGAGTCTAACACTTTGACCATGACTGCGCTGACAAGTGAAACCTTGAAAATAATAGCCTTGGTCTCTTTGTTGCTTAGTTATATGGGGTGGGACATTGAGAGTGGGAAGTTTAGTCCTGACTCACCAGTTTTGATGATTTAGGGATAATTCCATAATAAAATCGTGATAAAAATTATATTTCTTCTCTTCTTTTATTTGTGCCACTAGAAACAATTTCCTTTTGCATGCACTTAGCTCCTTCGTCTCTTTCATCTACATGCCGTATCTTGGCATGCCTAATTCACCTCACTAAATAGATAACTAAAAGACTTAGTTGGGGTTGGGATTATAGTTCTAGAAGAGTTAGTATACTTGTTACTGGTTGGGATCAACCATGCTTTAGTGTGGGATTTGAAAAGGGTGACAACCCGCTTTTATAAATAATATTGGCAAATTTCGGAAAAAATTGTCCATCCACTGGCTAAAAATTTGAATGCCCGATTAATAGGGACAAAACAAAAACCCCTTAATAGCTAGACGGGCTGTTCCCTCGCTCCGAGCTCGCCATGTTGATAAATTCGAAAAAACCAATCGGACCCCGTTGCCCTCTCCCAGGTTCCATGTTTAAAATCCCGGCCACACCTCCCCTCCACCCACGCTCTTGCGCTCCCTGCACTAAATGGACCATGCGGGCCTAGCGTGTCGTGACTGGACACCACATGCCTACGACTAAATGGAATTTGCCCGTGCTGACTTGCGGCCCTAGCACAACCCCATGACGGCCGGCACACGTGCTAACGGGACAGCCCGCCAAGCACGGCCATCTTAGCCAAGCAGATAGAATTGCCATCAAGAATCTATAGTGGCTTACTTGTTTTCGATAATGGGCAATTTATTTTTCAAACATCCAAGTGATATAAAAAAGCATTACACCTGGCCTCCGCATAATAAGATGCACACGATCTTAACAAGTCAAACCAAAAGAAACGAAATAAACTAGGCATATTATAAGAATCTAAAGAGAGGTCATATGGCACTCGAGGAGGAGGAGGACCAATCCAGAGTTTACGTCGCCACCCATGTGGGATAAAAATATCCTCACCCTTATTCTCCATCCGCACAGATACCTTCGGAAACAGGTCAATACGGTAGATGAGCTGCATAAAGAAAATAAAATATCGTTAAAATCATGTCACTTCTACATAGACATAGCAATTATATTTATGTCAAACCATAACAAGCTGAAAAGAATTCTAAATACCATGCAACCAATTACCAAAAATATTCATGTAAAAAAACCAAAAATATAGCCAAAGTGATACAACCCTAGTGGCTTACCTGATATCGATGTTTTTATATAGCCTAATCTTTTCTTGTTGAGTAAAATGGAGCCGTGGGGCTGTGGTAGAAAAACCTGTATTTTATATAAGAAGACATGTCATTGTATATGTTGTTTTGGAGACTTGTGTCAAATTGATGGGACAACTCCAGTTGCATCACAGACCTTTTTTGGTAGCGACATGACATCCACATAAACAAATACCACTAGATGCGCAAAATCTTCTGACGGTATCCAGAATGGCAAATTTTAATATAGGACCCAGGAGAGCAGTACCATAACTTTATATAAATGTTTCGGATAAGCATCTTGATTTGCCCCCAATGATCAAGTGCGACCAGAATACAGCTTAGTTTCTCTCTATTTTCTTTTCCATCAAGAAAAAAATTCTGAATCTATTGTCATATATAATTCACAGCGGATATGATTTCATTATTCTCGGGGCGCCGAGATGATAACAGATTGCTCAACCGCTAATCGACCTGGTACTTTATCAAATTTGTTAATGCTCAGGAGCTAAAAAATGGGAGTCCACTTTACTCACGAAGCCACCATCCAGTCCGTAATTAATTAACTCTCAACCTAAAGCTGAAACACCTCCATGCAATCTTTGTCTGATTGCTAAATAATCAGCAGTAGTTGGTGCCCTCTCGTCCAAAGGCCTGATCAGGCCAGGACATTACAACTCCGATTCAGGTAAGCATGATGTGACCTGCATCAACAAAAAATAATACTAAGTGGAGCTAGTTATATCATTTAGAGGTATAATTAAGGTGTCCTTGCTTCTGTTTGATAGCAGTGTTCGGCTAATCATTGGGGTGAGACGCCAGGGTATCTCCGGACCTACAGTCGCTATCAGCGTGCATCAAATCTGCTATATTACTTGTGCATCAGTTACCTGTTTGATTCTTGTTATTTCTGTTTATGTTTGCCATGATATAAAGAAGGATTCGATGATCATGATTTGCTGATTTTGAAGAAATAGGCTTTCGCTCCGCTATATTAATATAGCAACCACCCGATACAATTTTGAGACCACTGCTGGGGCAAACAACACAGATAAGTTCAAAACAAAAGAAAGAGAAGAAAGAAGAGAAAACAATGCCAACATTTGCGGATCAACGAAAACGAAAGTGACTCGCAGCCGCTGCGTCCTCTCCGGCCAATTCCCACCACAATCCTAGAACTCGGAATCGCCGCGTACCAAACAACACCTCCAAGAAGGTAACAACGATGACGCTGCTGTTGCCCGGACAGGTTCTAGGGTTTCCCCCGGCACGCTACAGGTAGTGGGGAAGAGGTACACCCGACGCCCTTCAAGAAGGAATAACGACACTCGCAAGCGTCACCGCCAAGATGACATGGATTTCTCCCGACCCCCAAAAAACCACATCTCTGGACAATCCGAAGCGCTCCATTCGTCTTGCCACCCACCAACATACGCCACCACGGAATTGAAACCACCATCGTCGTATCACCATGGTACTCGCTACGAGGCCGACCGAACTGTGAAGAACCCGCCGTAGACAAGGAGCGGCAGTACCACATCCACGCGGGAGGGACTGATACGTCCAAAACGTATCTATAATTTTTGATGTTTCATGCCTGTTATATATTGATTACCACATGATTATCTTACACTTTATATCATTTTTATGCATTTTCTGGGACTAACCTATTAACAAGATGGCACAGTGCCCGTTCCTGTTTTTTGCTGTCCTTTTGTTTCAGAAATTCTATTCTGGAAATATTCTCGGAATCGGACGCCAATTTAACTGATTTATCTCTGGACCGAGACGGAGCAGCAGCCAGAAGGACGGAGCCAGGGGCCACACCAGGCAGGTCGGCGGGCCCACGGCGCGGCCTAGGGTGGGGCCGCGCACCTAGGCCGCCGCCCCACCTCGGCTGGCCACCGACGTTGCCCTTTCGCCTATAAATTGCATCTATTCGGGAAACTCTAGACACCCGAACAAAAATTCACGAAAGTTCCGAGGCCGCCGTCGTCTTCAACCCTAGTTCGGGAGGGTTTCTGCAGTTCTTCCCGGCACCTTGCCGGAGGGGAAATCATCACCGGAGGGCTCTACATCACCATGCCCACCTCCGGAGTGATGCGTGAGTAGTTCTCCACGGGACTACAGGTCCATAGCAGTAGCTAGTTGGTAGTCTCTCCACCTTGTGCTATCATGTTTAGATCTTGTGAGCTGCCTAACATGATCAAGATCATCTTTATGTAATGCTACATGTTGTGTTTGCTGGGATCCGATAAATTGTGAAGTTATGATCAAGTTTGTTCATCTATCTATACTATGTTCATGCATGTTGTCAGTAGATGCTTTGGCCAAGTAGATGCTAGTGACTGCAAGAGAGGGTATTTATGCTAGATAGTGGGTTCATGCCTCTAGAAGCCTGGTCTTGATAGACAGAAACAACTAAGGCTGTAGATATGCTGTTGACACTAGGGATAAAATAACCGATGCTTAGCTTAATTGTACTGCTGTTAAGTCTAATGCGTTTGTTTACATTACACACTTTACTTAATGCTATAATCTGTTGCTTGCAACTTAATACTCATGGGAGACCCGGAAGCTATCTTGTGAGTGGATTATGAGTCATAGATGTAGCTAGTAAGCGGTCTATGTATATTGTTGTAATGTCTCATAGATATAACAATGAACATGTGCTTGTCATATATTGCATTGTCATGCGTTTACAATTTGTCAATTGCCCAGCTGTAATTCGTTCACCCAACATGTATGTTTATTTGTCTTATGGAGAGACACTACTAGTGAACTATGGACCCCGGTCATTTATTTCACACTGATACAAACACCGTTTTCACCACGCTCTACGTTACTTTCTGCTGCTACTTTTGTGTACATCATCATATTCCACACCATACGTTTAATCCTTTGTATTTAGCAAGCCGAGGAGATTGACAACCTTCCTGTTTCGTTGGGGCAAAGTACTTTGATTGTGTGTGTGCAGGTCCACGTCAGTGATCAGGTAACGGCGCCGCTGAGACCTTTCTGAAGCTCTTCCAATTTCTCCTGGTATGATTAAACCTTGGTAGATTCAAAGGAAACTTGCTGCTTGCTGCATCATACATTCCTCTTGGGGTCTCTCAACGAACGTGTGTTCCACGTCATCAAGCACCTTTTTCTGGCGCCGTTGCCGGGGAATTGGAAGCTACAGCATGGGGAGTTACACGTCACCATTCTCTTTACTTTGTTTTTGTCTTGCTTATTTTATTTTTATTTTATCTTGTTTTCTTTTAAAATTGAAAAAAAATCAGCTTTCTTTTTATTTTGGTTTACCTAGTTTTTATTTTCTGGTTGCTCATCATGTTTCCCCCTAAATATGATAAGAAGGATATTGAAGTAGGAAGTGGTTCCATTATTGAAAGAAATAATATTGAAGAATTCCTTAATCATGTGAGTAGACTTAAAGATTTTGAGGATAATCCCTTGGCAGAACTAGCTCATAATTATGAAATTGCTACAGCTTCTTTAGTACACACGTTGGAAGCTAGGTTTGTCAACCTTAATCCCATAATACAACAAATGTTTCTTAAACTCTATGATATGGAAGATGGGGAAAAGAAAGACTTCATTTTAGAAGCCCTGCTCAAAGAATTTGGTGATGTTGCTAGGGAAGCTAGAAAAGTTTTTGCTCATTATAAGATGCTTGGCTACTATATTGATGTTATAAGCACCCTTGAAAAATTGGAAATTGATAGACTTAAATATACTAAGGGAACCGATTATAAAGGGGAAGTGAAGGCACCAATCCCTTTTAAACTTATGGGAATGCATGAGGCCTTAGAAAACAATTTTGATTGGATAGTTCCTGAAAACCCTTTTGATGAGAGTAGTGAACCTAGATGAAGTGAGAAAGGGGAATCTGAGACATATATAGATAAGATACAATGCATTTTTGAAAAGTTTTCTGACCTTTCTTTGAGTAAAGATTTTGATAATACTTGATCTTTTTGCTACTGCGCCTAGCTGAAAGGCGTTAAAGAAAAGCGCTTGTTGGGAGACAACCCAATTTTATTTCCTGTTATTTTTTGTTTTCTTGAGTCAAGGAGTTTGTTAACTTCTGTAACAACTCCTTTGTATCTTTTATTTTTGTTTTTGTTGTGCCAAGAAAAGCCTCTAACGCAAGAGGGTGGTAAAGTTTTATTTGCTGTCCAGAAACAGATTTCTGTACCTCACGGTAAAAAATCATGAATAATCAAGGATTACTATTTTAATCTGTAAATTTTTTAGCAGAAGCCTGGGCTTATTACCTATCTTTCGTTAGTTAACCGTTTTCTGATTTGAGCATCGAAAGTGCCTCGAAACAATTCGTCTTTACGGACTGTTCTGGTTTTGAGAGAAAAGGTTAAGCTTGGGGAGGCTCCCTTGGATCTCCCCAGCATATATCAAGAAGAGTCAAGCGTCTAAGCTTGGGGATGCATTGACATCCCCTTCTTCATCAACAAATTATCAGGTCACCTCTAGTCAGACTATATTTTTATTGCATCACATATTGCGTGCTATGCTAGGAGCGTCTTTGTGTTTTATTTTCTGTTTTGTTTTTGTTTTTTTCTGATCATAACTTAGTTGGATCCTAGCACTCTTGTTTGGGAAAGAGACACGCTCCGCTTTTTCATTAGAATACTCCTGTTCTTCACTTATACTTGTTGAGTATTCTTGTTTAGCACTGCTATGCTATTAGCTCTTGTTTTTCTTGTATCTCTTATTCAGAGCTATTAGTTCTTTTATAGAAAATACTCTCTTGTTTTACTTATATTTGTTTGAAGAGTTGTATAATTGGCGTCTGGTTGGAACAGAAAATGCTAAAGTGTGTGGTAGTTGTATAATGGAAAAACTTGCATAGTCTTGTAGATCATTGAAATTTGATAACTTGATTCCTTGCAAATGTTTTGAGATATTAAGAAATTAGATGTAAATGCTTGCTGATTAATTAAAACTAAAATCTGATTAGTGGTTGTGTTATTAAAGCTTGTACCGTGCTACAAACTCTTAAAATTGCTGAAGGTGTAGTTGGACTTGATAGCTTCTCATGTCTAAAGGTTTTTGGAAACAACATAGTTGCGTGCTAAGGTCGAGGGATCTAGCGGGGAACTTGTGCCACCGTGAACGGCCCTCCTTGGGATAAATTTAATCATGCTCTTAATGTTGAACCTGCTAGTTGTTTGCAATAAACTTGTGAGTTCTTTTTGACTAATGTTGAGCTACGGTTTTTGGCACTTCCACCATCTATATTTTGCTAGCCTCTTCGGTGCTATGCATTGTCTTCTGCTCACATTGAGAGTTGTGCATACTCCACCAGTACATCCAACCCCGTGGAAGAACTTCATCTTGTTCTCCTACACATAAGCCAAACATCTTACTCAAAACAGCCACCATAACTACCTATCACAGCATTTTCATAGCTGTTCCGAGATATATTGCCATGCAACTTCCACCTTACATTACATGACTTGTTGTTATTCATCATTGTTATATTGCTTTGCATAATTCTATACCGCTGATGTGTGGTTTTACCCATGTTACGCTAGATCATTGCACATCCTGCTACACTGGCAGAGGCATACAATTTTATACATCATGTTTTGTTCATTATGAGTTATTTGTACCAAAAAGTGTGTTGTCATATTAGAGTGTTACCCCTACCACAGAGGCCATCGAAAAGAGAAAGAGAAAAATAAAAAAAAGGAGAAAAAAAGAGAAAAAGAAAAGAAAAAAGAGAAAAGAAATAAAGAGAGGGGGCAACATTACTATCCTTTATCCACACTTGTGCTCATGTTTAGCACCTGTTTTATAATCATCATTTGTGCTAGTAGCACCCATGCTTCATATGAGAGAGTTTTCATGTTTTACTAGTATAACTATGTGGGGGAATACTACTATATATGAAAGCTGAGCGATTCTGCGAGCTGTGAGCGATCGGGGTACTGTTCATCACTGTTCCTAGGAACAGTGATGAACAGTGCTTCGATCCGAGCCGTCCGCTGCCGATCGGACGGACCGCGCAGCACGCCCGTGATGGGTTTGCGAAAAAGCCCCTCCCTAAACGATAAATCAACCCGCACTCCAGAACTCTCCACTACGTTGGACCGGCTTGCAATTACAGAAAACAACAAGGACTTTTTTGTAAAACGTCCCCGCATAATCCCCCTCCCCTTTCTCTCTCCCGCGACACCGCAGTCGCCGGCGGCGCCGCCAACGCGCACCCGCCCCGCTCTGGCCCTCCCCGTCCAGATCCACGCCTCGCGGACCTCCGCCGCCGCGCCATCTCCTCCGTCGCCAACTTTGAGGTGCCGTACCGCAGCGAGCACGCGGCAATCGGCGCCGCCGTGCACGCTGCCCGTCGCGGCATTTCGTGCTCGCCGGCGACACTCCGGTGGACAAATTCCGGCGGCGCCGCCACCTTCGGACAGCCCGCGCCCAGGCGCACCCGACGCGTACAGCTGCGCGTCCCGAGTCACAGTGGCGCCTCGCCGGCATCGTGCACGCCGCCGCGGCGGAGTCCGTCCACTTTGATGTCAGGATGACGTCACAGCGGGCTTGGTCTGTGGAAGCTGGGCTCCTAGCTGGGCTGGGCCGCTTTCTCTGCGGCTGGCTCGGCCCAGCAACTGCCTCCGCCCTCTTTTTTTCTGACTGTTTTTTTCCTTATTATTCAAAACTTCCAAAACTTTCAAAATACAAAATCAAACCAATTCAAACAAATCTACATTCGAAATACCTTGGAACCTCTCCACAAAAAAAATGATTTTTTAAAATAAGTTCCGAAATAGAATTCAATAATTCACACAATTAAAATCTTCACATTTATACAACACAACAATGCACACTATGTATTAAAAAAATGCACACAAAATGTTAAAAAAAAACAAAAACAATACATTCATTTTTCATCGTATCCTCCGACATCGATTTCAAAAATTCACAAGAATTAAAAACTTTAGTTCAATAATTAAAACTATGTAAACCATACATATTATAACTTTTATTTCCGAATTTATGGAACACAAAAACGCACATCGTGTATTAAAAAATGCACACAAAATGTAATTCACAAAAAAAAACCATTCTCTCCAAAATATTCATTTTCCTTTCTACGTTCCAACATTGATTTAAAAAAAATTAACAAGAAATAAAAAATTTAATTTACTAATTAAAACTATGCAAACCATATATATTATAACTTTTATTATAAATATTATTCTTTGTTCTACTTCGACTATATTTATTTAAGTTGTTATTGCCATATAGCTTCCTGTCTTCCTTCATGGTAAATTCAAAGCAAATTTCCTAATTTCCTCAATTATGATTTCCACCTGAGTGTTTCCAACGTTAACAGGGTGATTTCCTGACAGTAATTGTTCGATAATATTTATTCCGCAATGATCACAGAAAAAAAACAGCCCACAAAAATAAACACTGCCTACTTACGGCATATGACCTAATTTAAAATATCAAATCTTTAAATTCCTCACAAACTTGCAAACACACAATATTTTTAAATTCTAATAAATTCAGATCCGAAAAAACTTTCAACTGTGACTACTTAGAAATTAAAATTCTTCACAGCACGTTATTTACAAATACGGAAAAGAAATTAAAATTCTTCACAGCACATTAAAATTCCGCCGCCGCTCACACCATCTGCAGCAGAGCAGAAGCTCCGCCGGAAGCCGGGCCGCCGCCGCCTGAGTGCGCCGCTCGGCGCCGCGCCGCCCCGCGCAAGGACAACGCCGAGTGGGGAAAAGAAGGGGGCCGGCGCCACACGCCAACGATGGTTGCGGAGGAGATGCGGGGGTGGCTCGCTCTGGAGGGTGGCGGCGACGGCGACCGGTCGCCCGCGCGGGGGGCGACGCGGTCGCGAGAGGTCGGTAGTGTTCTTCTTTGCTGATTTTGACATCTGTGTTTTCCAATGTTCATTTGTGTCAGCTGACAATTTTCTTTTAAGACCTTGATAACTCTCCATTCTTAATTAGTCTGACGAGGCAATTTTTTTTGCCTCAGTTTCATATTCTTCAGACATTCAGCTATGCTTTCGTGGTCTGAATAAGTGGAGGAAGTTGCTGCAGTATTAATGTAATGGTTACTTTGAATTGACAGGAGCGATTATTCCTCTAATAATCCCGCAAACAAAATAATTAGGCTGGACGTGCTGAAAATGGGAACGCCGAAGGTTCTGTAAACCTAGCGTTATAGCATACCCAATCCAGAGGAATCATGCATTCCAGCAAAGTGGGCTGTAATGTTTTTATTTTATATTGTGCTAACCGGGTCTTGAACTCAAAGCTGCGATACTATGTAAAAGTAAAACTGCATGCACCAGACGAGTTCATGCAAAATTTCAAACAGAGGGGGTAATGAGGAAAAAAACACAGTTATGCTTTAGCAGTTAGCACCTCTGCAACGGAGGTATGCTTGCTCCTAGCAATATTATACATACTAGTTGAATGCCCGTGCGTTGCCACGGGCTCTCAGATTGAACAATTTTACTCTCTAACAATGGTGATAGAGAATAGGGTTCAAAACTCTCAGACAATGGAGATAGAGAAGAAGGTTCAAAATAAATACACAAGCCACATGTCTATGGATTCCGACCAATTTGTTTGAAGACATTGCCTCTACAGGTGGATATCTCGTTATTTGTTCGGTATCTCCCAACAACATTGCCTGGACTATGTCAGTGTTTTTCGTTTTTTGGAAAAAAAAGTAAAACATGTATTCGGTCAATCTTAGAAACGCCTTTAATTGTAGAGTTGTACTTTACATGAAGGAATTACATATTTTGACAACAGGACATGATTTTCTTTTCTTATTTTCAAGGGAATAAGTAATAAAACATCAAACAGAGCAGACCTTAAAATGAAATTAAAGAAAAAGATGTTGGAGCTGAAAACCACTACAGAACCAAACAGGAAGATAATTTCTCTCAAAAAGTACCGTAGGATCAGATATACAACAACATACAAAGGAATATGTAGTCCAGCTTAATGAGGCATTTTCATCAAACAGAACATACAAAGAAGGGATATACAGCTAGGGATTCTCACACAAAATGCATAGTTGCTCCTCTCTTAGACATTAACTAGTGGAATTTGGCGCGGCGGCATGCCGCGCCCTTGATGAAGTTTTTATGATAAATTTTGTTTTGGTGTTTTTCTTTGTCTTAGCTGAGTAATTTGGGTTGGTAGAAGAAGTGCTGTTCTAAATTTGTACAATGGACTACATATTTAAATATAATATATACATGGGGTTCTATGAGGCTACATTAAACGCTACGACATACATTAAACGCTACGACAGTCGTATATACAAAGACTGACAGAAAAGATTCACCTACAGAACACAAAGATGTTGAAAAGCAAAATCTTTGTAAGGGCCTGATCAACATGGTGGCCGGGCTGGCGCTACATATATTCAGAAGCTTGGTCTGCTATGTGTTTGCAGAGTTTTAGCAAGACATCGATAGGATCAAAGATTGGACAGTATCTTGTCTAGCTGAGAGTGCTGTTGAACAGTTAGGAGCTGCGCACTGAAATTTTGCAAAATATTTTCAATTAGAATCTGTAGGAAAACTATATGGAATGTGTATTTAAGAGACTACAGCGTTTACATTTACAGGTGGTACCTTCGTGCTGTGGGTGTTGCTGGATGATACAAAGTTGTCGGTGTCGTTTTCGTAGTCTGCCGCTATGGAAGTCGTTGCATGAGATTCGCTTGATCAATTTTTATCACCTCTCATGCATCATGAACACGATCAAATGAATTGTATTTCACTTGTAGTGAAAAAGCCGTGAAGCAAGATCATGAAGCTACCTTACGTCAAATCTCAGTCAAACACCCTATTAACACTGAAATCTTCTCTTGTTGAATGGTAATTTGTAATTTGGTCTTCAAGTTCCTGGTAAAGATTGAAGGCCCCCTTCATAAGGAAGAGAATTTGTTTTTTTTTTTAGAAAAGGGCGCCCCAGCCTCTGCATCGATATGATGCATGCGGCTTTTATTTTATTAAGTTCAGATTCAGATATCCTTACATCGAAATTACATCAAGGATCACAGAGAGTGGCTACATGAATCAACCACTTAAAAAAGGACAACAAGAAATGACTCTGCATCAACATGTTATCCTCAACTCAGACCGCCAGCTGTACTGGGAAAATAGATCCGACGCGACCGATTCCAGGCGGCTGCACCCAAAATCCATTGCGCCTCGCTTCTCCGTTGACTGTAGGAAGGACCACGTACGGATCCAATAGTAGCCAACGGATAACCTGCATAAAAGAAGTTTTCTTTGCTCTGTTAAAAATATAGTCATTGCGAACATTCCACAAGGCCCAAAGCAAGGCACAAACACCCACTCGGATTTGAACTTTGTCTTTCTTAGATACACCCTGTAACCAATTGCCAAATAAATTCCTTATATCATTCGGTGGTTTAATATTGAAAGCCATATACACAATGCGCCAAGTCATTTTTGCAAGTGGACAAGAAAAGAATAAGTGTTGGATTGTTTCATCTTGATCACAAAAGCAACACTTTTTGCATCCATCCCAATTGCGTTTAGCTAAATTGTCTTTTGTGAGAATTGCCTTACGATACAGAAACCACATAAAAATCTTAATCTTTAGAGGTACTTTCATTTTCCATATATATTTACGAAGAAATCTTGTATGATCACTCATGAAATCTAGATACATAGATTTGACCGTAAAAATACCAGATTCAGTTAGTCCCCACTTGAAGACATCATTCTGATCTGTAAGATTAACTTGCATAAGACGTTCTACCAACTGCAGCCAATTAGTCCACTTATCCCCCGACAACACCCTCCTGAAACCTATGTTTGGAGGGGGCGCCTGGGAGAGAACATCAGCCACCGATACTTGTTTCCGATGAACGATGTTATAAAGGGCGGGATATTGGCTCGCCAGGGGCTTGTCCCCTAGCCAAATATCTTCCCAAAACCGTGTTTTTTCCCCGTTCCCTACAGTAAACGACCCACGTTGCAAAAATTCATCCTTGACTTTCATTAGCCCCTTCCAAAAATGTGAGTCAGTTGGTCTACTTTGCACTTGAGATAAAGATTTTGAGCGTAGATATTTGTTGTGAATTAGCTCATGCCAAACACCACCATCCTCGGATAGTATTTTGAATAGCCATTTGCACAGTAGAGCTTTGTTTTTCGTTTCCAGCACCTCTATCCCAAGACCCCCTTGATCTTTTGGTCGACACATTATATTCCATTTGGTTAATCTATATTTTCGTTTATGACCATCGCTTTGCCAAAAGAACCTAGACCTAAAATAATCCAGTCTTTTTCGGACCCCTATGGGTACTTCAAAGAAAGATAACATAAACATAGGCAGGCTTGACAAACCGAATTAATAAGAATTAAACGGTCACCATAAGAAAGTAATTTACCAGCCCAACTCGCAAGTTTTTTCTCAAAACGATCTTCTATTATTTTCCAATCGCTGTTTTTTAATCTACGAAAATGGATCGGGATACCTAAGTACTTGAACGGATAGGACCCCGATTCACATCCGAAAAGTATCCTATACTGATTCTCAACTTCCTTGGCTTTTCCGAAACAAAAGATCTCACTTTTGTGAAATTTATTTTCAAACCGGATAATTGTTCAAAGATGCACAGAATAAGTTTCATGTTAAGTGCCTTTTCTATGTTATGTTCCATAAACAAGATTGTGTCATCAGCATATTGGAGTATAGATATCCCCCCATCCACTAAGTGAGGTATAAGTCCATCCACCTGACCATCTTCTTTCGCTCTTGCAATCATAATAGCTAGCATATCAGCAATGATATTAAACAAAATCGGTGACATAGGGTCTCCCTGCCTTAAACCTTTTTGTGTTTGAAAATAGCGACCTAGATCATCATTTACTTTGATACCCACGCTACCCCGGCTGACAAAATGTTCTATCCAACTACACCATTAGGATCAAAGCCTTTCATTCGTAACACTTGTTGTAGGAAAGGCCATTGAACTTTATCATAAGCTTTCTCAAAGTCAATTTTTAGTAAAACCCCATCCATTTTCTTCCTATGAAGTTCATGGATTGTTTCATGGAGGATTAGCACTCCCTCAAGGATATGCCTACCTGGCATAAAAGCCGTCTGCGTCGGTCTAATCACCTTATTTGCCACTTCAGTAATTCTATTTGTTCCCACCTTGGTGAAAATCTTGAAGCTAACATTGAGAAGACAAATAGGTCGATATTGCTGAATCTGGATAGCGTTTTCTTTTTTTGGCAGCAAAATGATGTTACCATAATTAAGATGAAATAACGGCAACTCCCCAAGCTGAAAAGCTTTAAACAAATCATCAAATCAAATTTAATGATACCCCAGAAAGTTTGATAGAACTCAGCGGGGAACCCATCTGGTCCAGGCGCTTTGTTCTTTTTCATTTGCATTATGGCCTCGTAAACTTCTTTTCTGTAAAGTCAGAAGTAAGGATCTCATTCTCCTCTGCTGAAATTTGAGGAATATCCGCAATCCGGTTCTCCACTAGTGTGACCGACTGCTGATCCGAATTTCCAAACAGATTTTTGTAAAAAGTCGTTATGTAATTTTTGATATTTTCTTGCCCTATAATAGTTCCTTCATCTTGCTCTAGCTGAAAAATTCGTTTCCGTCTGTGTTTGCCATTCGCAATTAGATGAAAATATTTTGTGTTATCCCCACCTTCCTGAATGTATTTCACCTTTGCTCTTTGTGCCCACTTAGCTTCTTCATCTCTTCTTAGAATAGCTAAATCTTGATTTGCTTTCCTAAGTGTTTCCCTCTCGATATCGTTTAAAATTATGGTTTCAGCTTTAACATCTAGTAGATCAATAATATCAAGAAGTCTTTGTTTCTCTTTCTTATAAAAGCTACTGATGTTTTTGGCCCACCCTCGGAGAAAAGAACGTAAATGGCGAATCTTGTTTTGCCACCTCTCCATTGGTGTAATACCAGCCGAGATAGAAGACCACTCCTTGGCTACCATCTCGGTAAAACCTTCCTTTTTTAACCATGAAAGCTCAAACGAAAAATGATTTTTATTCCCCAGGTGAGCTTGTTCCCCTGAGTCAATAAGCAAAGGTGTGTGGTCGGAGCCCGCCCTTGTTAAAGCTCTAACACTAACTAATGGAAATTTCTGTTCCCAAGACACACTTGCTAGGATTCGGTCTAGTTTTTCATAAGTGGGGTTGGGTCTCCGATTTGCCCAAGTAAATTGCCTACCTGAAAGATCAATTTCTCGTAGGTCAAGGCTTTCGATGATTGCATTGAAAATGAAGGGCCATCTATCATTGAAATTGTCGTTATTTTTTTCATTTTGTCTTCTTATTATATTGAAATCACCACCAACCAGAATTGGAAGGTCTCAACTTCACATATTCGAACTAGTTCGGCCAGAAATTCACCCTTTTGTGCATCTTGAGCAGCACCATAGACAGCAACCAAAACCCACTCGAAATTATCGAAACGAGAGGCTAAATGAAATTTGACACATCTATCTCCCGGGGTAATACTTTTAACCTTGATTGTTTGTGCATTAAAACCTACTAAGATACCCCCTGACCTCCCTTGTGGAGGTAAACAGTACCAAATATAGTCGAGACCCCCTGCCAAATTTCTTAAGAAAGGTGCACTGAAACTATCTCTTCCTGATTCTAGTACCGCAAAGAAATCAAGTTTGAATTCTTTAATTGTGTCCGAAACTACCATGTGTTTGCCGTGTCCCTAAAACCTCCACTATTCCAAAAACTGCCTTTTACCATTGTTTACGCTTTAGTTTTAAACGAATGCTACGTCTAACCGAAGAGACTCGTACTTTCTTTTAACATAGACTCTTTTTTTCTTAACAACCGGGGAGTGAAAGTCCTTGTGACCTTCAGTCTCCGATGTTTCCTGCTCCACCAAATCTGAACTAAGCTCTAGAGCTTCGTCAATCACACTTTTACCTAACGATGAAGCATGTTGTTTTATCTCTGATTCATTTTTCTTAAGCATTATTAGTGTACGGTTTAGATCAACGTCTTGAATGTTAGCAATTGCAGCATTAACTAGAGCAGGAGATGCACCCAAAGAAACCCCCAGTTTCAAGGCCCTATCAACAACTACATCATTCGAAAAAGAAGCAACAGTAAATTTAGAAACTGAAAGTGTACCTGGTGTCCCGTAATCATCAAGTTCCTGAGCCCTCTTTTGAGCCCTTGAAAGTTGAGAATCATCTGCATTGGCTTGAGCTCGGATACGCGAACTTGTTCGCACCTCCTTGGCCTTTGCCTCTGAAATGCCACCATAAGCAATAATCTCCTCTTGTGAAAATCTTCCACCCAAGAACACTCCTGTCCCTTTACAAGCTGGTGAATTTGTTTCACTGTTGGTACCGTAAATCGGCGTCCGGGGTGAAGAAACAGCAGTAGTTTTACCCGAACTTTCACTGCTTCCGTCCGCTGTCATGGCAGAGAAAACGTCATACTTCTTTGCCACGACAGAAAGAGGACCCTGCGGAGAACACTGGAGTTCCACAACGGGGGCAGAAGCAACCGTGCCAGAGAAAACTGCGTTTTTCTCTGTCACGACAGAACGATACTCACAGACCTGCGGAGAGTACGGACGTCCACAATCGGGAACTGGAGCAGCCATGGCAGAGAAAACCGTGTTTTTCTCTGTCACGACAGGACGATCCACATCATATTGCTGAGACCACGGACGTCCCTGAACCATGCGATCGCTATGCGCAGAGCTGTTTCGAGGAGAGCAAGAACTGACCACGGGCATGGCACCGGTTGGTTCAGAGGCAGGAGATATCGATCTAGATGACCGTGTGCTGCAAGAAGAATGCTGCGAACTAGGACGCAGCTGTGTAGGAACCGAAGCAGCCAAAGGTGAAGGTAGGCTTTCTTCGTCGTCCTCGACCCTGTCACTCCATAACCGTCTCGGAGCTGAAACACATGTGCGGACAGCCTTGATATTTGGGTAGTCTACTGTCCCAAACTGAATCGGAGGTGACTGCCCTAAGTGGATAGCATCCACCACGTGAAGAGGTAGCCGAGATGGAGTACCAGATTTCATGTGGTCTTTGGGTTCGGAAAACTTGTCATCCGTCTCCATAGCATTTGATGTACTGTCCTTCTCTTCCGTCTTCTTAGTTGTGTCACGGCCATCACCCAATTTTGCATCTTGTACCTTCTTTTGCCCTTGCTTGTCTGTATCTTTCCCGCTGTTTCCATCATCTGCATTTGGGTCGTTCATCACAAAATCCCCGGCAGCGACCACTGAACCATCCCCAGCTTCAATATCGAAGAAAACACCATACCCTTCACCCTCATATAAGAAGTCAACCGATCGTGGTATCCCTTCTGGATTAGCACAATCGATCCTCGCCCTCACAATGCCATGCTCCCTAGTAAACCTCATGTCAATCTCCTTAGCTTCGCCAATCAACGAGCCTACTGCAAACAGGGCCAAGTAATCCCGGCAAAGCGTGTCGGGGCAGCCAGAGATACGCACCCAAATATCATATAAACCCCATTT